>QPKB01000007.1:3024473-3190471 GCA_003546025.1 Camphora micrantha
GGTGGCTTGTTCACAATCACAACACCAATTCAACAGAGACATTGAAGCAGAAAAGATAATCTCATAACACATTTTCAATCTCAGTAATCTGAATGTGGTCAAAGTTGGATGTTCAAAAATCCTAAGGAATTCTGCCCACTGGATTTCATTAACAATACATAGAGATCTCTGAGAGTAACTATCCGCTATGTTTAACTTTCCAATGAATGTCATCTTCTTCTTGAACATCAAAACATCATCTTGCATCAATATTGATGGAACCTTTCAATGGTGGATCGACCGTCAACCTCTTCTTCCAAACAGCCAAATAACTCAATGAAATTTCCCTTTAAGGGATGCTATAGTCTTTCTGGCTTTGTGGGGGATTTTGCTTTCCGTATTAGTTTGCTGTTATATTAGGGGTTGCATTCTATTGTGGTCTTGTTTACTTTGCGTTTTTTGTGCCTTTCTGTTTGTTTGTTTGGTATAAAATCCACTGAAGCAAAAAAATGAGAAAAAAAAAAAAAGAAAAGAAAAGAAAAGAAAGATCGTGGTCTTATGCGAGAAAACACTTATAACTTGAGTTGGTTTGAACAGAAATAGCAACAGGACTTTTCTGCCACTGAAATTGTAATTACCATTCCAACAACATGTACCACTTCCATTTTAAATGTTAAAGACAGGAGCTTGATGATAGAAACATATTCTTAAAAAATCTTTTAATTGCACTGAAATGCTTACATTTAGCTAAAATTGCAAAAAAGAAAGAGTAATATTCTGTAATCCAAGAACATCTTACCACCATCTTGTTTTGATCAATATTACTTCATGTTAAACTCAGTACCTACTAAATGAAAAAAGAATAATGGACTCAATGTAATTAGCGGCATTCAAAATTCCTTGATATTCCATTTTGTTAATAGAAATTGAATTTTCATGTTCAGATAAAAAGAAATCATCGCATTTGGTTCTCGCTGTAAGTTCTGTCAGTGGGGTCCTGCTACTCCTAGCACAATCGTTTATCGTTTGAGGATGATGGCAAGAAAAAAGTAATAGCAGTGCGATTGTCATCTTGATATTGACAAGCACTCAATCAACATTATATTCATAAACATTATTAATGATTTTGCTGATGTACAGGAAATAGACGAAAATTGACAAAAAGTCAATGATTCATTCAGTAGGAAGTTACTGCAGTTTGTATTATTCCCTAGACAGACATAACTTTGGAGAAATGAACAGAAAACCAAGATATATCGATATTTTAGTTCAAAAGCATAGGCAATGGCTACCACTAACTTCTCCAATTCAAATAAGCTGGCCAAGGGGCTTTGGGGATGTTTACAAGGTGCAATTTCTTAACCACATGATTTTAGAAAACGTGTTTGTACGTCTATTTCCTATGTCAACAGTGGTATTTGGTATTTGAATTTCAGGTACACTACAAGAGGACAAGATAGCAGTGAAAGGTTGCTAATGATTCTTAAACAGGCTTGGAGAGTTTAAAAATGAGGTTATGTGATTGCAAACTGCAACATCGGAATCTTGTTCGGCTACTGGATACTGCATTGAGGAGACGAAAAGCTACTGGTTATGAATTCATGCCCAACAAAAGCTTGGACTTCTTTTTTATTTGGTATGGCCATATATTCAACTAGATGTTATTATTTTAACTTAGATTCTGTCATTAAATACTCTTTCAACATTTTCTTTGTTAATGTGAATGAGAACTTGACAGATCAGTATCAAAGCAAGTTGTTGGATTGGAGAAACGATTTGATATCATCTGGGTATTGCTCGAGGGCTTCTTTATTTGCATCAAGATTCTAGACTGGAAGAATTGTCATAGAGATCTAAAACCGAGCAATATCTTCTTGAGCAAAATATGAACCCCAAAATTTCGGACTTTGGAATAGCAAGAATATTTGAGGAAACCAATCTCAAGCAAATACCAGAAGAGTAATAGGAACATAGTAAGCCTGCTTGCTTTTTGTTTTTCCTTTAGTGTACTTATTCCGTCATAATGTCGATTGGAATCTACTGCTCTTTAAAAATTCCAAAACACTTGACACATTAAGTTGACTCAATCAAATCTTGAGTTACCGGATCAAAAACTCAAAACATTATTGAGTGACTAACTTCAATAGTATTTTCACATTCATTTGGAGTTTCTCCCTACACAACTCCACTGAGAGTGACTCAAGTCTTCATGTAGGCTCAAAGACGCTCTTAATAACTATAGAGATTGTACTAGTCATGCATTGAATTTCATGTAATAACTATAGTTTCTGTTTTCATTTTTGGATTGCGGATTATAGTGGATATATGTCACCTGAATATGCCATAAAAGGTCATTTCTCAACAAAATCCGACATCTTTAGCTTTGGGGTTATACTACTTGAGATCATAAGTGGAAACAAGAACACTAGATTCTGTGAGGATGAGGAATATTTTGGTCTTCTAAAACAGGTAAGAACAGATTTCTTTATTGTTTATATTAGTTAACGAACTCCTTTCTATAAATTAATTGAATCTTGAAATATTGTAGGCTTGGCGATTGTGGAATGAAGAGAAAGGCATGGATTTTATAGACCCATCATTATCTGAATCATGCAATGCACTAGAAGCAATGAAATGCATCCAGGTGGGGCTCTTATGCGTGCAAGAAGACCCGAAAAACAGACCAACTATAGCTTCAGTTGTTACATTTCTTTGTGATTCTGCTAGCCTTCCTACGCCAGAAAAACCACCTTTCTGCATAAGTAATTCTAGAGCATGTCATTCCTCTAGTAACCCAAAATGCTGTTCTATAAATGAGGTTACAATTTCTTTACTAGATGGTCGGTAGCAAATTAAATTCTCAATAGCATGGGTGTCAAAATGGGCCTTCACCTGTATTTTAAAATTTTGTGGTGATTCAGGCTTGGCACAATTGATAGCCCTATGAGTGGTTACAGAAAGCATTTCTATTTTCACATGACATTGTATATATTAGAAATATGTATTGGTGTATGTACAAAAATGGAGACAATCTCTGAGGCATTTCCACCATGCGATTGACGACCCATATATATTTCATCACTGGATGAATAATCTATGGTGTTTCCACCGTTAGATCGATCATCCATCTATTTCTCCTCATTGATAGATGTCATGACAGAGGACTTTGATTACCACATAAATGAAAATTGGCATGAATTTAAACTTGAATCTACCAAATGGGCATTGGTGAGTTGATTCATAATTGACAGTTAATATGATGAAGAATTTAGATGGGCAGCCCAACTCATCAGAGGTCCATGTCTAGAGCATTCCCACGGTGATCCATATGTCAAGGCTGTATTTGAAAATAGCCCCAAATCATACATGAGGTCAAACCCCTATTTAAAAGCTACCCACAAGTCATAAACGTGACCTAAGCAGTTCACATGCCAATTTTTCAATAGGCCATATGTATCCTCACAACAGCCCACTATTTGAGACATTAACAACCCATGTCTGAGGAGACCAATGAACTGGGGCCAGCAGAGGTAAACCGGGCTAAGTTCAACATCAACGGTGCTCATGGAGGTAAACCGGAGCCAGCAAGAATTGGTGGGGTACTTCGAAATAATAAGGGAGGTGTTTTATTCATGTTCTCCAAGTATGCAGGGGTTTGTGACTAGAATGATGCAGGGGTTTTAGTGATTTTGGATGCTCTTCATTGCTTCTCTAGAAACTTCTATGGTTTTCTTATTGTAGAAAGTGACTTCTCTAATGCGATTGCTTGGATGACTAATCGGAAGAGGAACCCATGCAAAATTTCAATTCCTCTTTAATGAAATTCGGGCTTTATCTTCCTTAATCAATGTTCACTTCCGCCATGAGTTTAGATCAGCCAACTACTTCTCCGATGCTTTAGCTAAATAGGGGATTGAGGGGATATCTCATTCGGAGGGTATTATCTTGTAGTTTACTTCGGTGGGGTACAACGCTCTTGTACCTAGTTGCTCTTTTCTCTTTTAGTGTTTCCTCTTTCTTTTATGTTCTTTATTATCTCTTTCTTTTTGTTTTCCATTTTTGTAACCTTCTTTTATTAATTAAGAAGTTTCAGTTACTGTTAAAAAAAAAAAAAAAAAACAACAGCCCATGTCTGAGCCCATTTTAGGCCATTTACTGATATGATTTGAGCCAAGTTTCATTTCCAATGAACGGGTTAAGACCTGGCTTCACTTTTATGAAGTGGCATATAGGACCATAATTTACTTCTTCAATGAGTTTGGGCATTTCTTTAGACTCATTTACAGCTCACACATAACCTATCTCAGAATGCTAAGGCTTATTTTCTGATTACATATGGACTAGTGTAGCAGTGGTTTATTATTATTATTATTATTATTTTGTTACGAAGTGTCGGAGTGGGTCAAGGCACTTTTAAGTCCTTGTTTGGACCTATTTCTTGGCTCATTTATAGTCCACATAGATTTGATGACCATAGTAGGACCTACGTATGCAGGACCTTGGTCCTGTGAGGCCAGGCCTAAAGAGTTTGTGTTTTTTTTTTTTTTTTTTTTTTTGTACATGTAAATGATGCAACCCAATATTTATGCCTTATTTTGGATTGACTCTGTTCTATTTTGATGTTTGAAAAGACAAAGAAATCTTGGTGATGCGGCCTTAGAATGTGTTTCACAATTGGAGGATTTGAAGGAAAATCATTCTAGTTTTATGTGCAACTCACTGTTTGAACACTTAGTCTTGACAAAAAATAATACAAAATCAACTAATTTTACTTGACACAGGTGATTTCAATTTTCCACGGAAGGAATAGGCGTATAGGATTGCTCTCGCCCATGAAAAAAAATCTTAAGAGCATGGAATCTCCTTATTGCACAAACCTGTCCAAGTTGCATTTGGATTGTGAGAAAATCCCAAATATACTTTTTGATTAACTTATATTTTCTTATCATTTGGTGCAACAATTTTTTTTATATCATGGATAGAATTAAAAAAAAAATATTGAACTCACTTTGCCATAAAAAGGATTTCGATCTCATACTATAAAGAACAGTGGGAAAGTGAAATTCCTATCTGAAATCAAAATTCAATGGTTTCAACCATAGTTATCTAATTCGGTTAGGCAGCCTCCAATCCCATCCCATTCAAATTGAACAAATTGCTGTTCGATTCGGATGGATTCAGGTTCTTAAGAAAGTAGAATTCGTTGTAGTTCATAAACTTGTTTGGAAACTCTACCCTTAGAGTCAAGTAAGGTAAAGCTCCAATTTTTATAAAAAAATCCCACCAAAACACTTTAATTCAAATTTCGCACCATATTCTTTTTTATAAAAAGTCAAAAAAATAATCTTATTTCTTTTTATTTCTCCACTAAAAGATAAAAGAATTCCACTTTTTAATAAAAAAGTAAAAAAGATTTCATTATAAATAACTGAAAATAAAACACCATTATAATTTATTTATATTTTATTATTTCTTCAAAATAATATTTACTCCACTCAACTCCCCCACCTTTTTTTTTATTTTTTTTTATTTTTTTTGTAAAGCCCCTAAGGAGAAAGTGAGAAAAGGTGCAGCCTTTTCCTATGGTCTCTGAGCACCGTTTCCTATGGTCCGTTACTCCCTTCATATGGTCCCTGTGCAAGAGAAAAGGCAGCAGGCTTTTAATGCAATGTGGTACAGCATTATAGTTTGAGATGAAAATGGGCTTCTCTGTATTAACTATGGGACATTTCCAATACCCATCCAATGTAGTACTGCTCTCTCTCTCTCTCTCTCTCTCTCTCTCTCATCTCAATCCCCACTTCCTAAGAGAAAAGGGTGGATATTTAATGCCTCTTAGTCCTTTTATAATTTTAAATGAGAAATTAGCAGGGCCCATAGTGCTGGCACTTATTAGATATCCAAATAAGTGAAAATGATTGTTCTCATCGTTTATTGGATTCAACGAATTTTTACATCAAATAAACTTGGACCTGCCATAGGATTAATTAAACACAGAACACTTAATTTAATAATAAAAAAATGTACACTTTTATATTGGTGAATGTGAAGATGAGACATTCTTTTATCAAATTAAAAATTCTCATCATGCTTATTAGTGGAAAGCATGTGTTATTACGACTCAAGTAGCTTACCTCCCATAGTTATGGCAATGATTTGATAATGGTGATAAAATTTTTTATATATCCACTTACATCTATTTTGTAAAATTTTATTATTTATATATATTTTAAATTATCTGAAGTTTTATTAAAATATTTACATAGATATTTAACTTGACTTAAGAACTAGAACATCGAACCAATCGAATTCGAATTGCAAATCGAGTGATTTAAAAAACGAATTAAGTAAATCTACTCTATCCAAAACTCAAACTTAGCTGAGAGTCGAATTTCGAATTACGAACTCGAATTCCAATTAGACTTAGTAGAATCATGAATCAGGTAAGTATCACTTTCAACGTACTAACAACCCCTCTTGTACAATCCAAGTTGAATTCCTACTTTCTAGCAATGGGGTCCAAATAAGGATTATATGCTTGACTATTTTGAGGGAATGATGACCAACAATTTATTTCATATATGTTAACATGACGTGGCCGATAAGCAAGTTCTTCGACTATTGATACACCTGTTGAAGTTGAAAAAGACTACTTGTCCGGATTTTGTCCCGGACATGAACCGACTGCCCCTGGGAGCCGTTGGATCCCACGGTAGCAACGCTCAAGTCAGCGTTGAAGTTTAGTCAACATGGGATGGCGTTACATAAATTAAAGAGAAACTTAGTAGCAGGGACAACCACAAAAAAGATAAAAAGACAGAAACACGGACATGTGCTTGTGAAGTCCTTTACACCTCTCTCTCTCTCTCTCTCTCTCTCTCTCTGTATGTATTATCAAACCATCTTCTTCTGCAACGGAAAGATAGCATTTCTTAACTATGCCAAGAAGTTGTAATTTTCCCAACTCCTCCTTTCTCTTGCTGCTAGCACTCTCTTTCACTGCAGCAGATATATTATCACCTACCAAACCAATCAGAGATGGAGAGACCATTACATCACCAGGGAAGATCTTTGAACTGGGCTTCTTCAGCCCCAACAATTCGTCGAATCGCTATGTTGGAATATGGTACCACAATATCGCAGTTCAAACTGTCGTCTGGGTGGCCAACTCAGATAACCCAGTTGCCGATTCTTCTGGTTGTTTCTCGATCGAAAGTGATGGAAATTTGGTGGTCTTTGATGGTGAAGAAATCACCAAATGGTCGACGAACGTCTCGATATCGTCAAACACCACCACAAGTGCTCAAGTGTTGGATAATGGAAATCTTGAATTGAGAGATGGAAATTCAGGAGTAGTCTTGTGGCAGAGCTTTGATCATCCATCCAATACTCTCCTACCAGGTGAAACTCTTAAGAACTGCTATTTTTTTTTTTTTTGATACTTTGATATAATCCAAACTTCAATTCAAACCTATTCAAATTCTAATCACATCTGTTTTGAGTTCTGATAAGAACCTCCTGAATATAGCTTAACATATCTGACACCAGGTATGAAGATTAGATTGAATTTAAAGACGGGCGAAAGCCGAATGCTTAGATCATGGAAGAACAACAATGACCCTGCTCCTGGAGTCTTCTCGTTTGGGATTGATCATCAGGATTCACACCAGTTCTTCATATGGAAAAGATCCGCCCCTTACTGGCGAAGCAGTTACTGGAATGCGCGAACATTTAACAAGATCCCTGACGCGAACGAGTATTTCTTATTTCATTTCATCACCAGGCACATCGACGATGAGCTCTACTTCGAATATTCAGCCATGTATGATCACACAAGGCTAGTTTTGGACACATCAGGAGAAATTAGATGCCAAATATGGAACTATGAGTCCAAGTCATGGGGTTTGACCTGGTTCGAGCCAAAAGATAGATGCAGCCTCTATGCTGCTTGTGGCGCATTTGCTACTTGCAACATTCACAACACTCCCATTTGCAAGTGCATGCCAGGGTTCAAGCCTGTGGCATCCCCAGAGAATTGGAATTCGGCAAATTTGTCAGATTGGTGTGTAAGGAAGGTGCAATTGCGGTGCGGGGATGACGACAGGTTTGTGCCACTGGGGAAGATTAAAGTTCCAGATGGCGAGTCGACAGCAGTCGCTTCGAGTGTAGAGGAGTGCAGATCTCATTGTGTTAGCAACTGCAGCTGCAGGGCTTATGCTTATGCTAATATGAGTAATGGGGGTGCTTCTACATGTCTTGTGTGGTATGGGAGATTGGTGGATGCTGTGAATTTGGATGTAAAAAGCGATTGGGGAGCAACAGATCTTTATATTCGTGTCCCAGCTTCTGAATTAAGTAAGTTTTCCTGCTCTTAAAAATGAAACAGGGATTTTCTTGTGCTCCTTTTCACACCTACAATGTGCATTCTTGCGTTGTAGAGAGCATATCTACTTAGTTTGCAGTTAGATTAATTCTTGTTCAAGTTTTCAATTTGAAACTTGAGATTTAACTTGATCATAAAATTTGATGGAACAAGTGCATTGGGTTTGCTTTTGGATTTGTCTGATTTGTAGTGAGCTAAACAAGTTAGATCAACTAATTCATCTATGTCCATGCTATAAATACATCATTAGGTCTCACATCTAACCACTCAAATCAGCGTCCTTGTATTCACTTTGAGCCAAATTGTACTTCAGTTATAGTTGGGCCTACTATCAAATTGATCATGCATAAATTAAATGGTGAAGGTAAAACCTAAAGTAAAATTTCATGTTTGTAAGATATTCTTCAAGAGAAGGAATAAAACACTGGGAGGTTGTAGCAATGGCTCTTATCAAATGTCAATGAAACCAAGGACAGGAGGCTTGTTCACAATCACAACATTAATTCAACAGAAACATTGAAGCAGAAAAGATGAAATCTCATACACATTATCAATCTCAGTATCTGAATGGCGGTCAAAGTTGGATGTTCAAAATCCTACTCTATACACTACAATTCTGCCACTGGGGATTCATTAACAATACATTGAAGATCTCCGAGATGCTAGGACTCATCGAGCTATGTTTAACTTTGCCAATGAATGTGCATCTTCTTCTTGAACATCAACATCATCATGCATCAATATGATGGAAGCTCTTTCAATGGTGGATCCACCGTCAAACTCTTCTTCCAAACAGCCAATGAAGTCAATGAAATTTCATTAAGGGATGCTAGTAGTCTTCTGGTTTTGTGGTAGTGGATTTTGCTTTCCATAGTAGTTGCTGTTGTATAGGTTTGCGTTCTCATTGTTGGTCTTGTTACTTTGGTTTTGTGTGACTATTTGTTTGTTTGTTTGGTATGTAAAGAATGGTGGTCTTATGTGAGGAAACAATACCATAACTTGAGTTGGTTTGAACAGAAATCGCAACAGAACTTTTCTGCCACTGAAATTGTGACTCTTACCATTCCAACAACATGGTACCACTTCCATTTTAAATGGTAAAAGACAGGAGCTTGAAAGATAGAAACATATTCTCAGAAATATTTTGATTGCACCGAATGCTTACATTTAGCTAAAGTTGCAAAAAGGAAATGAGGAATACTCTGTAATCCAAGAACATCTTAACACCATCTTGTTTTTGTTCAATAATTACTTCATGTTTAAACTCTGTACCTACTAAATGGAAAAAAAGAATCATGGGACTCAATGTAATTAGTGGCATTCAAAATTCCTTGTGATATCCATTTGCTAATAGAAATTGAAATTTCAGGTTCAGATAAAAAGAAATCATCACATATGGTTCTCATTGTAAGTTCTGTCAGTGGGGTGCTACTCCTAGGCACAATCGTTTATGGTTTGAGGATGATGGCCAAGAAAAAAGGTAATAGCAGTGCGATTGTCATCTTGAAATGAGCAAGCACTCAATCAACATTTATATTTTTAAACATTAATTAATGATTTTTGCTGATGTACCAGGAAATAGAAGAAAATTGACAAAAAGGTCAATGATCAGTTCCAGTAGAAGTACTGCAAGTTTGTATTATTCCCTAGATAGACACAACTTTGGAGAAGATGGAACAGAAAACCAAGATATATCGATATTTAGTTTCAAAAGCATAGCAATGGCTACCACTAACTTCTCCAATTCAAATAAGCTGGGCCAAGGGGGCTTTGGGGCTGTTTACAAGGTGCTATTTCTTAACCTCATGATTTTAGAAAACGTGATTTGTATGTCTATTTCCCTATGTCAACAGTGGTATTTGGTATTTGTAATATCAGGGTACACTACAAGGAGGACAAGAGATAGCAGTGAAAAGGCTTGCCTACGACTCTAAACAGGGCTTGGAGGAGTTTAAAAATGAGGTTATATTGATTGCAAAACTGCAACATCGGAATCTTGTTCGGCTACTAGGCTACTGCATTGAAGGAGACGAAATGCTACTGGTTTATGAATTCATGCCCAACAAAAGCTTGGACTTCTTTTTATTTGGTTTGGCCATATATTCACCTAGATATTATTATTTGAGTTTAGACACCATCATTAAATTGCTCTAAACTTTTTCCTTTGTTAATTTGAATTGAGAACTTGACAGATCGAGATCAAAGCAAGTTGTTAGATTGGGAAAAACGATTTGGCATCATCTTGGGTATTGCTCGAGGGCTTCTTTATCTGCATGAAGATTCTAGACTGAGAATTGTTCATAGAGATTTAAAAGCCAGCAATATTCTTCTTGATAAAGATATGAATCCCAAAATTTCAGACTTTGGCATAGCAAGAATATTTGAAGGAAACCAAACTCAAGCAAATACCAGAAGAGTAATAGGAACATAGTAAGCGTGCTTGATTTTTTTTTTTTCTTTCCTTTAGTGTTGTTATTCCATCATATTGTCGATTATAATCTACCTCTGCTTAAAAACTCCAAAGCACTTGACACATTAAGTTGACTTGATCAAATTTTGAATTACTGGATCAAAAGCTCAAAACATGATTGAGAACTTCGATATTGTTTTTACATTCAAATGGAGCTTCTCCCTACACAACTCCACTGAGACTGACTCAAGTCTTCATGTTGGCTCAAAAAAGCTCTTAATAACTATAAAGATTGTACTAGACATGCATTGAATTTCATGTAATAACTATAGTTTCTGTTTTCAATTTTGGATTGTGGATTACAGTGGATATATGCCACCCGAATATGCTATAAAAGGTCATTTCTCAACAAAATCCGACATCTTTAGCTTTGGGGTTATACTACTTGAGATCATAAGTGGAAAGAAGAATAATAGATTCTGCGAGGATGAAGAGTCTGGGGGTCTTCTAGGACATGTAAGAACAGATATCATTATCGCTTCTATTAGTTTGTGAACTCCTTATAAATTAATTTAACATGTGAAAATTTCAGGCTTGGCGACTGTGGAATGAAGACAAGGTCTTGGATTTTATAGACCCGTCATTAACTGAATCTTGCAATGCGCAAGAAGTAATGAAATGCATTCAGGTGGGACTCTTATGTGTGCAAGAAAACCCCAAAAAGAGACCAACCACAGCTTCAGTTGTTATGTTTCTTTGTGATTCTGCAAGGCTTCCTACACCTGGAAAACCACCCTTCTATGTAAGTACTAGTAAAAAATGCCATTCCTCTAGTAACCCAAAATCCTGTTCTATCAATGAGGATACAATTTCTTTGCTAGCAGGAGTAGAGATGTCAAAATGGGCATAGGCCCTGTAGTTTTTTTTTTCCCCCATGTTCAGGCTTGGGACAATTGATAGTCCTATGCAGGAGTGGTTATATAAATCACTTCTTTTTTACATGCATTGTATATGATAGAATTTGTATTGTTACATCTCTCATTCGCATTTTCTTTTTGTAAATTTACTTAAGAGGGTTTGTTTATAATAGTAAACACCCAAATATGAATTGTAAACACTCAAAAATTAGTTATCATTTCTGTAACTAAGTGTGTGAGTTTTATGACCTGGTGATGGATTCATTTATTCTTTTGAGATGGTAATTCTTTTTTTTTTCCCCTCCTCTTACACAAACAAGTGGGGAAGTACCACTAATCACTACAGTAGTCAGTAAAGTGCCTGATAATTTATAATGCCATACATGAGAACTACTATTTCATTGAATAATTTTGGACTATGATCACATTACACAGTCTATATTAATTTACAAATTGAGAAGATGCAACTTACTAGAATAAAATATTTCTTGCATTTGCAACTTTTCTTGCAGCAAGAAGTGATCGAGCAAGTTTTCTTTACTAGAATAAAATTTGTTGTCTCTATCTCTCAGGTTTTTCTTCTCAAAAAAATGCATGCCAAGCGAGCTTTTTATATTCATTATCAAAATTATGCCAAACAGGACCTAAGTTCTCACCCCCTGCCTAATTTGGCATGATATGTGTATGTGGGAGGACGGTCACCCATCCTGGTCCTGCTCCGGATTTCTTATGGAATTCAGAGCCACACAATTTTATAACGAATGATGTTGAGTAAACATGGGACTTGTCTCATTAGTGCAGAGATCTTGGGCGACCATTTTCGATGTGGGATTTGGACAAAACCTCACAGTATTAACAGAAGTACTCCACATCCACACCCCGTACATGGTAACCCTAGGCAGACCCAACCTTTAGGATTCCTGACGGTGGCTCTGGACAGATGGTGTCTTACAACCAATGCATGCCAAATAAGTTTCTCTCCATTCATTTTCAGAATAGTGCATTTTCAAATGATGTCAAACAGAAACTTCAACATGAAAATCCATCATTGTTCCTCTTCGAAATAGAGCTCCTTCAAGAATTTTACAAATAGACGATTTAGTAAGATGTGTAGTACATTTAAAAAAATAAAAAAAAACTTGTCATATAATAAAAATAGTACACGCAAACTTGTCATATAGTAGAAATTATAAGGGCAAATTTATCTAAAAAAGATTAAAAGTTGTCTGATTGCTTTAGACATTCATGTCTACTTAGGTTCTCTTTCCTTTTGGTACCTTTTAAAAATGAAGATCAGTTTTCCTTAATGCTTATAATCTAAAGTGAGAAATAAACTATCCCAAAGGCTAAAGCACTCAAAACATCAATCTTTATCAATCTTAAGTAATCTAGAACCCATTTTCAAAGACACAAAATGGCACCATGTTTAATTTATATTTTTAATAAACAAGGAAAAACCCATTTTCTCAGTCTTCTATCTACAGATTGTCTTCCTAATTAAATCAAATAATGAGTAAATGTAAGATGAGTATCAAATTGGGCAGTGCAAGAGGTAATGAGTGTGAAGGGAGCAAGGTCATAAAAGGTGGACCCTAGAGAAACCCAAGCTTGACCACATTTGAATAGTGAAAAAGTCTACTTGGACCGAATTTTGGGACCGATCCTTGGACCGGTCCCAAAATTCGATCCATGTAGCAGGACTCTTGAATAGTATGCTGTCCGCAAGAGAAAGCTTATACTTAAGTAGATTTAAGATTGTGGTAGAAATATGTGATAATCACTAGACCTGAAATGAGCCCTCAACCGTCCAAATCAAGCCCAAGCTCAACAAATCAGAGAAATATTCAATTGATTTAGGTTGAAGTAGCTTCACCACATATGCTTAAAGCATGAGTGTATGTATGAATAAAATCTAAAAAATAATAGTATTGATAGGTTCAACATCTCAAAAATGGAATAAGTTTTTTAAATTGATGGTAACTAAAGTTTTATTGGTGTCAATGTTCAAAAATTAGGAAGTAAAATGTAATAAATTCATGTAAAAATTTGTATGAAATAAGAAATTACTTCAAAACTTAGATGGAAGTTGTCAAAGATTAAAGGGGATTCTAGTGGAAAAATCCCATTAAACCCGGTGGAGACCAAAAAGTCCTCAAAGTTTTTAATGCACTGGACTGGTCCAGAGGCCCATTTCGTTTTCTTTCGTTTTTCTTTCTTCTATACCAAGCAGCGATATCGCTACTCCTCTATATATATCGCTACTCACTACGTCATTTTCTTCTCCACTTTCCATATCCACTCTTCACCATTCAACTGAGTAATGATCTACCTTGTTTTCTCAAATTATATCCAAACCTGCAACTCAAACAATCAAACAAACTTACCAACCCACTTGCAACTTGGTTACCACTGCCAAATATCCCTACATACCATAGTTGTCAATTCTGTTTCGGTCATCATTTCGGTTTAGCATCCTAGATGGATTTGGAAATTCGGCAAAACTTTTCAGAGTAACTTTTCGGAATAATAAAAAATTGAACATAATATATATAAATAATAGAATAGTAAAAATAAAATATAAGTTATGCATGTTTCTTGATATGAATATTGCGAAAAAAGAAAAAAAAATGTTAAAATTGTGTTACAAACTGGAATGGACAACCAAAATGACCGGAATTCAAACCGAATTTTTTTTTTTTTTTTGCCCCATTTCGTTTCGGCGAAGGAAAAGAACGAAATATTCCGACTATTCCGGCCATTCTGACTGAAACAAAACGGAGTTGACAACTATGCTACAAACACCAACCAACAATCATCATCTTCCAACCCCCTTTGTTTTTTGCAAATCTGAATAAATGTTCCAACTTCAACTTTGAAAAGATTTGAAAGACTTTGAAAGCCTTAACCCTTATCAAGACTTTGAAAGATTTATGAAGAACTTAATTCAATCTAGTGAGATTTTCTAAAGTTACTTATGAATTCAATGAGAAGCCGGTGAAATTTGTAAAGATTTTACACCTTTTCTTTTCTCTTCCCATCAAATTCGATGAGGGTTGTTGGTTTTTTATTTATTTTTAATCTGGGAGATTTATCTTTGAGAAAGAATCTGAATAATCGGAAGCCCTGGGAGAGAATCAATCTTATTAAACCCCGGCAACAGCCTCGAAAACAGGCGAAGAAGAAAATGACACTAGCAGCGATATTGCTGCTCACATTATACACAAGTAGAGATACCGCTGCTGAGCAAAACAACAAAAATAAATAAATAAGTACCAGGAGGTCCTTTATAGTCTATATTGAAGTTTAAGGGCCTTTTTAGTATTCAACTACTTTAAGGAGACTTTTCCGGTAAGATCCCCGGCCCAAGACTAAAAGAAAAATATAACTCTTTATACATTCAACCACTTTCTGTAATTTTTTTTTTTTTTCTCACAACGGAGGGTGTCCTAGCCCTTTGGCCCGGACTAGTCCCGACGGGCCTAGGGGAGCCAGGGAAAACCCTCGTGGCCCCAAATGTAGAAGTTAGAAAAAAAAATTGTAATAGAATTCAAAATAGATGTCTATCCTCACTAACATTTGTCTAAACTGAAAGACCAGTGACATTCTTTCTAGATTAAATCTTGAAAATGGAAAATTAGAATATACAAAAAGGGTGCAAAATAAAAAATATTTAAATAAAACTAAAACAAAAAAATAAAATAAAATAGGGCTTATAAATTTAAGGTCAACTCCACCAAGTTAAAAAAAAAAATTCACTTTCATAATGAAGTCAACTCATTAGTCTTGATTAGTTTTTTTATCTGTATTCTTAATTATTGAAATCCTTATATATTCTAACAGTCTAAATCCCCTACTCACCTTGATGGTGTGTGCCCCTTGCGTTTCTCGTTGTGGGGCGCCCCTGCCTAGGGGTGGGGGCTGTTGGATTGAAAGGTCATGATGGCCCTACTTCTCCGCAAAGTTTAGGGGCCATCATATAATCCTTAATCTTGGGTCCATGGCCCACAAATTCAACAAATTTATGTTAACTAAAAAATATTTGTTCGGTCGATCCATCAGTCCAGTCCATTCGGATGGGTGCAAAACCTTGTGGTAGGTTGGGGGTACTTGTGTGTGTCACTCTGAGTAGCGATCAAGTGGGTCCTACATCAAGTGTGTACCTGATTAATATACAAACATATATAGTAACGACTTAAGTATATACTAATAGGATCTAATATGTTCTACCAAAAAAAAAAAAAAAAAACAGAAAAAACCTAATGCAGGAAAGAATGCAAATAATATGGTGTATATTTTCCTATACAACCATGATGTGAATTATATCTTTCATCTTTCCAAGGCTTTCTGCCTCAAAAAAATAAAAAAATAAATATATATATATATATTTATATTCTTTTAATGAGAGATTCTATAAAAATTTCATGTGGTGTGGAGGGTGGAGTATATTGGTGAAAGGTGGTAGGTGGTAGAGTTTTTTTTTTTTTTTCAGAATCTCCACATCTACCACCTACCACCTTTCACCAATATACTCCACCCTCCACACCACATGAAATTTTTATAGAATCTCTCATTAAAAGAATATATATATATATATACTCAAAATTAAAATTAAGTAAGTCAAAATCAACATTGAGACAGTCAATTATTTCCGTGCATCTATAATGATTTATCAAGCTGCACTTGCCATGTAATTGGGCATATGGGCAGACATAACATAGGCCCATCGCAATTAATCTATTGTGCCAAAATTTTAGATCCAGGATCAATCAGAGGCCTTTAAATTTTAGCAACTTGATGAACAAAGTAGACTTGGCTTGGGCTTAGCTCACACTCTCTCTCATTCAATTTGCAACCCTAGTTTGTCATGAACCAGAGTGGCTCTGATGAATCCAGGGATTATAGGCCCAAGAAATTTAGTCCAAAATCCGTCTTGTTTCTTATGTCTATCTTGGAGCAGATTCCATCTTTCTGGGGTATTTATCCCTGATTTAATGACTTTCCATCATAGTGTGCAAGTTTGGTGGGCCAGGCTCATAATCTGATACAATTAAGTTCAAGCCTTAACCTAGCTCAAATCAAATTCAAATTGCCTAGCTTGAGCCCAACCCAAACACAATCAAGCCCATCCAAACAGCGTTTCATGTGGGCTGAGACAAACGAGCTCAGGCCGAGCCAAGCCCAAGTCTGTGGGATACATATTTGCAATCACAAAATGACCCAATTTCTCAAAAAAAAAAAAAAAAAAAAAAAAATGGAATCCCCATGGTAAGATCAAAATCACCTTTTAGCAATTGATTGTATGGCCCTTTTGACCTTTTGATTGCTCCTTAACATTATCTTAAGGCCCAAGATCCTTTTCTCTTGAAAAACAAAGAACCTGGTCTGGTATCCATCTCTTTTTTACCATGTTAATGTCCGCCCACCTTTCCCACGTTTTAAGGCTTTGCAGTGGAGAAGATTTCTCACGCATCCTATCATCCTTTGTTTCCAAAGTCCAAACCCTCTTCATTTGGTCTATTGAATTGGTTCATAAAATGATATTTTGAATTCTTTTTCGCCACTTTTTTAAAGTTTATAATTTTGTTTCTCTTTCCGTTAATCTTTTTTTATGAAATTGCTATGTCCTTGTTTGTTTCATGTAATTGAATTTCTAAGACTTATTTTTTATAATGCTTAAAAATGAAAAATCAAAATTGAATATCAAAAAATGACCATCAAACATAATCTATCGTGCACATAATAGAAATAGAATCGAGAAAAGATGGGAAATGAATATGTCCTCGTCAATCTTAGTAATTAAATTCTATGTTAGCATCTTATATCCTTCACTCCTCACCTATATAATAGTTTTACGGTGAAACGAGTTTCAACATAAATTTCTATGTATTCAAATCCTGTGTAATTTACACCATTAACATGTATGCTCCTTGTATAATAATGAACCCCACAAGCCACTTTGAATGATTAAATGTTTCTATAATTAAATTCTGTCTTTGGAATTGTTGTACATGAAAGCAAAGTCGGCTAAAGAAAGGACTTCTTTCTCTTAAAAGATAGAAAGCCATTGGTAAGCAGTTGAAAAAAAGGAGCTTATTCTCACCCTTATTAAGCCACATCAGCATCTTCATCCATGTATTACATGACTCTTCCTCTTCCTCTCTTTAAAACGTCTCTTATGGGCATATTCCTCCTCCTCTCTTTGAAACGACTTATAGAGGAAGCACCCTTTCGCTTTTTCAAATGCCTTTTCTCTTCCTTTTCTTGAAAACTCAATGAGTATGACACATCTTATATTTCAATGAGTCTATTCCCCTTCTCTCCTATCATGCAATGTGGGAAGAGGCCGATTTCTAGGAGAGAGGGTGGTAAATAGAAAGGAAGGAGATGTTGATGGACAGTCACGTGGGAGTTGGAGTCGCACTTGACACCGAAAGGAGTAGTGGAGTGAGGATGAGTTCCAGTCAGGTAGGGCGGAGGTGGAGGGTTTGGGAGGGAGATTTTGAGTTTGAGAGTGGTGAGTTAAGTTGGTGGGACAGAGGAGGTTGGAATGCAGAGGGGATGAAAGAGGAGAATGGTGGGAATGAGGATTCTCATTTTGTCTGTTTGGGTGGAACGGGTGTGTGAAGGGAAGAAAGGGGATGTACGCAGTGGCGGACCTACATGATTCGGACCTGGGGCGGTCGCCCCATGTCTGATCCAAAATATGTTAAAAGTTGCATGGGCCAAATGGCCATGCCCCCATTCCAATAAAGTAATCGCCCCACCCCATGTTTTGAAAAATCTGTCACTCTCGGTGTCAGAGATCTCCCAAAGGAAAAACCTCGGAACCCTTCGCTCAATCGTTCTCCTTCTTCTTTAAGATCATGAAATTCGGCCTCTATATAATAGCATAGCATAAATGTCCACCCTCTCACCATACCTTTGCACAATATGTAGGGAAGCAATATGTTGATTAGCAGTAGGATATGAGTTCTTTAAACTTAATTTGCCAAAAAAAAAAAAAAAGGATAATGTCTTTAAACCATGCAATAAGTGGATATTATTGCTAGGTGCCATTGATTTTTACATTTTCAATATTTTATTGACTATCGTCCACCCAACCTGAAAAACCGGCCTTAACACAGGCTTAGGTCCCAATAATAAGATCTCTATTAGATTTCAAGAACAAGTGATTAATATAGTAATTAACCCTAATCCAGATTAAAAGCAAGCAATCACACAATGAGAAGGGCACACAATGCATATGTGGAAAACCCTACTCGGAAAAAAACCACGGGCCTTACCTTCTAAGCCAACAAACAACCAAGCACCATAAAACTTACAACCCTTTCCCAATCGCAACTCAACTTATGGACTGCTTTGATCTTGTCGACTGCTCGTCATACACCTTCACCGTGCTTGAATCAACCACCTTGAATGCCTCTTCAAGATGAATCCACTTCAATGAGTAAAAGAAAGGAACTCCAAAGCACGAACTTCAACGCAACAACTTGAAGCTTTGGAAAAAAATATCTCTCAATATGATCTCTAGGTTTTGGATGGGAGAGTGGTGCCCTAGAGTTGAGAGAGGAAGGCAATATATAAAATTTTATTCGTGCCTCAGTACTTATAGAGCAAGTAGGACTCAAATAAGTAAACTGCCTCAAATTAGAATGCGGAGTCCTAAAGAAACTAGACTTTCCACGACCCAGGCGCTCGAGCGCAAGTGTGCGTGCTCGAGCGCAAGTAGGTTTTGTCTCTCATATACCTTTGTTCAAATGCTTCTTTTTCTTGATGCACGGATCCACACGGAATTAATCCCCTTGACTTGCTTTGTATTTCAATAACTTGTACACATGGATACAAGACATGAAAGATGTCATTGTTTGACTCTTTGTGTTACCATGTGATGCCATCATGTCAAAGTCCCATATGATAGTCTACATATGATGACAATAGGAAACTTCACTCCACACGTTTTGTAGCCATCGTTTCTTGGGCAGTCCCACTAAAATTATAATTGTAAATAAATCCTAGGTTTTGTCCAATACCCAATGTATTTGCCAATACTAATTATAATAGGATTAGAATCTTTATAATCTCTCCCTTTGGCAATTCATGGACAAAAGTCCCTAAATACAAGAAAAATTCTACATAGACAATATAACCCGATTAGCAAAATAGAAGAAAACTTTTCTTCGGTTATTGTCTTTCAATATCTTTTTTTTAGTTCAGTCGTACAAATCATGTTCGAATATTTGACAAAAGAACAAGCGTGAAATCTTAAAAATTAAAAGTAATTATGAAATGTAATCAATAACGTAATCAGCTCAACACATAATCTCATGAGCTATCTCAGCTTCTCCCCTTTATGTTTAGAATTGACATAGTGTTCGCTCCCCCTAAATCATTTAATCAATACCCTTAAAGAAATGAATGAGTGCAAAACTCAAATAGGCCAAAATTAAAAAATCCTCGATGATCAAAAACGATAATTTGCAATGCATGAGGCAACACAATTTTTGAGGAATTTCCATGTGTGTGTATTGTGTGTTAAGATAAACTAAAATGAAAAGCAGAAAAAAATTGTAGATCGACCACAAATCAACAATCATCAGATATAAAGCGAATTTCACACCTTTAAAAAACAATCAATCCAATCAGTAAAGAGGTGTAGCTCCCCCTTAATGTCACACAATTTTTTTTTTAAACGAACCTTCATTGACCCCTTATGAACTTTTTCACATATAGATATGCTCAAGTTTGAACAATATATGAAGTATTAAATATTAAAGGAGCAATCCTAGACATTAACAACCTCTCATCAATTTTTTTTAAAACAATACAGAAATTTTTGAACCCAATGAGACAATCATCAATAAGTCCTAGGGAACAGACCCAGTCATTATGCGGTTCAGCTTGACGGATCTACAGAAATTTCTACGCTCGTGGTTACTAAAAGGCATCATTAAGATGGGAGCATAGGGAAAAGGGAAATCAAAATCGATGCTCCGAATAAGTGTAAAACCACTAAGACCATGAATCCTGTCAATCCTAGTGTCCCATTGACCCTAAGTGAATGTCTAAGTGAGTTATCATGTACTTGCGGACATGATCAAAATCCTTAAAATGGGAATAAAGAAATTCAATTCTAAAAACCAGCCACAAATCAAGGTGTATCAGATGCCAAAGAATCTCAATATTAGCCTAAAAAAGTAAGCATGTGCAATCCAAAATAGAATTGGAGGGTCAGGTTTATAGGCCAATGCCTTGGGGCTTACTGAGTTGGGGATCAACTTTACCATTCTCAATTAATTTAGATAGTGCAGTGTAGCCCACATTACAGAACGGGTCAAACTTACGAATCCAAACAGCCTTAGTCTTGACCTGTTAGGAGAAGAAGGTTTCTTCCTTTTCTGATTTCTCAATTTTAGCCCGAAAAAGTATGCATGTGCAATCCAAATAGAATTGGAGGGTCAGGTTTATAGGCCAATGCCTAGGGGCTTACTGAGATAGAATTCAACTTTACCATTCTCAATTAATTTAGATAGTGCAGTGTAGCCCACATTACAGAACGGGTCAAACTTACGAATCCAAACAGCCTTAGCCTTGACCAGTTAAGGAGAAGAAGGTTTCTTCCTCATCTGATTTCTGATATGATTTCTTCTTTTATTGTAGTGTGGTCTAATGTGCCATTTAATTCCATAAAAGTAACATGTGGGGGTGAATTTAGGCTTGGGCACATTCTTAGCATTCACAGATTTCTGGGGTGGATGAAAAATAGGAGTCATAGAATAAACAATGGGTCCTCGAACAAATATAGATTTAGCTTTATCTTTTGAGGATGACGCTCCATGAGTGTAGCCAATTCCAGATTTAGAATAGTTAGTCTTTTGGATTCCAAATATTTCATTGAGTTTTATAGACCCTTTGTTCATGTTGTCCAAAGAGGGCTTTGCAGTTGACAATTCAGAGGTTGTCAACTTGAGCTTTCCAATTAAATCAACATTTTTAGCTGTACACTGACTCAACTCTTTCTTCAAATTGTCCATCTCAGATTTTTCTTTCAGCTCTTTTTGTTTCATTAACTCGGTCTCCTTACCTGTAGCAATCAAATTGTTATACAATATCATATGTTGATCTTATAACCGACTTACTTTAGCATGTGATTCTTCTAGTTGTGCAATTAAAGAAGAATTTTGAGGCAACATTTCTTTCATCTTTAATGCTCTTTTCTTATTGATGGAATCATGCAGCAATTTCTTGTATGCAGTTTCCCGGTCCTTGTCATCAGAGAAGTTATCGGAATCTGAATTTTCATCGGACTTGGATTCCCTGTCAGATGAACCTTGCATAGAAGAGACAATAGAAAAACCATGAAAGCAACACAATTTTTAAAATCATCATCAGGAGATTGAGGCTCACTCTTTCCTAATCTGTGTCCTCTTCTCAAGACACATTAAAACCCTTACCTTCGCTATTTTCCTTTTGGCTGGCACACTTAGCAGTAGTATGATCATAACCTTGACATTCAAAGCATTGGATAGGCTAGGTGTGGATCCTTTAAATGGGTTCTTTTCAAGCACATACTTGGTCTTGTAGGGTGCCTTGTTGTAACCATCCTTCTTAGCCTATTTATTTTTCAACATCATAATCTTTCAAACTCAGTGTCCTCCAAGTCACACTCTGATTCAAAACTATTGTCCACAGATTTTGAAGACTTGAGTGCAACTTCCTTACCATTCTTTCTAAGACAATGGTTAGCTTCGCATGTCTGCAAATAACCAACTAACTCTTTCACAGTAAGAGAATTTAAATCTTAGTACTCTTCAATGGCAACTACCTTTGAATGAAACCTTTATAAGAGAGACCTCGATAGTTTCTTGACAATTTTGGGTTGAGGTATGGGTTTTCCCAAATTAAAACTTGAGTTCACAATTTTACTCAATTTAGAATTGAACTCATCAAAAGTTTCAGAATCTTTTATCCAAATCGTCTCAAAAGCAGTTGTCAAGTTTTGGAGTTTACATAATAACTTGTAGGATCTTACACCCCATTGATCTACCACTTATCCCAAAACCAATTGGTACAGAAAACGACATAACAATAGTTTTATGGTGAGGGCGAAGGCTCGGGCTAAACCACAATTATGATCGATCAAGAGCGAGGGTGGACGTTGACCTAAAAAATCCCTCTCTCAATGGCACACTCGCCGCGACTCCTACTGCGAACTCACAAAATGCTTGTCCCGTGACTTGAACACCTGACCTACCAGTCTCTAATACCAATTGAAAAACCGGCATGTGCACAGGCTTAGGTCCCAATAACAAGATCTCTATTAGATTTCAAGAACAAGTGGTTAATCTAGTAATTAACTCTAATCCAGATTAAAAGCAAGCAACCACACAATGAGAAGGGCACACAATATATACGTGAAAAACCCTACTCGGGAAAAAACCATGGGCTTTACCATCTAGGCCAACAGACAACCAAGCACTATAAATCGAAAGTTACTAGAAAACTTACAACCATTTCCCAGTTGCAACTCAACCTAAGGACTGTTTTGATCTTGCCGACTACTCGTTGTACACCTTCACTGTGCTTGAATCAACCACCTTGAATGCCTTTACACGATGAACCCACTTCAAATGAGTAAAAGAAAGGAACTCCAAAGCAAGAACTTCAGCGCAACAACTTAAAGCTTTGGAGAAAAATATCTCTCAATATGATCTCTAGGTTTTGGATGGGAGAGTGGTGCCTTAGAGTTGAGAGAGGAAGGCAATATATAAACTTTTATTCGTGCCTCAGTACTTATAGAGCAAGTAGGACTCAAATAAGTAAACTGTCTCAAATTAGAATATCGGAGTCCTGAAGAAACCAGACTTTCCATGACCCAGGCGCTCGAGCGCAGTTGTGCGTGCTTGAGCACGTGTAGGTTTTGTCTCCTATATACCTTTGCTCAAATGCTCCTTGTTGTTTTTTATGCATGGATACTCACGGAATTCATCCCATTGACTTGTTTTGTATTTCAATAACTTGTACACATGGAGACAAGACCTGAAAAGATGTTATTCTTTGACTCTTTGTGTTACCATGTGATGTTATAATGACAAAGTCCCATACGATGGTCCACATGTGATGACAATAGGAAACTTCAAAGCACACAAAATTCACAGCACATGTTCTGTAGCCATCTTCCTTGGGCAGTCTCACTAAAATTACAATTATAAATAAATCCCAAGTTTTGTTTAATACCCAATGAATTTGCCCATACTAATTATAATAGGATCATAATCCTTACACCACCCAAATGAAACTCTGGGGTCCACTAGCTGGATGTATGGAAGGTCTGCCTGCAAGCTGTGAATGACCGTTTGTGACCTCAATTCACGAGTTAGGAACCGTTTGTTGGGGGTGGGGGGGACGGACTCACTATAAAAGTCCACTGACATAGAAAGCCGGCGGTATGCCTTCTTATTAGGTGGGAATTCAAACGAGGCTTCGCTAGACCGTTGAGGGAGGTCTGTCTATAATCTGTGAATGACCGAGGCTAACCGTGTATTGCAGGGCATTTAGCTAGTGTACATGATCAATCGTTTTCTCATGGACATAGGTGTATTATTATGGAACTGAGTGGGCCTGTTCTTTGACTAGTCTCAACACTGATGCACTGATGCACGAACCATAGCCATCCACATCCTTCCTTTATTTTGATTTCTATTATACTAGAACTATCAACAATCTAAAATCTTATACAATTATATTATAATAAAAAAAACCTTCTGAAAGACTAAGTTTTTTAAGCTTTCAACAAGATGAGAAATGCTACAAAGTCCTTTGTCTTCTTTCTCATTTCACTTCTCAGCTTCTTCTCCAGTTGCATTTCCATGAAACCATCACCCCAACTCAACCCATAATATATGATGGCAACACACTCATCTTCTGTTGGTAAGATCTTTGAACTTGGCTTCTTCAGCCCCAAAAATTCCAACAAATGCTATGTTGGAATGTGGTTTCACAAGATCTCTGCTAAAACTGTGGTATGGGTGGCCAACAGAGAAAACCCAATGACAGATTCATCAAGAGTTCTCACCATAAACAGCTATGGAAATCTTGTAATTTTGGATGGAAAATGAAGAACTCTCTAGTTATGTAATGCCTCTGTTGTGTCACGAAACTCGACTGCAACAATCTTTGATACCGACAATCTTGTTCTAAGTGAAATGAGTGAAGAAGGAAATGTTAACGAGAATCACCTAGGGCAGAGTTTCGATGATCCTTCCGACTCCTTTATTTTGAGAATGGAGATTAGTGTCAAGTTGAGGACTAAAGAGAAGAAGGTTGTGACATCTTGGAGGAGTGAAGATGACCCTGCACCGGGGAATTATATGTTTGCATTTGAAGCTGAGGTGATCCTGCAGCTTTTTATATGGAATTGCTCAATCCCATACTGGCGAAGTGGGCAGTGGAATGAGAGGACATTCATTAGAATGCTTTACATGTATGATGTCTACATTAATGGTCATACTCTCGTAAAAAGAAGTGGCATTGTATATTATGCGCATTCTTACTCCACTTATAAGTATTCTAGACTTTGCCTTGATTGGAAGGGAAGGTTTAGGCAATAAAATTGGGATGGAGGGAGGAAAGAGTGGAACTCAACTTGGATGTAGTTGCATGCTCAATGTGATGTTTATGGAACATGTGACTCTTTTGGGATTTGCAAGGAGACTGAGTCACCGGTATGTAACTGTTTGAGAGGGTTCAAACCTAATTTCCATGAAGAGTGGAGTATGGGGAATTGGTCTGGTGGGTGAGTGAGAAGAGTTTAGTTGAATTGTGAGAGATATACTAGTAATGGAGCATATGATGGGGGAAGAGATGGATTTCTGAAGTTGGGGAGGGTAAAAATGCCTTATTTTGCTGGTTGGGTGTGTGACATTGATGCCAATGCCCGTGGAGCCAAGTGCCTAAATAACTGTTCATGTGCGGCCTACGCATATGTTAGTGGAATTGGGTGCATGATCTGGATTGGAGATCTGATAGATCTTCGAGACTTTGATTCCGGTGGGGAGGATCTTCACATTAGAGTTGCAAGTTTTGAACTGGGTAAGGTGGTGATTGCTACCTTTGTTTTTTGTTAGAAATTTATAATTCCATGAAATACTTATCTTAATTTTACTTGTTCAAAACTAAATATAGAAATACACCACTAATTAATATAGAATTACATATCTTTTATGTTAATTTTAGTAAGTAAAGTGCCTTTAATGCTTTTTTATTTTCTCCTATGCAAATATGTGATTTTAGTGAAACAATATTAGAAAATTCAAGCTCGTGGTAATATTCTTGAATTCCTCTTTTAACAATTTCATTTGTTTCTGCCATTTTCAGGGACTTCGATACTTGCCTTATTTTGCACATGGGTATGATTAGATTCACGTTTTCCTGTATTACAAAGTTGAATATCATAGTATTTGATGTAGAATTGAGCTTGAAACACTTTATATTTATATCATATTTGAACTTATCAATTCTGTTATGATTCATAATTTGAATTTATTTTCATTTGTTCATTGCATTAGATAATATATACTCGAGCCCTTGGCAAGTAAAAAGAAAATTTTAAAGGCAATCATTATAGGAACTTTGGTCGTAGGTGTATTCATCTTAAGCTGTTGCACATACATCTTTTTTAGGAGGATTGCAAGAGAAGGAGGTGAATATGATTTTTCACTTTATAAAGCAAGATCATTTTTCTATAAATAACTCATACTGAAAGTTTCTTTACCACTTGATCTAGAATCAAGAAACCAGAAGAAAGAAACAGACATTTCATTATTTGATACAACATTGCTTTCAAGTCCCTCATCTAATTAGAATGTACTAAGACATGGTGCAATGAAGTCAAAAGGTGGGGAGTTACTATTTGATTTTGACCTGATTGCACTCGCAACAAACAACTTTAGTGCTAAAAATAAAATTGGCGAAGGAAGTTTTGGACCAGTTTATAAGGTACATTCCCGTCAAGAGGCTGTTACATAGTTCTTGAAGAAACTTAAACTTCCATGATTATTTTTCATACCACAGACGGTCTACAATGACATTAAATATATATATATATTAATGAATACATGAATAGATAAGGATGATGGTTGTATTTGTTCTTGATATCTTGGAGAGTATTGCCTAGAATACTAGAATAGGTTTACAACTGCTGCCAGGTGTAGTAGTAGTTGTTGCTGTGGATGTGACACTGCTACCAATTGTGGTAGTGGTTGCTGTCTTTTAGGGAGAGTAGCTAAGTCATACTTATCACGCCCCTTCAAGTTAGACGGCATTTGGTGTACGGTCAACTTGGTACGCAGAGATTGAAAGCATTTAGTGGGCAGACCTTTGGTCATTACATCTGCAATTTGCCCATCATTAGGAGTGAATAGACATGAAGAGACCCATTTTTGACTTGTTCACAAACATAATGAACATCAACTTCAATATGGCGTGTTCTGGCATGGAAAACAGGATTGGTTATCAAATATGTTGCGCCAAGATTGTCGCAAAATAGTGAAGCAGTAGTTGTAGGTTTGATGCCAAGACCCTGTTGTAAATAGGAAAGCCATTTCATTTTAGCACTTGTGGATGATAAAGCTTTGTACTCTGCTTCAGTGCTTGATTTGGAGAGATGGTGGACTGTTTCTTAGCGGTCCAAGAAATGATGTTGGAACTGAAGAATATAACAGATTTAGTCGTAGAGCGCCTTGTCATCTGGGCATCTAGCCCAATCAGAATCAGGATAGGCTTGTATGGAGAGACTGTTGAATGGAGTGATTTGTAAACCATAATCAATGGCACTCGTGAGATAGCAGAGTATATGTTTTACTGGGTCGAGGTGAGCAGTCCGTAGTGCATGAAGAAATTGGCAAACTTGATAAACAACATAGGCAATGTCAGGCCTAGTCATGGTAAGATATTGTAGTGACCCAACCATACTACGATAATCAGTAGCATCAGCCAATGGATGACCATCATAGTGTGAAAGTTTACCACTAGCAGCCACATGTGTTTTAATTGGTTTACAACCATCCTTTTTGAAATGGGCCAAGATGTCCATGGTGTATTTCATCTGATTTAGAAAAATGCCATATTTGTTGCGGTGGGCTTGCATACCAAGAAAATAATGTAAGGAACCCAATTTTTTTCATATCAAATATTTAACTAAGAGTTGTAATCAAAGAATTAATGGTGGGAAAATCACTTCCTGTTACAATTATGTCATCCACATAAATTAAAATAATAATTGTAATATCTCCTTTTTGGACCACAAAACGGAGGAATCAGCTTGGATGCATCTAAACCCCAGAGAAGTAAGATGTGAACTTAAATTTTGAAACCAGGCATGTAAAGCCTATTTCAACCCATGGCGAGCTTTCTGTAATTTGCAGACATGAGTGGGAAACATTGGATCAACAAAACCAGGTGGTTGACTCATGCAAACCTCCTCAGCAAGAAGCCCACGTAAAAAAGCATTTTTTTTTTTACGTCTAATTGTAACAAAGGCCAATTGTTTTTAACAACAATAGATAACACAATTCGTATTGTTTGAGCTTTTACCACCGGACTAAAAGTCTCGTCATATTCAAGACCCGATTGTTGATGATAACCTTTAGCAACCAGTCTAGCCTTATATCTTTCAAGGCTGCCATCTGCTTTTTGTTTGATTTTATAAACCCACTTACAACCCACTATATTGCCATGAGGAGGAGGGACCAATGTCCATGTGCCTTGTTTAAGAAGTGAATTAAACTCTTCTGCCATGGCAAAGCGCCATTGTTCATGTTTTTGAGCAGTGGAATACGATGTGGGCTCCACTAGAAAATCTGATTGAGTCACAGCCAAGCAATGCGACGGATAAGGATGATTTGTAGTAATATATGCTTTCTGTTTGCGAGTGCCATCTTGATTTCTGGTAACCTTTGAATGTTGTGTGAAAAAGATAGAGGTCCGCGATTTCTAGATTGGTCCACTCAAACAATCAATCCCAAGAAGTGTGCAGAAATAAACAATATGCAGCGGAAATTAAATTAACAAGCACACACCACAAGGACACCAAATTTAAGATGGAAAACCCAAACCAAGTGAAAAACCATCGATCTGAACTGGATCAAATCAAGTACTATGAATCTCGCAATTACAAGAAACTCAGATCTCTTCCCTTAATATCCCATACTCAAGGACTGAAGTTACCTTGTGTCGCTTCACGCTTCAACGACTTCACACGGTTGATTGCAACAGATTCCAGCCATCACTTGACTCCTCAAATCTTCTCGCAGGAAGATAATCTTCTACAAAGGAAGTAGAAGAACTGACTCTAGAGAACTTGGCAGCACAACTTCATAAAAAACTCTAGAGAAGAAAACTCTCAATGATAATCTCTAACTCAACACTTTAAGAGGTGAGGTTCTTGAGGTATCTTTGGAATAACCCTTGAGTCCTTTAAATAGCCCTTGAGACGTGCTTAAGGTTGCCTAAGATGATTAGAACTAAAACATGCAATTTGTGTACAATTAGAATATCAAGTTTCCAAAATTCGTCCAACTCTGCGCCTTGTTCGCTCGAGCGGTCAACATGTTCACTCGAGCGGACCGGTCTCTATTTCAGCGCTGGGCTAGTCCGACTCTGTTCGCTCGAGCGAATGGGATCATCGCTCGAGCGGACCCCTATCTGGATTGATCCAGAATTTCAGCATATTTTCTCTAGTTTCCTTCTTTCAATTCTTTCATACTTTCTTCTTTTTAATCATTCTCTAAATAAAAATTACAACTCAAAAGACCCAGAGTTTTGTCCAACCCATGAATTAGCCAACACTCAAAATCCTAACATTGTGAAATGCCAAACATACTTGGTAATTGTGGAGGAATAGGTGGCTGAGTTGGAGGACTAGCAATGGGTGTTGTTGCTGGTATCGAGCATCATGCCGGGCAGAATTGGAGGATGAGGCCATTGGAACAGGACATGGGGGAGTAATAGTACATGGTGTGGTGGAAGGAGTGTAGGATTTGGGGGATGGATTGATGTTGTTGGAAAAAGGAAAACGGATCTCATCAAATTTCACATGTCGGAAAACAAAGACACGTCCATCGTCAAGACCCATGCAGCGATATCCTTTATAGATTGTACTATATCCCAGAAATATGCAAAATGTTGATTTAGGAGATAATTTGTGAGGATTACAGTCACGGAGATATGGAAAGCTAGCACTACCAAACACTTGAAGGTGATCATAGGTGGGTTCTTTTTAGTATAAAACAGAATATTGAGTTTTGCTGTTTAAAAGTGGTGTTGGCAAGCGATTGATAATGTGAACACCAGTAAGATATGCATCAACCCATAACTATAGAGAACAATTACTGTTCAAGAGTAAAGTGAGGCACATATTAGTAATGTGGCGGTTTTTCCTTTCACAGACACCATTTTGTTCCGGTGTGTGGGGGCAAGAAAGATGCCTTGTAATACCACACTTTTGTATATGCAAGATAAATTGTGTGGAATTGTATTCACATCCTCCATCACTCTGAAAAAAATTTAATTTTATAATAAAAATAATTCTCAACCAATGCTTGAAATTGAATAAAATCTGTAAAGACATCGGATTTATTATGCATAGGATATAACCAAGTGTATCTGCTGAAGAAATCAATGAAAAAAAAAAAAAAAACATAATAACGATAACCGGTCACAGAAGCAATTGGAGATGGTCCCCAAACATTAGAATAAATTGCATGTAAATGAAATAATGCTCTTTTATTTAAAATAGAAAATGGAATATGAGTTCGTTTTCCAAGTTCACAACCTTCACAAACAAAAGAAGATTTTGGAATTGAAAAATGAATAGAAGACTTATTAGATATTATCCTCAAAACTTTGGGTGATGCATGTCCTAGACGTTGATGCCATAGGGAATCTTTTTCTTCTCTAGTAACGACAAGAGCTTGAGGCGGAGGAGAGAGAGAATAAAGTCCACTATCACGAATCCCTTTTGCCAAAGTTGTCTTGGTCTCCAAGTCCTTAATCACACAAGAAGAAGGTGTAAATTCAATGCTGCAGTTGTTATCAGTAGTTAACCGACTGACAGAAATCAGAGTTTTTTGAAGTGATGGAACAAGAAGAACATCATTTAACATCAATGTTTTTGAAGGAGTAAGAACATGATGAGTACCCGTATGAGTAATGGATAGAGGTGTACCATCCCCCATTAATAACTTGTCATGACCAGAATAAGGTATAAGATTAGAAAGTTTACTGGGTTCATTGGAAGCATGGGTAGAGGCACCTGTGTCTGGTATCCAAGATGTGTCACCAATATTTTCAATGGACATTGCCGCTAGAGCTTGATGCGGTGGATCAGCTGGTGTCGATCTTCCTTTTGATAAGATCAGCTAGTGTCGATCTTCCTTTTGATAAGTTTCATCGAAGCGATACAAGCACTTGAGAGCAATGTGTCCTCGGAGCTCGCAAATCTGACACATGGGCCTTTGGCATGTAGATAAGCCAGTAATAAGACCTTCGCGATTTGACTCGGTGTGGGTTACTTGACCTCGTCCACAACCTCGATACCGACCCCCTCGAAAGCGGCCACGACCGCGACCGCGACCACGACAGCGACTTTGAGATTGCCTACCATGTTAAGTGAAATAGGCCATCTGATGGTCAATCTGGATGTTGTCATCATATGATTGTAAGAGAGTTTCTTGTGCAAGAAGCATGGGCAGAACCTCTTAAGTAAAAGTAAGGAAGTTTTTCCGTGTTTGGATGTTGGTAAGAACTACATTATAATTACAATCCAACCCTTTGAGGATCCAGGAAACTTTGTCGTCATCTTTCAAAGGTTTCTCAATTGCATCAAGTTCATCACATAGATGCTTGAATTGTTTGATGTAGTTAGACATGGAAGTGGTGCCTTTACGATAGGATTGAATTTTCTGGCATAGTTCTATCTCACGCATACGGCGATGTTGAATGAAAGTTTGATTTAAAGAGTCTTATACCTCTTTAGCGGTAGATAGTCCAACAACTTCTGGGAGGACAACTTTAGTGATTGTTGAGAACAACCAAGAGATGAGAAGCTGATCTATTTGCTTCCATTGAAGGGGAGCTTGTGCATTTGTAGAGGTGGGTTGTGGGATCGAACCATCAAGATATCCCATGAATTGTAGCCATTGAGTAATGGAATAACTTGTTTCTTCCAAAGAAGATAGTTGCTTCCAGCGAGTTTGATAGTGACAAGGTTAACAAGGGTGGACAGGGATTTGGTAAGCTGTTGCAAATCGAAGGGGGGGGGGGGGAAGAAACTTAAACTTCCATGATTATTCTTCATACAACAGATGGTCTACAATGACATTATATATATATATATTAATGAATACATGAATAGATAAGAATGCTTGTTGTATTTGTTCCTGATATCTTGGTATCTTGGAGAGTGTTGCTGAGAATACTAGAGTAGGTTTGCACCTGTTGCCAGGTGTAGTAGTGGTTGCTGCTGTTGATGTGAGACTGCTGCTAGTTGTGGTAGTGGTTGTTGTTTTTTAGGGAGAGTAGCTAAGTCATGCTTACCAGTTCTATCATGCCAAGTGGCATGTATTCTAATTTTCATGATTGTTTATAGGGAAAGTTGCCAGGGCAAGAAATAGCTGTGAAAAGACTATCCAAAAGCTCTGGACAAGGATTAGAACAGTTTAAGAACGAAGTTGTGCTAATTTCCAAGCTCCAACATAGGAATCTTGTTAGGCTTCTAGGATGCTGCATCCAAGGAGAAGAAAAGTTGTTAGTTTTTAAGTACATGCCTAACAAAAGCTTACATGCTTTTCTTTTTGGTAAGATTCCCATTACTCTTTATTATTCTAGGAAGATTATCATAAAAGTCATAAATTGAAGACTTCAAAGAATAAAGATTAGGTTACTCGAGAGCTTTCTTATCCAATAGCGGACCTAGGATTTTCATTTGAGGGGGACTTGAAAAATAAATCTTTCTTTTTCAAACTGATACCTTGAACGATGAGTTTTAGTGTTGGCTAAACCGATATATGTTGGCTGAGTTTTAGGGCTATTACAAAAAACTCATAATAGGTTATGTTAATACATACTTCATAGTAGTTAATTAAGCTAATATGAGATAAAGAGCTAACACCATATCAAAAGTTCATTGTTCTCATTCTTCTATATATCCTTTTGAAATGAAGCTCCTTTTGCGTCGGTGTTTGAGACAAACAAAGCTCCTTTTGCCTTGATGTCGGAGACAGACAACGAGTTGGGAGTTTCTGTCATTTTGGGAACTTTTGAGAGGGAGAGAGATGGAGAAAGATGTTTTGAAGTCTAGGAAGGCCGGAAGGGGATGGGGACTCGAGGATTCTCTAAGTGGGGGCTGGCCAAACAATCTTTAGGGCCCACATGAGGTTTTTCCAAGTTGAGTGGGGGTTGAAGCCCCCAAGCCCCTAAATGTAGGTTTGCCTCTGTTCTTATCAGTCTTTTGTCAGTCACCAACTACTTGGGATAGAGCATCTCATGTGATTTTGCAAGAGGAATTAAAACTGGAACTGATTCTAATGTTCCCATCACTTTGTAACATTCAACTAATTAATAAAGTTCTTTGACCTTGTTACAATTTTTTACCTATTAGATCCAAGCCAAGGAGCAACATTGGATTGGAAAAAACGTTTTCACATTGTTGAAGAAATTGCTCGGGGGATTCTTTATCTTCATCGAGATTCAAGGTTGAGAATTATTGATCGGGACCTAAAGGCGGGTAACGTTCAGCTCGATGGGCAGCTGAATCAAAGATTTGCAGACTTTGGCATGGCAAGAATTTTTGGAGGAGATCAAATAATAGCAAGAACAAAAAGAGTTTTTGGAACATAGTAAGTAGTAGTTTCTTTGTCCAAAAAATGGAAGTAAGTAGTAGTTTCTTTGTCCAAAAGATGAATCAATTTCATGTTGTCTCTTGAGTACCTACGCAACATGTGATGGAGTTCATGTTTTTCCCTACATTCCCATTTGCCTTTTTTACTCAAATTCAAGACACTTCAAGGCCTTTCAAGGGGAAGTTAGGAATAGATTCATTGATACTAATATCTTTAATGGGAGCTCAGTCTATTAATGCAAACAATAATTTGATTAGATGATTTTGCAGTCGTGCTCTACATAGTAACTCTGTCCTCAACAATTGAATGCAGTGGCTATATGTCTCCAGAGTATGCTATGGAAGGACGGTTTTCCGAAAAATCTGATGTCTTCAGCTTTGGGGTTTTATTATTGGAGATAGTGAGTGAAAAGAGAAGCGCCAGATTTCATCATCCCGAATGCTCATTAAGCCTATTAGGATATGTAAGAACATTTTAATATTGAACAAATCAATAGCTCAATTTGACTGATCTCAAAAAAATATTCAAATAGTCACACTTTCTAATTGAATGAGCATGAGATTGTTTCAGGTTTGGCGATTATGGAATGATGGCTACATATCGGCGATTATTGACCCTATATTAGGTGACTTGTCTTCTACAACAGAAGTTCTAAGATGCATTCAGGTAGGGCTTTTATGTGTGCAAGAATTTGCTACTGATAGGCCCATCTTGTCTTCTGTAGTTTTCATGCTAAGCAGTGATATTGCAGCTCTTCCTACTCCAAAACAACCAGCATTTGCAGAAAGAACTCCCACTAAAATAGAATGCTCAATAAATGAAGTGAGCATCACTATTTTCCAAGGCTGGTGAGCGCGTTTGTATTACGAATTTCAAATAATTTGAGAAGATCATTGAATGTATAAAACCAATATACATTAAAATAAAAAAAGGAACATATATTTTCAGTTTTGATTGGTTCCTTATAAGAATTTGTACAAGTTACATAACAATTATACATACCAAGTCCTCAAGAGGCTTGTGTTTTTTTAAGTTGAATCTCAGGATACATCTCTGGAAGGCATAGAATGATAAGAAACAATTATAGTTAGTTCCAGGTAATCAAATTCTTCAGAAAAGTATTCTTTCTGTTATTTGCTGAATGTAGAGAGAAATTCTCCATGGACATTGGTTTCAGTGGTTAAGGAGATTAAGATGATGACTGTGTCAACCACCATGGGGCTCACTTGCACCCACCTTTTAACAGTCTGCTCCTTCACACTCACTAACCCCTACACCAGGCCCAATTTAAGACTCATCTCACCTTGACAATTTATATGAAAACAATGTATAGTTCAAAGCCCATTAAATTTCGTGGCTATTATTAGATAAAGGCATAGAATCTAAGGGCTGATGTTTTGCATTTCCCTTAAACATAGTGATAGGCATGCATTGGGTGGACCCCACCAGCTGGATAGCCGAGATCTTGGGCCTTCAAATCTTTACTAGCTCAGAGATAGTCCCACAATTTTGGTTATTATGTCATGTTTGGGAACCAAATCCTTGGGGAACACAGTTATTTTCCTTGCTGATTTAGAAAATCCATGTTTGAAAACTGTAAATCCTTGAAAATTTAGGTTAGTGCAAATTTTCATTTTAAAGGATTTTCAGAACTAACCCCTCCACATAGGATTTTGAAATCCTCAGATTGATACAAAATTTTCTCAGCTATATGTACTGATATGTACCTACATCAATCTAAAATCACTAGTTACATAGATCCCCATTGACTAAACCTTAAATTCACGAGAGTGAGGAATCTCAAAACCTATGAATTCCTCATTCCACACCTGTTATCAAACGTGCCCTTAGGGAACTAAATGTTTGAAAGTTTCATGCCTTTTTGATAAGTTACAATTGATTCTCCTAGGTCCATTTCAAGACTATGATCCATAGCATATGGCTGCAAATGCATCAGCTTAGAGCAATTCAAACCGCAGCCAATCCCAACAGGGGCTCATGATAATGAACCAAATAACACATAAAAATTAGAAGACCTACAATAATGAGTTTTTCTTTTAATTTAATTATAGTAATCAGGACCAGATGAGGTCCATAGCGTATAGACCCTGGAGCAAGAACAACCAGAGCCATGCCCTGACTGGGTTTGATTTGGTCCCTGCTTTTGGCCTGATAGTTAAAATAGGCTAGTACCTGCCTATGTTTGCTTAAAGGCCTGGCATGGCATGACATTTGAGCACTAAGGGTATCTATATTTTCTAAATGGATTGGGTTCCAGTCTGATTTTCAGGCATACGGAATGGATCTTAGACCAAATATCATGTCTGTCAACAAAATAGGCCAGACACGGACAAGCTTCGGCCCGGTCTGACTTTTTTCCAGGGCTTAGAAAGCCTGTGGGACTTGGGCCTTGGCCTAGGCCTTGCATGAAAATTCCGGTTTGGAGCACTGCTCATATGAGTCCGGGCAGAGTCCAGCGTAGTGTGACCCTAGCTAATCTGTTGAAATGGCAAGAAAGTTAATTTACAATGGTTTCACAAGTCCACCCCAACTTCCTTACCCTACCTTCAGAATCATTAGTGGAGTTTCCCCAATCTGCTTGGACCAAGATTGTCTAATTGGAGCCAATTTATTTATGAGGCCTAATATTAAGATCATCAATCTTGTACAAGCAAATTGCATGGTTGGGTTGGAATTGCATGTGGGACCTGGCACAAAGTACAAATTCATCATCAATGTAGAAGACACTGTTCTCAACAATTTCAAATGAATGAAGCCAAGTTTTCTTTGACATTTCACCTTATTACATAAGAAATACTTATGATCTCAGATTTCAACTCAAAAGACATTATACTCAAAAACTTCCAGATGCTAACAAAACTCCATCCTAAAATGCTTACCACCTTCTTAAAAACGAGAATTGTGTAAATAAGATTTAGCAATTTGACCATTGGCACCATTGGGAAAGAAACCACCAGGAACAGCAGCAGTGCCCTTGCCATACAGGATCCTCAATATCTCCCTTGGCGCCCTCTTGTAACAGATGGCGTTACTATTCTCTGCAAGTAAATTTCCATGATGATGGTGTCCTTCTACACTGCTGGCCGAAGAAGGAGCAATAAGGCCTTCATCTTTATTGCCAGTGCCCCCCAACTCATTCCTCAGAGCCGAAATTCGGCTTGTGAATTCTGCCACTGTGACTCCATATGGTTCGACCTTCGACGCTGCATGCTGATAGAGCAATGCTCTGATGACCGCATCTTGAGCAGATTGCACCCCAAGAAGGCCAGCACAAAGCTATACAAGTTCATCCAAAATTAAAGTCTAGAGACTCACAATTGATAACTTGTTACCCACATGACTTAAATTGTTGGTCCTGTCTTCGAACCACTTGGGGCGTTACCCGATACACAGTGGTAGTGGGTGGTGTTGTGTATCTGGAGTTTCACCAATGATGAACCAAAGGTGGTCGGCGGGTTCCTCATCATAAAAAAAATAAAAATAAAAAAGTTACTGTGCTGTTTTCTTACATGGGATTTTGCAAAATGGGTTAAGAGGGTTGAATCATCTTGCCCCATCTTAACCTGACCTGTTTATGCCTGACCAGTTTTCTATCTATAATTTTTTCTTCAAATATTATAAAGGAACATTAAACACAAAATCCAGGAGAGAGAGAGACAGATTATTACCCTCCTGGAAAGAGGGCTTTGGAGGTGAGGATTGAGGCCTTCATAACCTGTGAGTGCAACGTAAGGAAGAAGGTAGGAGGCAAGAAGGAAATTGACGCTATTGGCATATGGATTGAAGGATGGTGACAAGCTGTGTCCAAATGCCTTATCCATCAAGTTAGAAAAGCAACTTGGGCTCAGATCCAACAACGGCCTTGGAAATCCCTCAACATGCTCCTTCAATGCCCTGTTTAATCACAACCAACCCAATAAAAAACAAACAAGATCAACGCAGGAAATCTTAAAGAAACACTCATTTCAACAATAGTAAGCAACTCTGTGGTTCCTTAAATGCAATTTAAGGGTGACAACTGGGTTGGGTCTGGTTTAAAGTCCACATCAATATGATCCATGAATTAAATGGGTCAAATTCCACCAATCTGTGAACTAAGGTGTCATTTCAACTCAGTCCTACCTGTTCAAACTTATTGAGATGGGGTCACTGCATTGATGCCCAACTCATATCAAACTTCAAACCCATATATGCATTCATTGAATGGGTTAAATAACTCATGTTAGGTGGATTCGGCCATAGTTTTGCACCCTCCCTCTTTGTGAGGATGGACAATGCAAAAAATGAGTTTATACGCCATGGTTCCAAGCCTATTAAGTAGTTGTTGAAATTAAACTCACCTAAGTATGCACCAGACAGGGCTTGCAAATTAAACTCACCTAATGTGGCCAACTCCCTGATATGCGAACTGCGTGATGATATCGGAGGTGAGTGCGTCAAGGTTCGCCTTTCTCGCGCCAACAGGAGCCGGCCCACCCATGGTTAGGTTGGATGCAACATGATCCAGACCTTGTCCCAAAGCTCCCCAAAGGAAGAACTCAGCTTGCAAGAACTCCAAGTTCAATGGAAACTCAAGCAGATTCATGTCATATTCTGATATGGACTTCCCATGTCGAGGTTCTATGAATGGGAAGGAACTTTCTAATTCAATCAACGAGAGATCGACAGCAGAAGAAGTAGGAATGCTAGAGGAGATGAGAAGAAGAGAGACAGAGAGAGTAGTGGCGAAGAAAGTAGAGGCACCCATAGCTTCTTGTTCTTGCTCTTCTTTTGCTTGCTCTCTTGTTGATTCTTCTCAGATGTGTTGGGGTCTTTATATTGTTCTTGGAAAGGTGTGTTTTGATCATACGTGTAAAAGTAAGCGAAATTAACTTGTTATTGTTGGTTGGGGTATAGAGACTCGGACGAGGAGGTTCGGATTTCCCTGATTTTTGTACTTAGTTGTTGTCTTGACTGTCTTGTCTAGTCGATGGAGAGAAGGCCATAATTCATGGGCTATAAAAGGAAAGCCTTGATATAACAGCTTTCATGGTTATATCGATTAGTTTTCATGTAATAGTTTTGGTCCCAGCCCTTGTTAATTCTGAAATAATGCCTTTGAACCATGGGTCCAGCAGCATGATTGAACACAATACATAAATTCAATGGCAAGTAGTACACTTCTTGGTTGATCATAGTTGGGCTGGATGTATAGGATTCGGTGACATCTAACAAATCCCAAAAGGGTTAATTAGATTCGGTGACATCTAACAAATCCCAAAAGGGTTAATTAGAGTGTTATTCAATCTTACACTAGCAACAAAGGCCCGGGCTTCTAAAAATATTAATAAATTCTTACATCAAATTGTGATCCCCTTTGATTGGTTAGGAAAATAAACCAAGATCATTTAAACTTTGTGGCAAACTTAACTAAAAATTATAATAAATTTAATAAAGAGAATTGATTGGATAAAAATAAAAAATTAATATGAAACTTGATAAGAACACTTTGAACCCATGTTGCCCGGGCTGTATTTTGAAAAAAAAAAATATCTAAGATGATTATTGACTTAAACAATAAATAAAATGTTTTTAAAATTATTCTATAGCAATTATTTAAAAATTCTATATATTAGTTTCTATTTTAGTGATCAATTTTGCAATAGCTAGAAATTTAGATTTAGAAAGAGAACTTTTCTTTAATATTAATTACAAAATTTAATTATAAACTTGGTAATTGAAGTTAAGGTTTTTATTTATCAAAACGCAATAGTTCTACATATCATATGACTTCTGCTTATATTTCTTGTATTTGGGTCAGGTTATCTTCTGTACTATTTCTTTAATTAGGTAATATATCCTTCAAAAAATGAAAAAAATATATGGATCATGTAAAGTCAAAGTTTATGGTCCAAACTGTCTTTGTACGTTACCCCTTTAACATTTACTATACTTTCTTGTCCGACATCGATTAAGAGTTTTTATTTACCAAGCTTCTTTCTGCATGAGAACAAATTATCTGCACATCTAAAAGAGAAGGTGATCAAAAGTTCAAAAAGAGAAAAAGGAAAATTCGAAATGATGACAAATCTACAAGAGGTTAATGCCAAACAAAACTCGATAGAATCCCAATCTTCCCTTGTTGTCCTTTCTAATGATTATATAGTTTCACCAATTATGATTATGCTCTTGAAAAAAATGAAAAAAAAAATTGATTAATAATTATTTATAATCACAAAACAATATAAGATCATAAAAGGCAACATAAGAATAAAAAAAGAGAAAATAGAATCAACAAATTGAATGATCAAAAAGATACAGAAGAAAACATATTGATAAAGAAATCACTGAGTAGTACATCTGGCTAAAATAAAAGGACTACCCATCATCATAATTTCTCTAACTATTTCTATTATCAATGGATTCGGTTTCTAACTTATCTTATTTTTTGGACCAGTCTCGAGCCTATGAAAAATAAGCTCTCTCAACTGGAACTAAGCTTAGCCCAAAAAAGGAAGAGTCAAAATCTACATTGCCTCATTGAAAGGCCTAATTGTTCTGTTTTTTCTCACAATTACATATTTGGATAACCCAAAATGGGGCTTTACGAAAAAAAAAAAAACACACACACACATTGAATGCTATGTAGATTCAACATTCTATACGTGTTTTTCACATACCGAGATAAAGCCGGTTGCCTTCTCCTTTAATCGATTAATCAGAGTTAGAGGTAAAATCTGTAATTAAGACATGACAAGAGTACAATGGACCTTATTTTCATACAAATTATATAAATTAAAAAGGAAAGAGATAAACGATGGTTGTATTGGAATAGTACTAGAAGAGAAACATTGGAGGGAGGAAACATTGGAGATGGTGGACTTTGTTGCCGTAAGAGATTCTAATGCATGTGGTTGAATAAGCCAATATTCTCAGTGAAATTGTCTATGTTTTTGTTTGATTATAAACTTGGAAGTTAAATGCAAAAATGAGATTGGATGACTGGTTGATATTGAATATCTAATCCTTATATCATGTAGTGGGTATAATTAATTAAAAGCAAGTATCATGGAGAAAAACCCACAACTATCATGTCCTTGATAAGTTAAAAGAGAAGGTCCCACGTCATTAATTTAAATGACTATATAATTAACAGCAGGTACCATGGAGCAATTCCGGCATTCATTATGGACACCTGGATCAAAAGTTTTTATTTGCAATCACAGCCATTTGGATCCCACAATTGTTATAATCATGAATAACTTAAAAGAGTGGGCTCCACCTAATTAATTTAAATAGATATATAAATACCAGTAGGCATCATGGAGCAATTTCATTTTGCATTCATTATGGCCAGGATACCAAGAGTCATTGACAAACATTGTGGTGGTCAAAATCAATTGAACAAATCGAAACTGATTTTTCAATTGGAAACAGTACCTTTCAGATATTTCATATATATATATATATATATATATATATATATATAAGTGGACTAGTTTTAGTTTTAGATTTGAACTCACATTGTCCACCAAGCAAAATCAAGAATAGTCGGGACAATAATCATGTAAACATGGGACCATTGCCAATTTGCCATACTCCAGGAAACAAACAAGTTGAGTAGAGTGGTCTATACCTGATGGTATTGGCTCGAGCATCCATGCAATTGGTCATTTTGGGGTATCTACTGCCTTCACAATATCATTTTTCTGTTAAGACTGATTGATTCTACTTATATCAGTTAAATTGACCAATGTAATTATAATATCCTTTGAGAGATGCCAAATTGGATTATTAGAGTAGTGTGAATTTCAATTAGATTTTTGTGATCGAATAAGAAGTTTATGGATGAAGTTTGATCCATAGTGGTATAAATAAAGCTTTGATGCCAGAAATTTGGGTCCTCAAGACTGGCTCATCACCGAGAGGGCAGAACTACAATGCAGCGTCGCTCATCATATTATGGCATAGAGGCCATCTTCAATCCATAGTGGGTCCCACCTTTTCAAAGATAAGAGCATGTCAAAAGCCCTAACAGTACCCCTTGTAGTCATCAACGTGTAAATTATTATTCAAATATGTTAGAAGGCCACTATTGGATTTGACTAAAGGTGGAACATTTGATAAATTTGCTTTGCTTTACTTTTATTGGGATAGAAATAGAAGAAGCCCTCATAAGTGATCAATCTAATAATTGGCACACTAAAACTTTCTTTGATAATTTAGATACAAAGAATATAATGGGTGTTAGGGCTGATGACCCACATAAATTTTGAAAAGGTAGGCCCGGCCATGCATGGAGGATGGATTTTGCACCGTACTATAATGTTAATGTCGATTATTTGTAGTTGACTGTGACCTAATTATTTTTGGATCCGCTGCTGCCCGGCATTGTATTTTTTTATATATAAGGCCCTGAGTCCCAATGGCATAACCAAATTTTATAATTGAGTACTCCACATCCACTGTTGCAGCTATTACATGGGAACCATGTAATACATGCAGTAAACTCCAGCTTGGAGCCTACATAGAGATAATATATACCACTTAATTAGGATGAACCCCATCCCCCAATGTCATATCATTAGCCTTTACTTTAATAGGAATAGGCCCCACTATAAGATTGATCACATGATTGAAAATGTGACCAGGCGCTGATGTGGCATCAATACTGACAAGGCGTTAAGCACATTTTTGTCATGTCCTCAATTGGAAGGTGGGGCCCACTCCTATTGAACTAAAATTGAGTATATATCCCAATGTGGAGATGTGGAAGGTCCTTCTATTTTACAATAATTGGGATTATGGGCATTCATTTCCATGAAAGAGGAGAGATATGTACTCCTACAAGCAACATTATATGCAGTCCAGCTTTGCACGACCCACCTTTGATTAGTGCGTAGGGCCCACCTTTGATCAGCGGATGCCATTTCACACTCTCATCCACCCATGACTTGGCACAATGCTCAAATTCTTCCCCATCAAACCTTTGTCTACTATTGTAGTGATCACAAAGAAGCTAATGGTTAAAATACCACTAAATTTTATGGCTATTAAATCAACGGCTAGGATGATTTGACAGGGCCTATCTACTTCTTTTTTTTTTTTTTTTTTTTTTTTTTTTTTTTTTTTTTTGTTAACCCCGATCCATCAGGAGATCTTTCCATGTACCCCATTGCAACTTATAAATAGGAATTTAATTGGCGCCATAGGATGGATTGCATATGAGACGTATACAGTCATGTAAGAAACCACATTAAATTTGTAGGCACTATGGGGCCAATATAATATTGGCCAGAGCCATAGTTACACTCCTATAAGAATCATTGATGTTAAAACTTATATAATGTGCCACTATAGTTAATGGTTTCTCATGAACTCTTCAATCACTTTTACTAAAACTCTCCATTCGTATTTAGGAAAGTTTTCTTTTAATAAAATATTACTTTATACAACCTATCCTTGAATAATATTCTTATATCAAGGTTTTTGGAAGAAAGTCAGGTATTATAAGAAACTTTCTAAATTATCCAAACACCTCTTTTTTTTGTAAATAGATTATATTCTAAACTTGTATATAATATATCAAAATCGAGTTCGGATTCCCAGTTTCAATGAAACCGAAAGATATTGTTTTGTCCTATCCCCGAGCACCTTCTATAAAAAATGTCATCATTCATTTTTCATTCCAAGAAGGCAATTGAGGAATATATTTCATCATTGATTTTTCATTCAAAGGAAGCAATTTAGAGAGTGTAATCCGGCATAAGCCTGACACGGGCTATAAATGTTGAGCTCAGCGTGGCCATTTTCAATAGGGCTGGGCCGAACTGGTCTTTCAATCAGTTGTACAGGGTTTCTAGCAATTGTTTGGACAAATCATCACTAAATTACAAATGTATTATATCCGGGCTGGCCCGGGCCAGGATTTAGTCTTTCTATCACAGTCGAAGCCTGCCTGGTTTAAATATTAGAAGGGCCCAAATTATATATCCAGGCCTGGTCCAAAGTGGGTTGGCTCGGCTTTCTGTCTAAGTGCAGGTAGTCCGCTTCTGATCAATGCATATTATGGACTTCACTATAGCACAAGTATACTTACATCTCAATTATGGCATCGATTAGCAATTAAGTTTCTTTGGGTCTAGATTCAGCCCCTAATCCGGGCCCTTCCAGAGGTCCATAACTCTGCTTTTCCTCTTGATGTTTGATTTGGGTTCAATAGATCATATAAAGGGCCCATCTTAGATTTTGATTTAAAGGTGGATCTTGTTCCTTAGAAAGCATTTCAGACCATTGATCGGTACCAAACAAAAACCTTCTGCATCATTACTGCAAACAATGTGCACGGTCTCAGAGAATGAAAACTGTTTTGAAGGGCCAACAACATTTTATACTCATGGGCTTGTTCTTTCTATGAATCAGATCAGCATCTTGTACCAGAGAGTTGAAAATTGGAATAGTGTGACTTAGCTCGAAGTGCATATTCTTAATCAATGGAGACAATGTTCTCAAAAAATGAAATGAATCTGCCAACTTTGATTTCACATTTCACCTTATTACATAAGAAAAATTTATGAGAGCTAAGATTTCAACTCAAAAGATATCACTCAAAAACTTCCCGATCCTAACAATACTCCATCCTAATATGCTTAGCTTACCACCTTCTTAGAAATCAGAATTGTGTAAATAAGATTTGGCAATTTGACCATTGGCACCATTGGGAAAGAAACCGCCAGGAACAGCAGCAGTGCCCTTGCCATACAGGATCCTCAATATCTCCCTTGGTGCCCTCTTGTAACAGATGGCGTTGCTATTCTCTGCAAGTAAATTTCCATGATGATGGTGTCCTTCTACACTGCTGGCCGAAGAAGGAGCAATAAGGCCTTCATCTTTATTGCCTGTGCGCCCCAACTCATTCCTCAGCGCCGAAATTCGGCTTGTGAATTCTGCCACTGTGACTCCATATGGTTCGACCTTCGTCGATGCATGCTGGTAGAGCAATGCTCTGATGACGGCATCCTGAGCAGATTGCACCCCAAGAAGACCAGCACAAAGCTATACAAGTTCATCCAAAATTAAAGTTTAGAGATTCACAATTGACAATAGACAACTTGTTTTTGCCTATATATGATCTTAAAATATCAATTGTAGAATCATTGAGAGTTTCTTTCAATTTTTGAAGAGTGTTAAGTAGTTAGTTTGTTGCACCTTAATTTAACACCGAAGGCATTTTGTATGTATTAGCTAACAACTTGAGATGGTGTCAGAGCCTAACACGTCCCGGATTCGAATCCGCGCAGCACAGAAAAAGGCTCTGGGTGTGTACTTCAAGACACCGCGAGGGGGTATTAAGTAGTTAGTTTGCCACACATTTAATGCCTAGGGATATTGCTTGACATCTTGAGAGAGACATCAAATGTTGGTTACATAATCCAAATAAACAGCTGACATGATTACTTTGCTGTTTTCTTACATGGGATTTTCCAAAATGGGTTAAGAGGTTAAGAGGGTTGGATCATCCCGCCCCATCTCAGCCTGATGACACCAGTTTTCTATTTGTAATTTCCTCTTCAAATATTATAGAAGAACATTAAACACAAAAATGCTGAGAGAGAGAGAGACTATTACCCTCCTGGAAATAGGGCTTTGGAGGTGAGGATTGAGGCCTTCATAACCAGTGAGTGCAACGTAAGGAAGAAGGTAGGAGGCAAGAAGGAAGTTGATGCTATTGGCATAAGGATTGAAGGATGGTGACAAGCTGTGTCCAAATGCCTCATCCATCAAGTTAGAAAAGCAACTTGGGCTCAGATCCATCAATGGCCTTGGAAATCCCTCAACCTGCTTCTTCAATGCCCTATGCAATCACAACCATCCAAATAAAATACAAGCATAATCAATATAGGAAACTTAAAAGAAACAACTCTGTCCTAAAATGCAAAATTTAGGTGTGGCAGACGGGTTGGGTCTGGTTTAAATAGGCTGGACCAAGATAAGGTCCTTAAGCCCATCCCATACCCCACGCATGAATTAAATGGGTCAAATTCCAGTAATCTGTCATCTCACCCAGTCCAACCCGTTCTAACTTATTGAGAAGGGGTAGCTCAATTCAACATGAGCATGCACCAATCAATGGCATGCGAAACTCACCTAATGTGGCCAACTTCCTGATATGCGAACTGCGTGATGATATCAGCAGTGAGGGCGTCAAGGTTCGCCTTTCTCGCACCAACGGGAGCCGGCCCACCCATGGCTAGGTCGGATGCAACTTGGTCCAGACCTTGTCCCAAAGAACCCCGAAGGAAGAACTCAGCTTGTAAGAACTCCAAGTTCAATGGAAACTCAAGCAGATTCATATCGTATTCTGATATGGACTTCCCATTTCGAGGTGCTATCAATGGGAATGAACTTTCTGATTCAATCTCCCAGAGATCGGAAACAGAAGAAGAAGTAGGAATGTTGAAGGAGATGAGAAGAAGAGCGACACAGAGAGTAGTGAAGAATGTAGAAGCAGCCATAGCTTCTTTTTTTTTTTCTTTGCTTTCCTTGCTTTCTTGACGATTCTTCTCATACATGGTTGGGGTCGTTTTATATTGTTGTTGGGAAGGTGTGCCTCACTGAACAGAAGGTAGTGATGTGGGTGTTGATCAAACGTGTGAGAGTCAGCGAAATTTGCTTGTTTTTGTTCGTTGGGGGTGTGGAGACTCGGACGAGGAAGTTTGGATTTTCCTGATTTTTGTGAGCAGTTGTTGTCTAGTCAATGCAGAGGAGCCCATAATGCATGGGCTAAAAACTAGATGTTGCATAAAACAAGAACAATATTGATCTGATGATCTTATTAGGTACTTTGTTTGCACTCATTTACATAGGTAAACGATACACCACATTTTTTTGGTTATGCATTAGCACTAGAGTAGTGTTCTTTTAAGTTTTGTTTTTAGTTATGGTATTGTTTACAAATCAAATCCATCCACTATTTTTTAGTTTTTTAATTTAAATCGGGCCCAAATTTGTAATTTAAACAATTCGATTTTCTATTGAACTAATGAACCCCAATATTTAATTTTATATCTTAGATCTTTATAGATTTTAGGGACATTTACCACAAAAATCCCCTTAAATAGGGTAACCACAGTTGAGGACTCTAAACTTTTATCATGATGGCCAAGGACCTCCAGCCCAAATCATGACTTCTTTTTTTTTTTTTCCGATTTTGTCCTTTTTTGTTGATGTCAGCATAACAATTTCCCTATTCTGTTATAAGTAATATTTATTGACATCAACAAAACATTCTTCGACATCAACATAAAATTGTGTTGACATCAACAAAAATGCCCAATTATTACAATTAGTGACCTTGTGAATTTGTTGACGTGAATAGAAGATTCGTCGAGATTAACATAAAATTGTGTTGGCGTCAACAAAAATACCCACTTAGCAGTATAAATGACCCTATGAATTTGGGGTTTTGTTGACATCGAGCAATCTCTCTCACTGTGATTGAGAAAAAAGGGGTAGGGCATTGATCTCCTTTCTCTCTTTCTTCTATACTACTGTTGTTGTTGATTTGGGGGTGAAGAACTTTTTTTTTTTAGGGTCATGTTGACATCAACTAACCAAGGGCAAAAATAAAATGAAATATTGGATTTTGGGGCTGGAGGTCCTTGGCTGATATTATAAGAATTTAGGGTTCTCAGTTGTAATTACCCTATTTAATGGAACTTTTGAAGTAAATATCCCTAGATTTTAAGAAGTTTGTAAAAAAAATATTTAAAAGTCCAAATCTATAGATCTGATTTTCTGCATTTTTGTGGCTTCCATTTCATAATCCGAACCATTCAATGTTCTTTTATTAATGATTAGTATTAAGACATTTACATGCTATTTGTTTGCATTCATTTACATATTTAAATGATACGTACCCATAACAGTCATGCATCATCACATTTGTCTGCACTAATTTAAGCACGTGATACAGAACTGTGGTGTGAAAATGGTGTCTAAAGTGGTAAATGATTACAGAATTTCCTCTTGCAAAAGAGGTCGTACAACCCCTATTTATGTCTTCTCAAGTTCTATGACTCTCAAATTCATGATCCGAATTGTTCATCTTTCAAAAACTTTAGTTTTATATCTTGAATAATCATAGATATTTATAAATTTTAGAAAAAGTTTAAAAAGTCCCAACACTAATAAAATGTCAAAGATTTAAGATCATATGTTTAATGAAATGTTACTCATAAAATGGTTAATTAATTTACTAACCTCAATACTAATAAAAATGATGAACTTGTATAGCCTACATCTAACAACATTCAATAATGGGCCTAGAAGACTGGAGAAAATTTGCAAATTCATGATTTTAGCAAATATACGTAGGAGTGTTCATTGGCCGGGCTGTGCTGAGATAAGACATATCTAGGCCCGTCCTGACTTCAATACTAATAAAAATGATGAACTTGTATAGCCCACATCTAACAACATTCAGTAATGGGCCTAGAAGACTGGAGAAAATTTGCAAATTGCATGATTTTAGCAAATATACGTAAGGGTGTTCATGGGCTGAGCTATGCTAAGCTAAGGCATATCTAGGCCCGTCCTGACTTCTAAAACATATTTCCAAGCCCAGCACAAGCCCGGGCCGTCTAAAAATGAGTAAACCCTAGCCCAGCCCGATTTAATTTATAAAAAAAAAAAATAGGACTTTTTTGTTGTGATTCCACCTAGACAAACTTGAGATGGAGTGTCAAGTCCCCTCTTCAACACTCTTTATGAATGTTTCTTATATTTGGGCCCGGCCAACACGATATCATAATTACAGAAAAAAATGATATTAAATCATTTTCTTAAACATCATAATATGAGTTTTGATCCTTATATTTGGAAGGAATGAGAGGCCCACATCAAAAGGTAGTTGAACCAACATAGCAAAAAGGGGGATCCCCTTACGCATGTGAAATCCTTTTATGCCCATCCGCCTAATATGGTGAAGTGGCTCATGCTGATAGTCTTATGATCAGACTATTCCCAAGGAGCCTTTACTGATCAAGCTATGGAATGGTACTTCACTCTCCCTATGTATTCAATTCAATCCTTTGCCCTCCTCAGCTATCACAAAGTGGGAAATGTTGATTCAATCGACCTGGAAACACAATCCTGGTGAAAGCTCATTTGGATGCAATTTACTTTTTAATTATCAAACCTTTATAAATGCATGTACTGATGACATTAATATAATTAAATATAGTATTTTATAATACATAAGATTGTATTAATTAAATTTGAGAAAATCCTTTAATATGGCGAGATATCCATGTAAGCACTTCAGATTTTTATCAAGTTTCCGCATTGTAATTTGTAGGTTCCACTCCTAAGAAGTAAATCCATAGAGAAAAAAGGGCGATAAACAATTAAAATGAATCATATAATTCAAATGGAAATGGTAGTTCGATAACTTTAATTGCCTTCATGTATTTTGAAACTCCAATTCTTAAAGGGGGGGATTGTTGAGGGGCAAATAAGAAGGAAATAACAAAGTTGAGGAGGGGCAAAGAGGATAAAATCAAGAAAGGCATGACATCTCCTAAGATCTTCTTTTCTATATTACAGGAAATCAAGAAATTGAGGAGGAACTATACGTGGCTCTACCACTGATTTTGACAATATGATAATGTGTTTCACATGTTACATTTGCATACGAACGTAACACCTCATTTTCCTATTCCAAGCATAAAATAGTAAGTACCTAAACAATTGAATACAAGGACTCTACGCCTTGGAAGATTCCTTGCAAGAATGATATTTTAAATGATTAGAGGCCTTCAGCTTCAAGGGTCGTATGTTAGAGATAGTGAGTGGATAGGAAAGCATTGGATTTCTTTACCCTAAAGACTCTTTCAGTTAATTAGGATACGTAATAACATCTCAATATTCAAATCATAGTTAAGTACATAAGCTTTGCCGAGTGCAGTGCTAGGAGGTGTTGCAGTGTTTTTCCTGTGCTCCCACCTTGGTATAGTGCATTGTAGCAGTGCTTCCTGTACTGCCCTTCTGCTCGTTTGGATTGGCTTCTTGGCTTCTTCTGTAGCCTTTAGTCTAGTTGGGTTGGCATTTTTTGTAATCCTCCCCTTTCTGTTTTTCCTCTATATTTTGGGGGCTCAATGCCCACTTCTCTTTTTCTTCTTAATACAAATTTTTACCTATTTGCAAATATATATATATATATATATATATATATATAAAATATCAATACGATCAATTTGATGTGTAGATGGTTCGGATTAATCATAATGCCGGCCCTAATATGTTGTCCCTCACCAAAATAAGCACATGGTAAGGGATAGATGTGCATGAATATTTTCATTTCCAACACTTATCCATATTGTGCTTCAAATGGGCTAGTTCAACTTCATGTTGATTTCCCCTAACCAGTGTTGATTGGCACAATTCCCTTGATAGGAGTGGCAATTCCTGACCCGTCTCACCAACCGGACCCAATTTTTTGCAAACTATAGTCTGATTTTTTGCATTTTTGTGGCCTCCAATTTATGATCCAAACTGTTTAATATTCTCATATTATTGATAAGTATCAAGATATTTATGGGTCATTTGTTTATAATTATTTAAATAATTAAGTGATGCACATGATGCATAACCATTAAGCATCATCACATTTATTCGCGCTCATTTTGTCATGTGATGCATAATTTAAGTGCGGAATTGTGTGTAAATAAGGCTATTTTTAACTTCTTGTAAAAGTGGCATATGGTAGAATCAGTATCCACGTCCTTGTGGGTCATGTGTTTAAAACCCCACAACCACCTTTAATTTTTTAAAGTCCTGTGGCTCCAAAATTCACGATCCAAACAATTCATCTTTTTTAATTAAACTAAATATTAGCTCAAGAAGTATAGCTTCATATCTTAAATCTTCATAGATATTTTAAAATTCGTGAAAAATATCAAGAAGTCCAACTTATATATCTAATTTCATGCACTTTTGTGGACCTCGATTCTTGAACAGAATCATTTAATATCCTCATATTAATAATAAGCATCAAAACTACTAATTTATATCTTAAATCCCAACTCATGCTTTTTCAGGCCCAAGACATGAACATTTCTCTCCTTTTGGTTTCCTCTTCTCCTTATTAGAAGGAACACACTTTATTCCATTGCAACTTTGCAATGGCGGTTTGGTTCTCACCACCTCTTGGTCTTCGAACAACCACTATCAAGGAAAACAGTATCTCCGATTGGTAGAAGGATTGTGATGACCATAAAGTTCTGACATCCCTTGGCCATGAGCATAGGTTGAAAACATGGATATTGGCGGTTTGGTGGGCCATGTGGAAAGCTACAAATGAGATCTTTTTCAAGGGAGCATCCCTAAATCCATTTCAAATCATTTTACGAGAAGAAGAAATGATGCCCCATCCATTGGCTCAAAGCGACATTGGCAATTAGAAAGTACGTGGTATCAAACCTCGTTCTCAACATGTGGCAAGTAACGATGAGTTACGAATTTTCACGGACGCCACTTTTTCTAAAGAAGATGGAAACACATCTTTACGCTATGATTTTTAAGGGCAATCTCATGGATGCTTGTGTGTTCAAAGGCCCAAGGATGCTCAACTCCAAGGAAGTTGAAACAGGGGTGGTTCACTTTGGGCTAAGGAGGGCCAAAAGTCTTGAAATCTCGAGGATTCATGTTCTCTCAGATGCACTCCAAGTCATTGACGCCATTAATAGAGTGGAAGATGACTCAATTAGTACTTTTATTTTAGATATTTTGGCACCGTCGGGCTCTTTTGAGAATGCTCATTTTGACTGCATTCCTAGGACTTTGAATGGTGTTGCGCATATGGCAGCTAAGTAGGGGCAAATTTATAATGATTGTTTGCTTTGTAATGGGCTCTTCCCGACTTGATAGGGAGGATACCCCACCTTGTTTTTGTCTCCTTTTTCTTTTTTAATATAATTCTCTTTCTAACAGAAAAATGTAATTTAAGAAACTGCTAATGCTTTTGGGCCCCAAAATCAAGGGTCAGAGTGATCCAATCCCTGTCATGTACTATCCATCATCCTATCTTCTCATATAATTTTGATCATCTAATCAAAATGATATATGAAAGCTAATAGAGATTGAAGGTAGGCCCATGTTGTCTAGCAGGCCCAATTATCAGCTCTGGTGGGCCATCTCTAGCTGATAAGGGTGTCCAAGGGCAGCGTCGAGCTGGGCTGGGGCATACCTGGATTTACCCCAACTTTATAAACGTAGTTTGATATATAGTTTCATATAAGTCCATAACTATGCTTTCCTCTTGATGTTTGATTTGGGTTCAATAGATCATATGAAGGGCCCTTGTTAGAATTTGATTTAAATATGAATCTTGTCCCTTGGGAAGAATTCCAGACCATTGATAGGTATCAAACCCAAAACTTCTGCACAATTGCTGCAAACAATGTGCACGAAGAATGTGTTTACTCTAAAATGTTATTTGTTCCATCTGGATTTATATGGAGCTTCTGCTTGTAAGTTAGTTGACCGAGGAGATATTAATACTTCACTGCGGACTTCGATCTTGTGAGACACGATTGAGGGTCACATCGTATGGTTATTCAACAAAATTTTTAACTGACCCCTAATATCAAACATAATCTCCCTGCTCATCAGCAAAGGCGTGAAAATGTGCATGGTCTCAAAGAATTAAAATAGTTTTGAAGGGCCAATTGCATTTTATATACATGGGCTTCATCTTTCCGTGAATCAGATCATCCATCTTATACGAGACAGTTGAGTCGTTAAGTTGGAGTTGGGTGACTAAGCTCAAAGTGCATATTCATCATCAATGTAGACAATGTCCTCAACAATGAAATCAATCAACCAATTTTGACTTCACATTTCACCTTATTACATTAGAAATATTTATTACCACTCAGATTTCAACTCTAGAAATCACTCAAAAACTTCCCGATACTAACAAAATTCCATCCTAAATTGCTTACCACCTTCTTAAAAATCAGAATTGTGTAAATAAGATCTAGCGATCCGGCCATTGGCACCATTCGGGAAGAAACCACCAGCAACACCAGCAGTGCCCTTGCCATACAAGATCCTCAGTATCTCCCTTGGCGCCCTCTGGTAACAAATAGAGTGACTATTCTCTGCAAGCAAATTTCCAAGATGATGCTTCCCTTCTTCACTGGTGGCCGAAGATGGAGCAATGATGCCTTCATCTTTATTGCCAGTGCGCCCCAACTCATTCCTCAGAGCTGAAATTCGGCTTGTGAATTCTGCCACTGTGACTCCATATGGTTCGACCTTGGTCGATGCGTGCTCATAGAGCAATGCTCTGATGACAGCATCTTGAGCAGATTGCACCCCAAGAAGGCCACCACAAAGCTACAAGTTCATCCAAAATCAAAGTTTAGAGACTCAAAATTGACAACAACTTGTTTATGTACATCATCTCAAAATACCAATTGCAGATTCATTGACTGTTTTTCAATTCTTGGTGTAGAGATCAGATATTGGTTACATAATCAAAATTAATAGGTGAAATGATTACTATGATGCCTTCTTACATGGGATTTTGCTTAATGAGTTTAGACTTAAAGAGGGTGGGATCATCTGCCCCATCTCAACCTGACCCGTTTGGGCCCAACCAGTTTTCTATCCGCAATTTTTTCTCAAATTATCAAGGAACATTAAGCAGAAAAATGGAGAGAGAGAGAGAGAGAGAGAGAGAGAGAGAGAGAGAGAGAGAGAGAGGATGCATGGACTCTTACCCTCCTAGAAACAGGACTGTGGAGGTGAGGATTGAGGCCTTCATATCCTGTGAGTGCAACGTAAGGGAGAAGGTAGGAGGCAAGAAGGAAGTTGATGCTATTGGCATATGGATTGAAGGATGGTGACAAGCTGTGTCCAAATGCCTTATCCATCAAGTTAGAAAAGCAACTTGGGCTCAGATCCATTAATGGCCTTGGAAATCCCTCAACATGCTCCTTCAATGCCCTGTTTAATCACATTTCACAACCATCCAAATAAAATACAAGCATAATCAATACAGGAAATTTAAAAGAAACTGCCTTAATTTGAACATAATAAGCAACTCTTTCTATCCCAAAATGCAATTTAGTGGTGGCAAATCAGTGGGGTATTGGACCAAGATGAGGTCCTTAAACCCTTACTGGTATTAACTTCTTGAGATGTGATCCCAGAATTGAAGCCCAACTCATATAAAAGTTCAAAACCATTCATTCCAACGGGTTCAACGACTAACTCATATAAACTTAGGGTGGATTCGTCCATAAATATGCCTCCCTTATTGTAAGAACGAACCATGCAAAAACTGAGTTTATGCCACAGTTTCAAGCCTATCAATCAGTTGTTGAAAGTGAGAACAGCACCAGACACTGGCATGGAGAATTCACCTAATGTGGCTAACTTCCTGATACGCGAACTGCGTGATGATATCCGCAGTGAACGCATCAAGGCTCGCCTTTCTCGCGCCAACGGGAGCCGGCCCACCCATGGTAAGGTCGGATGCAACATGATCCAAACCTTTTCCCAAAGACCCCAAAGGAAGAACTCAGCTTGCAAGAACTCCAAGTTCAATGGAAACTCAAGCAGATCCATATCGTATTCCGACACCGACATCCTATCTCGAGCTTCTACAAATGGGAAGGTTCTGCCTAATTCAATTTCAGAGAGATCGACAGCAGAAGAAGTAGGAATGTTGAAGGAGATGAGAAGAAGAGAGACAGAGAGAGTAGTGGCCAAGAAAGTAGAGGCACCCATAGCTTGTTGTTCTTCTTCTTTTCCTAGCTTTCTTGTTGATTCTCAGATGGGGTTGGGGTCGTTTTATAGTGTTGTTGGAAAGGTGGTTCCCATTTATCTGATGGAGGGAGATGTGTGTTTTGATCATACGTGTAAAAGTTAGCGACATTAGCTTGTTGTTGTTAGTTTGGATGTGGAGACTCGGACGAGGAAGTTCGGATTTCCCTGATTTTTGTATCTAGTTGTTGTGTTGACTGTCTTGTTGTTTTGTCTATTCAATGGAGAGGAGCCCTTAATTCATGGGCCTGTGTGGATGTAGCATAAAACAAGAATAATGATGATCTGATTATCTTAGCTGGACCTACGCATGCAGGTCCGTGATGTTTATTTTATGCTTAGTGAATGAGAAGTGGATATAACAAGGGTTTGCTTAGTTGGTTTGGAACCTTGTATGCATGGCACGGCTGTCTGGAGCTCGGCCATTCCGTATCTAGGCAGTGTCGTGCAGTGCCGTGCCTTGCTGTGCCGCTCGGCCATTCTGTATCTTAGAAGTGTTGTGCCGTGCCGTGCCGTGCCGTGCCGGCCCGGCCCGTGAAAATTAATGACGGCACCCATCTGATATTCCAAGAAAATGGAATGAAAAGATGGACCCGTTGACAAAAGCAATGACACAATGGTGGTAGGAGTGTTCATGGGCCGGGCCAGCCCAATCCGGGCCTAACCCGCTTAAGTGTTAGAAAGCCCATAGCTCGGCCCGTGTAAGAAATGCCTGTAATTTAACTTAATTGGAGCTCAAATACCCACAAAGTGATAAAAAAAGAAAAACCCCGGTTCGGCCTGGTCCAATTGATTAAATGGGTTGGCTTGGCCTAACTTTTCTGGCCCGTGCCGGACCTGGGCCGGGATGTACCTTAGCCTGGCCCATGAACGCCACTAGACGGTGGTACTCCAATTTCTTATAATCCATGGATTCCTTAGAGGTACTCTGGGTTCATGAAAAAGTAGCCATACATGGGCTCAGAGAGCGTGAACTAGGCCCAATACCTATCTACTTATTTGGTCATGAAAAGTAACCTCAGCCTATGTTTTGGTGGCGCAAAGGCCCAACTAGAACGCTAGTGCGGGCTCAACATATTCAACTTAAACCAGTTCAATATTTTTCTGCATGCATGGGCCTGACTTTGGCCGCTATGGGTTCATTTGAGCTCTGCTGGCCATAAATTTTCAACTAGGACCAGAGAGCATATTGTTCTTACAGTCCGCCTCTGCAAGGCTTGCTAGGCCCTAGGGATGTAAATGAATACCTGATTCTTCGATTACTTAGAGGTTTTGACCCGTTAAAAACCAGGTCTGGGTCCTTATTTAGGCCCTGATAAGTAAATGGGTTCGGGTCTGGTTCCACCTTAGTTCGGACCTGTGGACCCGAGACCCGACATATTACCTCAATTTTCGAAAATCTCTCCTAAAATCATATTTTTTTAATATCATTCTCTATCTAAACCCGAATCCGGATCCAGACACATCCCATATATGTTTCTGGTTCTGGTTCCGAAGCCAAGAAACCGGTTCCGAAACGGTTCCGGGTCCGGATTGGGTTCTACCTTCTCTTTAATGGTTCCTGTTCCGGGTCCAACATGGACCCGAACCGGAACTGACCCATTTACAACCCTACGGGGGCCCAACTTTGAACGGCCTAACCCATTCACAGTAGAAACCTCTTGCAGAAGGCTCAATTTGAGGCTATCATTAAATATTTAATTGAAAAATCAAAACAATATTGTATCTTTCAAAGAATATTAAATGGAGGCTATTATTATATAATGGGATAGGGATGATATTTTGCCTAACCCGCCAGGCTCAATCGATGACTATGATCCATAGTTTATATTATATATATGGCTGCAAAAGGGTCCGGTTATAGCAGTTACAGTCAAAGCCGGACACGACTTATCAAAACTACACTCATCATCATCAAAGTCTTGTCACAACTATTTGGACTCGACTGACCTTGATAAGAACCAAAATTTTAAATAAATAACATATGAGAGGAGTCTTTAATGTGATGGACCCAAATACTTTAATGATAGGCCGATTCAATCCAGGTTATCACCACTTACTCTCATAGCTCAGTCAGAGTCTTCCAATGCAGAAGACGCAAACTAAGAGTTGCTAATTAAAGGTTGACGAAGCAATTCAAGACAAAGTGAGGGGCGCCGTAGCACAGGAGTGCAGAAGATGTCAACTTTATGAAAGATAGAGGTTACAAGATCGGAATCAGGGGTGGACCTAAGTGCATCCATGCGGGGACGGTCGCACCTGATGAACTTGCGTCCACTTTTAAAATTATAATGAAAATTCTAGCACAGCTTTAAAAATCACAAAAATATTTTGTGTCCACCTCCCAAAACCCACATAAAAATCCTTGGTTTGTTTCCAAGACCCAATTGCTTATTTGGGTTGATGCCCCTCAAACGAAAAGTCCTAGGTCCGTCACCGATAGAAACCACCCATCCAATGAAACAGAAGGTACTACAGAAAGAGCCATAATGCTGGTAGTTTGGAAATATTGCTGAAGATTTAACTCAACTGGCAGGTAGTCCAGAATTCTCCATTCATTTCTGTGAATAACAGCTGAAACTGTCTCCAAAGCAGAAAATTATATATAGGGAAGCGAGGGGCGATTGGATCATGGTCCATCCATCTATCTAACCATCACCCACACCCTTAGATGAATGGCCTAAATGAGATAATAATCTGTATGGATTTTAAAACACTTTCTCCTGATTCCACCTTGAATATATTTAATGATGATCAAACTAATGCTAATCCCATCTCAAATCAAAATATAAAAAAAATGTTGACGTCTCAAATCAAAGTAAATGTTGAACCATCAGAATGATCATGTATAAAACACATGCATTTTTTTTTCTGTACTATTTCATTCATGATAATTATGGTGTGCATAAAATATGTTAGATTGTAGTTTTATAGATTCCATAGAATCTTTTTCTTTTCTTTTTTGTTGCATTTGCTGTATATGACACTATTACGTGGACCCAAAAGATATTAGAGTGAGATTTTTTTCCATATCCTATGTATGAGAAACACATTTTTTTTAATTAATAATTCAGATTTTAAAAAGGTGGGCCCCATCGTGAAAAGACACGTGATTTATTTTACATTTTTTTGAGTATATTATATTTACTTAATGTAACAGTGGATCCAAAATGTATTAGATTGTCTCATATCTCAAGAAAGAGAGTGACACTTTGATTATTTTTTATTGGTCCACTGTGGAGCTTCCTCAATGTGATCAATATTTAGAAAGTGGGCCTTCACTAGGCACCATCTGTATCTCTTTACTTCAAGATTGTCAATCTTGCTTAAACATCAGAAGATCCAATCAATACATTAATTAACCTAGAAATAGCAAATCTGTTGAACTAGCCAATTTACAAAATTAAAAAAGTCCACAAGTGTTCAACTTATAAGATGAAGCTAACCAAAGCCCAGGCCCGGCCACAGAACTTGGGCCTAGAAACACTGATTGGTTATAGCTGAGTCGAACTTTGGGTTATATGTCAGTTATTTGTTAGCTGAAGATATCAATGGGTAACCCAAGATTGAAGGAAGCAAGCATTGAAATATTCGATCCAGTAAAAATTGGACTACTTTGTACATTGGGTCTAATATACTAGTCCTGATTACCTTCCTTGGATCTAGATCCGGATTTCACTATAGCAGAAGTATACATACATCTAGATTATGACTTGGATCAGCCAAGTCTCCTTTGGTCCAGATTTTCATTTGAAGATGGATCTAGTCCCTTTAAAAGCAATTCAGAGTCTCAGACACCCATGATAGACTTTGATATGAAATTTAGATCGATCTTGTCTCTTTGAAAGCAATCAAGATCATTGATTGGGACTGAACCCAAATCTTAAAACAATGTGCATGGTCTCAGGGAATGAATATGGCCGGCTTCATCTTCTGTGAATCATATCATTCATCTTGTACGAGAGAGTTTCATAATTAAGTTGGAATTGTGTGACTTAAGCATCAATGTAGACAATGTTCTCAAAAATGAAATGACTCATCCAACTTTGATTTCACATTTCACCTTATTACATAAGAAAAATTTATGAGAGCTCAGATTTCAACTCTTAAAGACATTAAACTCAAAAAACTTCCCGATGCTAACAAAACTCCATCCTAATATGCTCTTAGAAACGAGAATTGTGTAAATAAGATTTAGCGATGTGACCACTGGCACCATTGGGAAAGAAACCACCAGGAACAGCAGCAGTGCCCTTGCCATACAAGATCCTCAATATCTCCCTTGGCGCCCTCTTGTAACAGATGGCGTTACTATTCTCTGCAAGTAAATTTCCAAGATAATGGTGTCCTTCTACACTGCTGGCCGAAGAAGGAGCAATAAGGCCTTCATCTTTATTGCCAGTGCCCCCCAACTCATTCCTCAGCGCCGAAATTCGGCTTGTGAATTCTGCCACTGTGACTCCATATGGTTCGACCTTCGTCGATGCATGCTGATAGAGCAATGCTCTGATGACGGCATCTTGAGCAGATTGCACCCCAAGAAGACCAGCACAAAGCTATACAAGTTCATCCAAAATTAAAGTTTAGAGACTCACAATTGACAACTTGTTTTTGTGCATGATCTCAAAATATCAATTGCAGATTCATCGACAGTTTCTTTCAATTCTTGGAAGAGTGATCATATGGTGGTTACATAATCAAAATTAACAAGTGCAATTATTAGTATGATTTTTTCTAACATGGGATGGGATATTGCAAAATGGGCTAAGAAGGTTGACTCATCTTGCCCCATCTCAACCTCACCTGTTTAGGCCCACCCAGTTCTCTCTCAGTTTTTTTTTTTTTTTTTTTTTTTTTTTTTTTTTTTTTTTTTTGGGCCTTCAATTATCAAAGAACATTAAACACAAAAGTGCGGGGGCAGAGAGAGAGAGAGAGAGAGAGAGAGAGAGAGTTTGTTACCCTCCTGGAAATAGGGCTTTGGAGGTGAGGATTGAGGCCTTCATATCCAGTGAGTGCAACGTAAGGAAGGAGATAGGATGCAAGAAGGAAGTTGATGCTATTGGCATATGGATTGAAGGATGGTGACAAGCTGTGTCCAAATGCCTTATCCATCAAGTTAGAAAAGCAACTTGGGCTTAGATCCAACAACGGCCTTGGAAATCCCTCAACATGCTTCTTCAATGCCCTGTTTAATCACAATTCACAACCATCCAAATAAATTACAAGCATAGTTAACATAGGAAATCTAAAAGAAACTCTCTTTTGAACATGGTATATAGGCCACTCTTTTTGACCCAAACTGCAATCAAGGTGGCAAACGGGTCGGGTTGTTGAATAACTAACTCGTATCAATTTAGTGGTGGATTCGGCCTTGGTTGTGAGAATGGACCATGCAAAAGCTGAGTTTTATGCCACAATTCAAAGCCTATCAATCAGTTGTTGAAAATGATTACTACACTAGACATTGCATGCAAAATTCACCTAATGTGGCCAACTTCCTGATACGCGAACTGCGTGATGATATCAGAGGTGAGGGCGTCAAGGTTCGCCTTTCTCGCGCCAACGGGAGCCGGCCCACCCATGGTTAGGTCGGACGCAACATGATCCAGGCCTTGTCCCAAAGATCCCCAAAGGAAGAACTCAGCTTGCAAGAACTCCAAGTTCAATGGAAACTCAAGCAGATTCATATCGTGTTCTGATATGGACTTCCCACGTCGAGGTTCCATCCAGGGTAAGGAACTTTCTAATTCAATCTCCGAGAGATCGGAAAGAGAAGAAGAAGTTGGAATGTTGAAGGAGATGAGTAGAAGAGAAATAGAGAGAGTAATGGTGAAGAACGTAGAGGTAGCCATAGCTTCTTGTTCTTCTTTTTCTTTCCTAGCTTGCTTTCTTGTTGATTATTTTCAGATGTGTTGGGGTCTTTTTATAGTGCTGTTGGAAAGGTTGAACCCCATTTATCTGATGGGGGAGATGTGTGGTTTGTTTATACGTGTAAAAGTCAGCGGAATCTGCTTGTTTTTGTTGGCTTGGGTGTGGAGACTCGGTTGAGGAGGTTCGGATTTTCTTGATTTTTGTGTGTAGTTGTTGTGTTGAGTCAATGGTGAGGTGCCCATAATTCGTGAGTCACTGTAGATGTAGCATAAAGCAAAAGTAACGATGATCTTAGCAGGACCTACTAATATGCAGGTTCTTGTTCCTATGAGTAGTTTGTCACATTTACATGTGTATATGATGCACATCCTTTTTAATGGTTGCACTTGGTCACGTGTACTTTTTTTCTTTGAGCCGTGATACAGAGCCCGGATTTTGTCCCGGGGTCTGGCACGGCTCCCCATGAAAGCCATTGGATCCCAGCTCCCATGGGAGCCGTGCCAGAGCCCGGGACAGGACAAAAATCCCAGGCTCTGTAGACTTTTTGTTTTTCTTTCGGTAAAACAATAGGTCACGTTTACTTGAGCTCAGTAAAATGAGGAATTGAAAATAATGGATTGCTTGGTTAGCAATCCTGCACTGCACCCTTGCTTCTTCCCACTTGTATGAGCTCTGTTGAGTGACTTGAGTCAGTGTGTTGCTAAGACAATGGGCACGGCCCATAGCCCTCAAGAGGCCCTTAAAATAAGAGATTTTATTTCTAAGAAAAGCTCATTGGTCGGGCTTGGACAGTCTTTCACTGGTCCTAAAATTTGAGGGCCGGCCTTGGATAGGCTTGGCCCTCCTACTTTTCTTTATACACACACACAAAAACATTGTTGTAACAGTCACTTAGCAGTAACAAAATGGGGGCATGAAGGCAAATTTATAATTCCATACCCCATTACAAATTCTTAGTGGGTTTAAGTTTTAATAGTTAGGATCAATATTAAATAGGAAATAATATCAATTCATAAAAGTTAAGTAAATGTAAATAGTTTAAATTTCTCAAAGATAAGACTTCCTGGAATAATTTGGTATCTAAAAATTACTGTGAAAGGTGTGTTAGATACAACATTACAACAGACATTTTCCTTGTCTAACAAAATAAATAAAGTCGTACATTTAGAACCCAAGTCACTAGAGCATGTATTACTTTATTTGATATAAGAAAGCTTTTTGAGAAAGCGTGTATTCTCCAAATATTTTTTTAGTGGTCTCTTCGCAGTATAGGTTAGACAAGATAATGTTTAGTCGATATATGATAACTGGTAATACAATAAAGATATTAAATAATTATTTTCTAGTTTTAAGGCCTTGAGACGTGACTTGGCTCTGCCTTGACCCTCATGGGTAAGGGGCCCTCCAAGGGCTTTGGCCTACCTTGGCTCGGCCATGCATATATTGAGAGTAGGAAAAGGACAACTTCGGGCCCAACTTGGCCCCGGCCTTTGACAACCCTACCTGGGATACCCAAAATGCAAAAATGAGGAGTGAAGTTTGCACACATGAATAGATGTAAGACTCACTTTCACATCTCCTACTTGCACACTGTCAACTACTTTTATTTCTCTTTCTTATTGTTGAGCCCATATTTGTAGTCCCAGCTATTCAATTTGTTTTTTGAACTATTATACCTCAAGATATTTTATTTCATATCTTAAATCCTCCCAGATTGTGAGAATTTTATGAAATAGTCCAAAATACCCAACCTATAGACCTAATTTTTTGCATTTTTGTGGCCCCCAATTCATGATCCAAAATATTCAGTATTCTCATATTAATGATAAGTAGGAAGACACTTAGGGCTCGTATGTTTATACTTATTTACATATTTAAACGATGCACATGCGTAATCGATACGCATCATTACATATTTGTTTGTGACCTTTACTCGTGATGTTTGTAGAAATATTGTGTAAATGAGGCTATTTTTGGCATCTCATGCATAGGTGTTATTAAGAAATTACACACTTCCCTCTTGCAAAAAGCGGTAATTCAATCCCTATTCGCATCTTGGGAATGGGTCATGGATTTAAAATGCTCTAACCACTTTCCATTTTTAAATTATTGTGGCCCCCAAATTCATGATCTGAGCCGTTCGTATTTTCTAATTAAACTAATAAGCTCAAGGAGTTTAGTATCATATCATAAGTCTTCATAGATATTTGGGAATTTATGAAAAAGATAAAAAGACTCCAACTTAATTACATATCTAATTTTATGAACATTTGTGGGCCTCAATTCATGAACTGATCCATTTAATATTCTCATATTAATTATAAGCATCCAGACTTTTGATTTTATGTCTTAAATTCTTATTGATTTTGAGAAATTTCTATCAAACGTAAAAAAACCCAAACACAAGTAAAACCATTGGATGTACTTATTTACTCATATAAAAATAGTGATTTTGACAAATATGATAATGTTCTTCACATAAGTAACATTTGCATGTGTAACATTTACGTATGTAAAACCCCATTTTCCTATTTCATTCATAAAAGGCAAATGGCCCAAAAATATTTGAATACTGGAATTGTATGTCTTCGAAGATGCCATGGAAAGATTATTTTCTAAAAGATCAAAGACCTTCTACCGTTAGAATTATTGGGCTTAAGTATGGCCCGATTACCACACACCCATGTGGGTCCCCCACTTAGATGACCAACTCACTTAAAGACTCCTACATTGGTAAGTCTCCTTAATAGAGATGTCTTTGGTGTTTAGAAAAGTTGCTAACTTGATAGAGTTTTTTATGCTAAGAGGAATCTAAATCCTAAATGAGTTTGAACTCCATGATAGAAATTGAGTTGTTTACGAAAATTTATATATAAGGTTTAGAGGTTACAACTCCTATTTACACTAATACACCAATTGCCCCATTGAGACCACGTAGAAAGGCCGTAATGGAGGACTGTTGTAGTCATTCATATCAAGTGAACGCGATCGCGTCAGGTACGCATTTAGATTTCAAGATCTATGTTGTGTTATTTAAAACAATCCTACATTGATGTAGATCCGATTAAAGACATGTTCGTATAAGACTAACATGTGGTTATTCATCATAGCTATTTTTGTGGATCACTTGTAAGCCTCATTCGATGGCTTGGATAACATACACAAACTTATTAAAAATGGCATTAGATTAGCATGTAGAAAGGACCAAGCCCACCCTACCAAAGTTTATTGGTTGAATCATGTCTCGTCGTTAAGGGCTTGTTTGTTTGAAAAAGAGTAGAAAGAAAGAGGCTTTAAACAAATCCCAACGGTTAGATTATTTACCCCATGAGTTATTTGTTTGCATTGGCCGAGACACGTAAAGTAAATATGTCTTCTCAGCTGGCATTTACTCCAATCCAACTTTTTATCTCCCACAATTACTTAGAAACACCATAATAAAGTAATAAAGCGGGGTGGAGTAACTCATTCTCTATTCTTTTTATCCAACCAAATGCAAATTTAAGTCTTTTACTTTACACCAACCATCCAAGCGCATAAGAATTAATTCATCTACTCATTTATTTCAACTTACTCCTCTTTAGCTTTATGCTTATGTGACATCCTATGCCTCTTCTATTACTCTCCTAATATTGCAAACAAACATGCCCTCAAATGATGGTAACTAAAGGGTGGGCAAGGAAGCCTAGGCTCGGCATGACCTAACTAGTCTGGCACGGCCCTACCCATCCCAAGCCTGTGTTGCGCTAACCCAAGTAGGTCGTACCCTTTGGCACAGCATGGTTGTTGGGCTCGAGCTAGCTTGGGCCAGGCATGGCCCGGCACGAGCACGCAACCCATTTAGGCCTGCTAGCACCATTTCCACAGATATACATGCCATGGATTTTTTAAATATTGGAACCTGCATTTAAGAGTTATTTTTTTTTTTTATACCCTGCATTTAAGTTGCAAACATTTTAAATTAGTTTTTCAATACAGAACTACAGTGCAGCGGCGCTGCATTATACTATGGTTCTGCACCCTTTTTCAATGCATAGTGGGGCCCACTTTTTTAAAATCCAAGCCAGTCATCAACCCTAACACCCTATGTACGTATCATTTTGTAAATTATTATTCAAATATGTAAGATACCCACCATTATTGGATTTGACTTGATTTGAAACGCGTTAAGTAACTTGGTTTACTTTATTTTTTATTGGAATAAAAATGGAGGGAGTCCCTATGTATGATCAATTTAACATGTGGCCCCTTGAGATTTTCTTTAAAATTCTAGATACTACAATTATCATGGGTGTTAAAGCTTATAAGCGGCTTGGATTTGGAAAAGGTGGGCTTCACCATGCATCGAAGAAGGTCGCTGCACCATATTATGATGCAACGCCGCTACATTGTGATCAAATGACTTAACTCCATTTAATGAAAAATAAAAATAAAATAATTAGAAACGCTAAAAACTTTCATATTCATAGTAATAAATGATCCTCATTTCTGTTGACACACACGCTTCTACCAACCTTTCATTGATTTTGTAAAAAAATGGGAAGCCTGTGGGCCCACAGATCATGTTAAAATTGAATGGTACATAGCATTGAAATGCTCCACTCACCTTCAACAGTTGTAGACCACACTAGGCTTATTTGCAAGATCACTAGAATTTGGTCTATTCATGCATGCCTTCAAAACAATATAAAGAATCAAATTTGCTATTTTACAAAATAACATAGTTGAAGTACATCCAAAACAAGGGAGTGGACCAGGATTAAATAATTTGGATCAGTCCTTGGGCCTAAAAGCTCATAACTGGACCAGAACAGGGTCTTGCTATAGAACATTGACCAAATAAACCAATCAACAACACAACTCCTCACAAGAATCAGGAAAATCTGAACCTCCCGTCCGAGTCTTCCCACCCAAAACAACAAGAACAAAACAAACTTTGCTGACATTCCCACCATCATAGAAATAGGCCACAACTGTCCAACAACAATATATAAATACCCCAGCCCATATGAAAAGAATCATCAAGAAAAAAGGGAAAGAAGAAGAACAAGAAGTTATGGCTGCCTCTACCATTTTCACCACTGCTCTCTCTGTCACTCTTGTCCTCCTCTTCTTCAACGTTCCTACTTGTTCTGCTGATCTGATTGAATTAGACAATTCCTTCCCCTTGATAAAACCAGGACATAGGAAATCAGTATCCGAATACGACATGGATCTGCTTGAATTCTCAATGAACTTGGAGTACTTGCAAGCTGAGTTCTTCTTGTGGGGATCTTTGGGACAAGGCCTGGATAATGTTGCACCCAACCTAGCCATGGGTGGGCCAGCTCCCGTCGGTGCAAGAAAGGCGAATCTTGACGCACTCACTGCCGATATCATTACGCAATTTGGTTATCAGGAAGTTGGCCACCTCAGGTGAATTTTTGCATTGTATATATAGTGCATTACTCAGTTGCAACTGCATATATGTAATAGAACTGGTTGATGGGCCTGGTACCATATATAGTCCATTCTGCCAACTATAGTGTATTAACTATGGCCCAATCCGCCTAATCCTCGAACCACACTCAACATATGTGTGGAGCCAAGACATGTTGGATTGGGTTGACCCACCCATGTATTGAAATTGATGGAATTTTGCCATCTCCAAAAGGAGTTGCTTACTATGTTTAAAGCTTGTTGCTTTCCAGATTTCCTGCATTAATCGTGTTTGTTTTTTATTGGGTTGTTGGTTGTGATCGATTAAACAGGGCATTGAAGAAGCATGTTGAGGGATTTCCAAGACCATTGATGGATCTGAGCCCAAGTTGCTTTTCTAACTTGATGGATAAGGCATTTGGACACAGCTTGTCACCATCCTTCAATCCATATGCCAATAGTGTCAACTTCCTCCTTGGCTCCTACCTTCTTCCTTACGTTGCACTCACTGCATATGAAGGCTTCAATCCTCATCTTCACAGCCCTACTTCTAGGAGGGTAAGAACTAAGAATCCATCAATCTTTCCACTTGGGAGCTCAATTTGCTTAGATAAGAGATTTTAATCAATGAAGGATGAGACATCCCCAACCATACTAATAATGGGTCAAGATGGTCTGACCTGCCTAGAACCGTTTAGTAAAAGCCCATTAAAAATAAATAAAAACATTATTCTAATCATTTCACAACATAATTTTCATTATGTAACCAACATTTGATCTCTCATCCAAGAATTGAAAGAAACTGTCAATGAATCTGCAATTGATATTTTGAGATCATGCACAAAAACTACTAGTTGTCAATTGTACGTGAGTCCCTTAAATTTTTTGATTTTGGATGAACTTGTAGCTTTGTGGTGGCCTTCTTGGGGTGCAATCTGCTCAGGATGCAGTCATCCGAGCATTACTCTACCAGCATGCATCGACGAAGGTCGAGCCATATGGAGTCACAGTGGCAGAATTCACAAGCCGAATTTCAGCGCTGAGGAATGAGTTAGGGGGCACTGGCAATAAGGATGAAGGCCTTATTGCTCCTTCTTCGGCCAGCAGTGTAGAAGGACACCATCATCTTGGAAATTTGCTTGCAGAGAATAGTAACGCCATCTGCTACCAGAGGGCGCCAAGGGAGATATTGAGGATCCTGTATGGCAAGGGCACTGCCGGTGTTGGTGGTGGTTTCTTTCCCAATGGTGCCAATGGTAGAATTGCTACATCCTATTTACACAATAATGCTTTCAAGTTTTAAGGAGGTAAGATGTTTAGGATGGATTTTGTTAGTACCGGGAAGTTTTTTCAGTCTAATGTTTGAGCTCATAAATTTTTCTTATGTAATAAGGTGAAATTTGAATGGAATATTTGATTGATTCATTTGAAATTGTTGGGGTCATTGTCTATGTTTGATGATGAATATGCACTTTGAGGTAAGTCACAAATATTCCAACCTAGCAATGCAAGCCTTTTTAAGGGTCGGGCCGGCCCAAGTAGCAAGCCTCATAGGAGGGCCCAATTAAAAGCCTTAAATCAGACTTACAGATTAGACCACGTTTACCTTTTTCAAAAGGCAGGCTGTGAAAACAGGAGATGAAGATCACTGTGGCTTCTGCAACACATGATTCAAGCTTGGTCCTTGCCAATCAAGATTGTAGGAATCTATAGTTCCTCTGCAGTATCTAAGAAAGCCCCATAAATGCTCAACTGGGCCATTTCAGAATTTCCAACAACTCAAAATCACTGTTCCCCTATGTTTTAAACACTGGGCTAAATATTTCTCCAATCACAATTGGAACTATCACATAATTTTTGCAAATATTGATTTTACTGATCATATACGTGACCGTGATTATAATGATTTTTTGTGGTTACAATGATTGTGAGGAGAGATAGAGACAATGGCAGAACCAGAATTTTCTCTTGGCGGAAAATTTGTCTTAATGAGAAATTCGAAACTGAGGTTTAGAAAACATCTTAACGTAATATCAAAATTCTATCATGTGATCAATCCAATTTAACCAATAAATAGTAATTAGGTTGTTTCTTAATGATGATTGAAGATTGATAAATTTGATAAATTGGTATTGCTCTTCACATCCAACAACATTCATTAATGGATCCGAAAGATTAGAGAAGACATAGAAATTGCATGATTTTAGCATATTTACTTGTAAGCACATGATTATAGTTACAAAAAAAAATTAAATTAATTCATTTTCTTGAACCCCATATTATGAGGCTGATCTTCATGAAAAAAGCCTTGATCTTAATTTAGGCCAATGTTCAGAGCTCAAATCCTTCACTATTTGGACAAAAATGCCAAGGATGGCGGAACATTTGCATATAATTAGTGTAGAGAACCCTTAAACACCTCTAGTTATAGCCGTATGGAGTTTCTTTCATAAGAATTAAGGTAGATCTAATTTAATTCAGATTTTAACTAAAATTTTAAATTTTCAAAATCTGATGACAATTTAGGCAAATGTTCAAAATGTGCAAATTATGAGTGCCAAACTTGAGAGGCTCTGGATTATAGGTTCAATAGAAAGAAAAAGAAAAAAATAATAAAGGAATATGAAATGAAGGCTATAGTAAGAGAGGAACAGAATTACTTGGATTTGTCTTGTAGAAATAGATGAGAAAGTAAGTAAGAAGAACATATTTGGGGAAATTTGGACAAATAATGGGGAAAAGTGTTTGATGAGTTGTCTTCTAGATAAAATTAAATGACATAACTGCCCATTGTACTCTAAAGTTTCATCATGTACCAAAAGGAAATAAAACTTGATAAGGGGAAGAAATGAAAAATATAAAAGTTGAAAAGGGGCAAAGCAGATAAGACTAAAAATGCCCCTTTGAATTTTTACATATTCTTCTCCTATTTTAAAGGAGAGGTAGAAGGTTGTTTCTTTTTTGTTTCTTTTTTTTTTTATCCTTTTTTTTTTTCCATACATAAAGCTTATAAGGCAAACGGTGGCGCACGGAGAATATCTATGGCCCATTCATAATACTTTAGATCTTTTAACATATTAGGAAGTGGACCTAATATCACTATCGTACGATATGATATATCACTGGCAGAACCAAGGAGGGGCTGGAAATGGCCATGGCCCCTCCAAAATTCCTAAAGACCCCTATAGGTTTTATAAAATGATTTTTCATTTCTCTCCATTTGGCCCCACAGAAATTTTCAAAGAAACCCTTATATATTTTAAAAACTACATGCAATTTTTTTTATACATGGCACTCCCAAGAACTTTTTTCAACATAATGGCCCCCCAAGGAAGAATTTATGGTTCCGCACCCCCTTGCTAAGTATATATTATTAAATAGAAATCCACTCTATTACGGAGAATTAATTTATTTTTCATTAATTTCTCTTTTGGGATGTAAATAAAAAAATGAAAATTTCTCTCGATTCTCAATGTAGAGGTCTTGCATTGCAGTACCTCACCAATCAAACCCATAATAGATATATATATATAGTCGTTTTCTGAGTTCTTTTCCTGTAATCAATATATATTTCGTTGGTTTCAGTTATATTCTTAATATGAGATATCATGATCTATGGTTTCTGATGGCAATTTTTTTTCCCCCTATATAAACTTGTCAAAGAATCAAATATCTCGTAGAAATAAAACTATGTTCATGTACTGCTACGTTGGAGTAACATGACATGCATTCAATTTAGGTCAATAGAGTAGAACTTGGACCTTATACTCGACATGTATTTTTTATTGTTTTGTGACAAAAGGTCCCATTTTCTTTTTCTTTTCTTTTTTTCTTCTTAAACGAGAACTCTGCTTATAATCAGATGAGAGATGCAATTGGAGGTTCATGTAACACTCTGAAAACTAAATAATATCTAAAAGATGAAATAAGAGCTTATTTTGGACATTCCCAAATTAACACCTTAGCTACCTTTTATTGATTTTAAGATAATTCACAAGACTTTGGCTCTTCTTTTCTCTAGCCATTTGTGTGATTTTTTTTTTCTTTTCGAAAGAAGATACTATTAAATTTTGGCTAAATTAAATAACTAGTCTTTCATTGTGCTGCAAATTACATATTTGTTGAGATAAGGAGTAGGGTTGCAAACAAGACGGTTCCAGATCAGAACTATAGTGGACCCAGACCCAAACCTGTTTCTAAATAACGGTTCCGGTTCTGACTCGGAACCTGTTTTGTTGGTTCCAGACCCGATTCCGATAGAAAACTCCGGAACCGGTTCCTGAACCAGGTCGACCTAAAGGACCGGAATCTAGTTCCAAAATTGATTCTAATTTTTCTTTATTCTTTGATTTTGCTTAAATTAAGCATATCATTCAACTTATAAGAGTGCATCAAGTCTACTACCTCCAGTACTATACGTAAAGATATCTATAAAAAAAAGTTGATTTTGAGGTAAAATTTGTATTATCAAAGACTTATATGCCTGGGTCCACGGGTCGGAACCGATATGGACCCATAATCGAACCCGTTTATCAATCGGAACTTGGGTTCTAGACCCGAACCCGTTTATGAATTGAAACCTAAATTTGGGAACCTGGCTCGGTTTTTTGTGGGTCGGAACTTCCGAGTAATCGGAGAATCAGATACCCGTTTGCAACCCTAGTAAAGAGGGGTTCAACCGACTTTTTTATGTTAATATGTAAGCTCCCAATGTCATTTTCCTATTACTGCAATAAATATAAACTAGCACAGTAACCCTTGCTTAGCGTTGGCATGACCCACGTAGCTAGGGTTCCCACTCCATCTAACTACTTTTGAAATTTTCCTGATAAATAATTACATATTAGTATTGTGTTATGCAGTGGTTAATTTAGTTTTTTAAAAATAAAAGTGATTATGACCTCAAACCTATTTTTCATAGAAAATGGACCAGACTCGCTCCAGCCATCATAATAATCTTGATTGATCATATGTGGATACGTAGTTGAAGTAAAAAATCCAACCATGTGTATATATCACTGTCGTTGGAGTGAGACTCAGGCCATGGCCTCGAGCCATATATGATTTTTCCGCACCTTTGTTGGCCCCTATTTCATTTATGAATTGTTCAATATTCTCATATCAAAGATACGAATTAAGGCGGTTATGTTGTTATCAAAAGCTCTGTAGACTTTGAGATCCATGTAAATGGCACAAAAGTTCTAAAACTATTTGATGTACCCAAGCTCCTGTGAACTTGTGAGTTTGCAAACATAGTAATGTGTTTCACATATGTAACATCTATAGGTGAAAAGGTTATATATAAACCCTATACATGATATATAAAAAGATACATTCTCATGCCACTGAATGGAAAAAAGATAAAAAATAAGTAAAAAACAAACTGTGGGTTTTCATGGACCGGGCTGGGCTAGGGCGAGGAATGTCCAAAACGGCCCGACATCTAAATGAGAAGCCTAAGCCTGGTCCAAGCTTGAGTCCGGCCTAAAGTTGCTGGCGAGCCTAGCCCGCATGGAAATAATGAAGCCCGAGCCCGACCCATGTTAGACTTATAGAACAAAAAAAAATGAGTTTATTAATATGTCCTAGGCCAGTTCAACTGGTTTGATCATATGAGTTAGACAACCCCCCCCCCCCCCCCCCCCCCAAGCTACTACTCTGTCCCTTATAATTATATGTATATATATTTGGGCAGGGCGGGGATTCCATCTCTCAACCGCTGAGTTCAAATAAAAAAAGATCTGAGCACAAAAAAAATCTGAGGACAAGGGGCCCAGCCTGAACCATGAGCACCCTTATAAAAAGATCTCTTCTTTTTAAAGGAATTAAAAAAAAAAAAAAAAAACACTACTCTCTCACCTTCTGATTTGACCAAACCTTTAGTTTTGTTCTATATTGTCTTAACCATTAACTTCACAAGTAAAGTAAATTACTAAAGAAGCAATATATTTTCTATTTGTTGTGATTTAATAATATTGCATTTAAACGTTAATTATTCATTCACATCCATCATTGTGTGGACCTAAGCCCCGACCCTCGACCAGATCAAGAAGTAAAAGAAGAAAAGAAATGGTTTGCAGGTTTATTAGCGTCAACGCGAGATTTCGTCTACTTTATTGCCTCTCATAGGTGCAGTAATCCTGCACGACTGCCCGGACACCACTTCTGCAAAATGCAACTTTTCCTCCGCTTAGAGAGGAGGAAAAGTTGCAAATGCGAATTTACCCAAACAAACCTTAAAAGCTGGGTCTAAAAATGAAAATATGGTATTGAAATTTAAATATTTGTTAGAAATATCTTAAGAGAGACAAATCTAAAAGAAATTAATATATTATTAACTATTTTTTAACCTTAATATTTAACAAAATAAATGGTTGTCCACTGAATGAGGAATCATCATATTTTTCCCTAATAAAACTTGGCTCCACCATGACATTGACTATTTGTTTAAAAATATAATCAACATAATCTCATGCTTATTCATCAATCACATTTCCTATCAAATGGGCAATCTTACCAGGGACTTTCTCTTCTTGAGGTAAAATTTATTGTTGAATAACCCGTACATTGGGAGGGTATTTATTTTGAAAATCTTTGATTTCAGTCGGAGCTAATTATTCATGTTGTCCCACTATGGAAGTTCCCTCTGCTTTAAAGTCAAGCATGTTGTAGGCTTCATAACGCAACTTTTTTATTTTGAACTAACACTAATTATGGCAATCTTTTCTGGGAAAAGCTTAAATCTTTGAGAATATATGATTTCCAAACACCCCTTTAGATAATAATATACAACATTTCAGTTTCTCATAGATATTATATTATTTGGGGATGTGGTGTAGAAAATAATTTTTCATCCTATAAAAATATGCATGTGAGATTTTTGCAAATGTGGTGTAGTCCATGAGCAGCCATAATCATTTATCATCCTATAAATGGATCCCACTATGACTTCCACCATTCTATGTAGAGATGGGCTTCTTCTTGATTACTACTATGCGAGTCCTATATACAATTGTGAAATTAAGTGTCCAAATAACCAACATTATTTAGCTCCTCTGCAGTATGAGAAAGCCATGCTCAACATCCACATTTCCAACAGCTCAAAATCATTGTTCCCCTATGTTTTAACACTGGGCTAAATACTTTTGATTAGGAAAAATCAGATGATACCATGACAGGTGTACACTATGCCACTTCCGACGGCCACCATGTCTCGATATTTGTCCTGTCACATAATCCAAGTTTAGTTTTAGAAGCATGCCTCAAATAGATGGACTTACCAAACACTTCTTGAACTATTTCTGAGATAGTAAACGTTTAAGGGCCCAAGATTTAGGTGATAAAGCTTGTAGGATCCACCAGTGCGTGGCTATCACTGTAGACTGTAGTGAAGAGTAAGGCAAAAAACATCAGCTGCTTCCCATTATATAATAATAGACTTGAATTTAATCGTCTCCTACTTATACATTATTTTTATAGGATTATCAAATATGGACCCCACAAGAATAAAAAACATGAACGAAATTGAGTGGATTTAATACACCAACCAATTGAATAGCCAAATGCAAGGAGACTGTGAGAGTGAGCTCCAAATCTATTTCAGTTTTTATACACCATTTTCTCACCTTTTTTTACTGAGTACAAACAAATGTGGTGACATGTACGTGCATCATTTGGACTCCTAAGGCTTGGCCTCCTAGGATCAGGATCATGTACAAGATATTATAAACTGATCATTCATTAGGTTCTAATATGTTCAGCAAATAACCATATGGGGTAGTTCATCTGGTCTAGGTCTACAGTTTGCACCCGGAGGTTGCAAGTTTGAAACAGCACCACTAGGGCTATAGGGGAGTTTACCCGGCTTCTCTCTGAGCCCGGAAGGATTAAGACAACCCTAAGAGTTGGGAACCCTCCAACGGCGGATAAAAAAAATAAATTGTTCAGCAGATCATTACTATTTTCATTTTTTTTTTATAATTAATGCTTCATCTACAATGGCCCATGCATTATTGGCTCCTATTCATTGACTAGATACTAATGTCAACACAACTGTTGTCCACAAAAATCAGGAAAATCCAAACCTACCTCGTCCGAGTCTCCCCATCCCAATCAACAAAAACAAGCAAATTTCGCTGACTTTTACACGTATGATCAGAAAAATGGGGCCTACCTGTCCAACGACAATATAAAATGACCCCAACCCTTGTAGGAAAAATCATCAAGGAAGCAAAAGAAGCTATGGCTGTCTCTATATTCTTCACTACTCTCTCTGTCTCTCTTCTTGCCATCTCCTTCAACATTCCTACTTCTTCTGCTGCCGATCTCTTTGATGAGATTGATTTAGACGACTCCTTCCCATTTGTACAAGCTCGACATGGGATGTCCGAATATGATATGGATCTGCTTGAGTTTCCATTGAACTTGGAGTTCTTGCAAGCTGAGTTCTTCCTCTGGGGATCTTTGGGACATGGCCTGGACCATGTTGCATCCAACCTAACCATGGGTGGGCCGCCTCCCATTGGCGCGAGAAAGGCAAACCTCGACGCGTTCACTGCAGATATCATTATGCAGTTTGCACATCAGGGAGTTGGCCACATTAGGTGAATTTTGCATTCCATGTCTGGTGAAAAATACTCATGTCGAACAACTGATTGATAGGCTTGGAACTATGGCATAAACTAAAGTTTTTGCATGGTCTTTTCTTAGAAAGAAGGGAGGCAAAACTATGGCCAATCCACCCCCAAAATAGATAACTATGATATCAATTGGGCTTCAATTAAAGGACCCCATCTCAATAAATTGGTGGAATTTGACCCATTTAAATTAATGGGTCAGATATGAGGTGGACTTTGTGGACCTCATCTCGGTCCAATCTATTTAAACTAGAATTGCATTTTAGGACAGAGAGTTGCTTAGAGTTTCTTTTAGATTTCTTGTATTGACAATGTTTGTATTTTATTTGGAACGTTTGTGATTAAACAGGGCATTGAAGAACAATGTTGAGGGATTTCCAAGACCATTGATGGATCTGAGCCCGACTTGCTTTTCTAACATGATGGATAAGGCATTCGGACACAGCTTCTCACCCTCCTTCAATCCATATGCCAATAGCATCAACTTCCTTCTTGCCTCCTATCTCCTTCCTTACGTTGCACTCACTGGATATGAAAGCCTCAATCCTCACCTCCAAAGCCCTATTTCTAGGAGGGTAAGAATCTCTCTCTCTCTCTCTCTCTCTCTCTCTCTCTCTCTCTCTCTCTCTCTCTCTCTCTCTCTTAATGTTTGGGTTGGCCTAAACAGGTCGGGTTTAGATGAAAAAAAAAAAAAATTGCAATGAGTCTGCAATTGATATTTTGAGATCATGCGCAAAAACTACAAGTTGTCAAGTGTGAGTCTCTGAACTTTTTTTTTTATTTTGGATGAACTTGTAGCTTTGTGCTGGCCTTCTTGGAGTGCAATCTGCTCAAGATGCCGTCATCAGAGCATTGCTCTATCAGCATGCATCGTCGAAGGTCGAACCATATGGAGTCACAGTGGCAGAATTCACAAGCCAAATTTCACAGCTGAGGAATGAGTTGGGGGGCACTGGCAATAAGGATGAAGGCCTTATTGCTCCTTCTTCTGCCAGCAGTGCAGAAGGGAAGCATCATCATCTTGGAAATTTATTTGCAGAGAATAGTAACGCCATGTGTTACCAGAGGGCCCCAAAGGAGATATTGAGGATCATGTATGGCAAGGGCACTGCGGGTGTTCCTGGTGGTTTCTTTCCCAATGGTGCCAATGGTCGGATTGCTAAATCTTATTTACACAATTCTGATTTTTAAGAAGGTGGTAAGGATTTTAGGCTGGAATTTTGTTAGTACCAGAATTGGAGTTCAATGTCTGTAGAGTTGAGATCTGACTTCATTAAGTATTTCTTAAGTAATAAGGTGAATTGTGAAATAAAGGTTGGCTTTATTTATTCGAAATTGTTGAGAACATTATCTTGTACATTGGTTATGAATATGTAATTTGAGACAAAGTCATACAACTTGCTCATACAAAATTGATGATATTAATCACATAGAAAGACAACCCACTTAAGAGGAAAGAGACCCCACACGTGGCGAACAGCCACCTTACCACTTCGGGTAAGAAGCCGTTCTCATGCTAATAAAATGTTGTTGGCCCTATTTCACTGTCTGAGACCATGCACACTATATGAAGTCATGATGCAGGACATTTGGATTCGGTCCTGATCAATGGCCAGGATTGCTTTCTAAATCAAAATCTAACATGGGTCCTTTGTTAAATGTATTGAACCCAAATCAAACATCAAGAGGAAAGAAAAGAAATAGATCTGAGGCAAGGCTCAGATTATAGAGGTTGAATAAGGACTCTGGACCCAAAGAGACTTGGTGGCCAATCCAGTCATAAGCTATTGTGAAATCTGGATGTAGATCCAACAGTAATTGGGACCAGTATTCTATACCCAGTCTTGTATGTAGTCCATTTTTTTAACGGATCGATTCAATATTGCATTCTTGGGTCTTGGGTTACCCATTGATATCATCAGCAGTATACCCAGTCTGTACTTGGGCCTGAGCTTTGTCTGGATTCATCTGACCTAACGTCACCACTTAGTTCAATAGTGCCCAACTAGATCAATATTATCAGGTTAATTTAATTCAATGGTTGGATCTACTGATGATTAGCAACATTGCCGATCTCGATTTCAATTCATTGGTCGGATTAGTTTGAATTAGGGGTGGTCATTGACTGGGCCAACCCGAACATGACTGGTGACTAGCCATCATATTTAAACTGATATTATGTATTGCAAATGGGCTCATCCAGGGCCCTACTTTCAGACACCGATGTTGGATCTGGCTTTAATATTTGACCCATAACTAAATGGGCTGGAACTAGACCATCTTCTGCCAGACCAAACCAGCCTTTACAAACTCTAGTTTGAGGCTCAGTCTGAAAAACAGCCCATTAAAGCAGCTACAGGTCAACTAAAATCAAGCTTAAGTTTTGTATTGTTTAGATTCCGAGTGGCTTGGCCCTTAACATGAAAGTCTGATTTGAACTGGGTTGGGCCTTACAGTCAGGTTTTTGGTCAGTTGAAAAAACTCCAATTTTGAAATATGTAATATTTTCTAGAGGCCATAATTGGGCCAGTCAGGTTAAGGTTCAGGTCCTTGCTTTGTAGCATTTGGATTGGGTTCGACTTTGGAGAAACCCAACCCAACCTGCCTGTTAATGAGTCTGACCAAGTTCTTACAAGGGATACTAAGCTTAATGGCATTTTCAGCAAGTGATCTAGTTTTAAAGATCTAGAATTATGGACTTATCCCAATATCGGTCCAATTAGAGACAGCCGTTGATTTTGCATTGTGAGATAGAAAAGACAACCACACCTCAGATCTGATAGGGGCTGTTGACAAGAAGGGCCCACCTTCAGTCTCTATAATTTTGGTTTATGATCCTTGATTAGATGATCATGGTCATACAATTCAACACCCCTAAATTGGCCAAATTCAATTCAATTACTATGAATAAGAATTTAAAACGCTTGGTACAGCCACATCAGTCGATATGTCCGAGTGGTTAAGGAGACAGACTTGAAATCTGTTGGGCTTCGCCCGCGCAGGTTCGAACCCTGCTGTCGACGGAAAACATCATCTTTTTGGTATTTGTGCGGCTGGGATTCAACCATCAAGAACTGGGTCCGTGAAGTCTTATGTGGGCCCGCCTTTTCATATTTTTTTGACAATGTTCAATATAGGTCAACAGATTGAGTCGGGAGCACCTTCCAACTGTAGCACCGGCTCTCGTGTGTTGTGGGACCACTTTATGTACAACTTGAAGTGGGTCATCCCAATTTTGAGATTCCAAGACCAATCTAAATAATTGAGAGACTGACTACACACCTTGCCAAATTCTCCTTGGCAATGGTTATTATAGAATACGATGAAGCATTATTTAAACATGAACTCTTGAAGAATCTAATCGCATCATAATTCTAATATGTAATCCTAATGGCATTATCAATGAACTCTTGAAGAATCTAATCGCATCATAATTCTAATATGTAATCCTAATGGCATTATCAATCTAATTTAATATAACCCTAATCTAATACAAATTCCTAATTGGAAATAGAGGGCTGGCCTTGTGGATAAGGCGGCCGCTCCCATAGCCCCCACCGGGTCTTGAACCTTAGTGTGAGCCATTTACTTTCTATGTCCTGGCCACTATGTCAACCGAGCGAATAAACACAAATTCCTAATTCCGGTTGCAAATGGGACGGTTTCGGGCCAGAGCCATATTTGATCCGGACCTAGACCCAGAGCTAAATTACGGTTCGAGTTTTCGGGTCTTGTTCCGCCATGGAATCTGTTTTGTTTATTCCAAACCCAATTTCGATAAGAAAACTCAGATTCGGTTCAGGAAACGGATCCACCTGGAGGACCAAAATTTAGTTTCAAAGTTGGTTCTAATTTCTTTTTTATTTTTTATTTTTCCTTAAAATAATCATATCATTTAACGTATAACAATACATCAAGTCTACCACCTACATGAGTAAACATAAAATTTCGATAAAAAAAAGTTGATTTTGAACAACAATTTAGGATATCAAAGATTAGTATGTTGGGACCCAAGTCCACAGGTCAAAACCTATATGGGCACATAATCGGACCCATTTATCAATTAGAACCTAAACTGGGATCCAGATGCAGACCCGTTTATGTATCGTAATCTAAAATAGCTTTCAACCCCCCCCCCCCCCCCCCCCACCTTTTTTTTTTTGTCAGAACTTCCAGATAATTAAAGAATCAAATACCTATTTGTAACCTTATTCATAATCTTAGTCCAACACAAGTCATCCTGATTATGATTGTCCAACCTTCCTAATATTCTTTACTAGTAAGCAAACATTAGTAAAATGACTGAAATAACTTTTAGAGTTGTTCAAATCTCAGAATTCAATTACTTACATTGGATTAGCATTTGAAAAGTGGAATCCAAATAGGTTTTCGGATATTTTGGAAGACATTAATTCCTCAAAATCCTTCTTAACAAACACACCCAAACTCCCATTTTATACAACCAACAAAGAAGAAGACATAAAAGGATATCCATCCAACCTTATCTACCAGAAAACTAAAATATAAGATATCCTTATCTTTATCTGCAATGTCTCCTGATTTCTCTTTCCTTGGTATGTTTCATCAGCCACAGGAACAGGTTCTGGCATTCACTTCACTCTCATCCACATTCTATGGTCATTAAGAGAGACCTAACTTACTGTTCATACCCAAAAAATAAAAAAATCTTACTGTTAGACCCAACTTACTGTTCATACCTCATTAAGCTTCAAAAAGTAAATTTGAATTGGTGAGGCATGATGAGGGGGAGAAGTCTGTGATCATCAGGTCTCAATTATTCATCAGCTCAGAGTTTTAAGTGTAGATTCATCAGGTCAGATCCAAGTCAAGGCCCAAGATCCGACCGTCCAAAATACTACACTGATGGATTTGATTCATTCCCCAATATTATATTAGTAACAACAAATCTATGGTGTTTATGTGTTATTGAAATTATAACAAATGGACCTGACCTAGACCCTGATACAATCAGCTGTGATCAAAAAAAGTTTTTATACTATTGCACTAAAACATCATTATAATGGCAAAAACTGAACTTCAATTGCAAGTCAAGGTGGTTGATCAAGATTTTCAGATGAAACAGGGCAAGGAAATGTGTTGACATCTAATGTTCATAAATGGACACGCCTTCCATTTGTCTAATGTTCTCATCTGATGAGGGGATGAGCTCATGTCCCTTCACTACAAAAGCATTGCAAAAACAAGTGCAATTATTGCCAAAGGGTGCAGGCCCACGCACAAATATTGTAGCATTTAGCCCATGTTAGCAATGGCATCCCCAAGTTTCGTTGTTTTTTTCGTTTTATGACATCCCCGAGTTAGAGTATGCTCCCCTGCTCCCCTCCAATGTCTTCATCCTATTCCTGGCATGACAACGTTAATTATCTTTAACTCTTGATTCTAAGAAATGTCATCAAACCCCCCCCCCCCCCCCCCCCCACCACACACACTGTAAAGTTACATTGTATTTAGTAGGGATGTAAATGAGTTTCCGATTTTCCGATTATCCGGAGGTTCAGACCTGCTAAAAACCGAGACTGGGTCCTTATTTAGGCCCCTATAAATAATTAGTTTCAGGTCTAGTTCTACCTTGGTTATGAAACCTGTGGACCCGATACTTGACATATTACTTTAAAGTTCGAAAATTTCTCCTAAAAATCATGTTTTTTTAATATCATTCTCTATTTAGATCCGGACCCGGATCCGAACCTGTCTCATATATGGTTTTGGTTCCGGTTCCGGATCCAAAAAACCGGTTCCGAAATGGTTCCAGGTCCGGATCTGGTTCCACTTTTTCATTAACGGTTCCGGTTCTAGATCCACCATGAACTCGGACCGAAACCGATCCATTTACAACCCTAGTATTTAGTAGTGCACTACTGATAAAAAGTGTTTCTACATAATATTCTTTCTTTTTTGTTCCTTTTCCTTTTTTTTTTTTTTTTTTTTTTTTTCCCTGAGAAGAGACTAACTCACACGCACTTTTGGCGCCTATGCTTTAAGATGATGTCAAATATTAACAAAGGCTATGTGGGACAGATATAGTGGGCCAAAAGGTACTTTAACATTCTCCCATTTAAGTTACTTTTGAGTTCCCATCTATTCAAATCACCTAACATGGCCTGCCCCTACCTACACGGTCTTGGGTGCCCGTCTCACCAAAGTCCGCTTTCAAAATCTCACTTGAAAATTTTTGGTCCCATACAAATCCACATGAAAAATCTTAGAATCACGCCCCAAAATTGATAGTAAAATTTATGGATTTGCCAGTAAAATCAAACTACCTATTTGGGTCCTCTCCTTCAAATACATATAAGTGGTTCCAACACCACATCCACCTCCCCTCATCCTAGACTTATGACAGCCGTTGATCAGCTATGTGGGACGGATATAGTGGGCCAAATTGGTCATCATCATCATCCATGACATACATTAAATTTGGATAATAAGACAATTCAGCGGTCAGAAGTTCAAGTTCATACGTCAAACGTCAAAAGCAACATCCAACTTTAATGGTTAACATCGTCCCATAAATCCACCGCATGTGGTCCTCGACATTCAAGTCCTATCGTTAAAACCAATAACCACAGCGGTGCCAAAACAAAATTATCATCAATTCAACAAAGGAAAAAACAATTGGCAGCAGATATGTAATTTTTAATTTTATTAAAAGTTTTTATAAGATTTTTAAGATTTGTTAAAGTGATAATTTCTATTTATTAAAAAAAGTGTGTACGCAAACGTATCCTAATGTAATACTCATTTTATGGGTTTTAATAAATAGACATTCCACGTCATTTGTAAGGAAAGAATTCAGTTGGATGGTTTGAGCCACGTGGCGTTTTTCACGTGGTCGAGGCCACGTAAGCAAGGGAAGCGCCACGAGACGCCAGCAGCTCCTCAATCCTCCCGGGACAACACGGTATGGTATTCTGAATTTTTTATTACTTTTTCGAGCGGTGCAAATAAGAAACCTATTATTTTCTTTTTCAAGAACACCCTGCATTCTCAATTTTAATTACTAAATGCTCTTCTGGGCCTGACCATTCAAATTCAATGTAGGAAATGGGTGCGGCTATTCACATATCCATCCACACGTCCATTCATAAGATCACTCTAAAAATTTCTAAACTACTCCTCTCTCTCTCTTTCTATCTTTGCTCGGCGCCCATCTCAGCACCGCACCCATCTACACCCACTCCTTCTCCCTCCTCCTCTCCCCATCTCCTTCTCCCTCTCCTTGGCGCCCACCTCCTCCTGCTCCCTCTCCCTCCTCTCATTCTCTATGCTCACCGCCCACCTCTGCCTGTACCCTCTCCCTCTCATTTTTTGTATCTCTCCCTCTTCATCTCCTTCTCCCCGATCGCCATCGCTCTCTTGTTCGGCCACTCAAGGCCAAATCAAATGAGTATATTGGTCGGCCACCCAGTTCTTCTATAAAGAAGTTAAACACCCTTGACCTTTTTTTTACACGAAAAAAACCAAAACTCAACTTTTCATAAAATGAGAAATTCAACTTAGGTTTACCAAACACTCTAATAATAAAATAGCCTTTATGAAAAACATCTACTCATCACTTTTGGCCTTTTAACTCATGTTGTCACCAAAGAGAGCCTACCTTTGTGAGCCAAACTCATAATTTACCATCCCTAAAGATTTTCCTCCCTTGTATGGCCACACTCAATACAAATTGATACAAACAGAGATTTGAGATCAAATAATTTCTCACCATCTTATCATGATAATTTCATTGGATTTGAAAATCCTCTCTAAATGTGAATATTGTTTAGAGTGTGATTGGCACTCCTATTTGTTTTTTTTTTATCTCTATTAGATCTAATAAATGGGAGATGTAAAAATAACATGCCCACCCAGAGATTGATCCAAAAGCGGTTTTTTAGAAGTAAGCACGCTATGCACAGCGGCAGCCTTGTGATTTCTTTGGCACTCGTCCATTACATACATGGGCAACATATGAAGAAATTAAGGCTTTATTTATTCATAAGGTTTATAGTTATAAGAAAGTGCAGGGGGCTATTTGTAAGAAAGAGAAAAAGAAGGAGAGATTATTTGGAGGTCCAGAACGCCGACAAGCGGGCCCCACTGGTCCGGAAACCACGCCTCACGTGCTCCCTTTAATCCACAGCGTGCCACGTCAGACCAAAGGAATCTGCATCTCTTTCGCTGGTCAGCTGCGACGCCACGTCATCATCTTGCTATCAAAAATATCAAGAGGATGTGAACCTCTCTCAAGAATGCCACGTGGACGGACGTGCTCAACAGAGAGGCGTTTTTAGTGCTCAATGCAGGAAAGTACCCCTACCAAAAGAGTGTGCATCCTCTCTCTAACATTCACTTGCATCCTCTCTCTAACATTCACTCAAGAGGAATTGGTGAGGCTCCTCAGTGGGGTTTTTTTTGTTTTTTTTTTTTTTTTTTTTTCTTTCATGAGATATCTAACCAATAAAAAATAAATTGGACTCCTACCATGTGATTTTTTTGAAAATATCCTCATGAGATAGGCCTAGGCCTAATGTTAGGTTGATCAATTATTATACATATAAATCAAATATTATTAAAACTTAAGTGTCTTTCACTAATCAATTTAACACTGACTCTATCCTTTATTTAGAGCGAGATTCCCTATAGACTCCTCTTAAATAACTCAGTTTTTTAAAATAATTTGAACTCTTATAATTTCATCGACACGCATGGTGAATTAACCCTATAATGGTTTTTAAAAAACTCTTATTCCCTTATAAGATAGATCTATTATAAGGGCAGTCTGAAAATTTATCTATAATAATATCCAATTAGATTAAATTTTAAAATAAAAGATCTAATTCTTTAAAGTCTAATTAATCAATTCAGAAAAATTAAAAAAAAAATCTTATTTCATTAGGTTATTGAGCCGTGCCTTTTAGAAATTATAGTAATTAGGCCTAAAAACCTAAAGCGTTTATGTCATATTGAAAATTCTAAGGGCCCGTTTCTTTTCTAGAATTTCTGACAAGAATACACCATGCATTTTTTGGATATCATGTGACACAATTTCCCTTGGTATTTGCAAATGCCATGCTTCTTTACAAGCATCCCAAAATTCCAGCCACCTGAAAAAGTCTCAAATGACTTTTAAAAATTTAGGAATTTCAATTATTTGTCTTTTGATGGAATTTATAGATGATCAAGAACAAGGGAGCATCCAATAATTCTACTATGTCTAGAAATTTCACTATGTCTCAGAATTTAAAAATTCTCTAAACAGGAATTCCTTAAATTCTACCAAAGCAATAAGCCCTATATTATCTAACCCCACTCTATTTAGATATGAAGATAAGCAACCCACCACCTCAAAAATTACTGAAAAAGGTTGTCTACACCGAAACCAACTTATATGGGAAGATGAGATTTTCAAAAGTATTTTTTTTTTTCGTTTTTACAAACAATGGCCCAAAGTAGCCGGTAAATTCTAAATACAAGTGTTGAAGGCCGTCATTTTTTTTTAAATTTTTCTTAAAAAAGAAAATCTTATTCTATTTTTCTAAATGATGGCCTTAGATCATCAATAATAACCAACAATTAATTTCCATTTTTTTCCAATTTTGCCAATAACTTCGTACCATTATTTAAAAAAAAAAAAAACTACTTTAAAATCTCCGACTTTCCATATAAATCGTTTTTTTTTTTTTTTTTTAAATGACAGCCAGTGGTCGATGTTTTCCACGGTTTTTGAAGTAGCCAGCCCCCTCATCTTATAAGTTATAACTTTTAAACAAAAGAAATCTATAATTTATAAATAATCCCTTAAAATATAAAATAAAACTAAATATTTCTCAAATGCCCAAATATGTAAATAAGTTATAAATTATAATATAAGTGGAAGCCCGGACAATCCGGATTCTTGAACTTTTTAAAGTATAAAAAGTACCATGCGCTGGCAAAACCCCGTAATTATTAAAAACAACGAAGGCATTTTCATATCTTCCCTACAACTTGTCCTCCCTTTCCTCTCCTCCTCATTTCAGCAATTTCGTACCCACGGAACGAGAAACGAAGAGGAAAGAAAAGATATTCTTCTCAAAACGAGAAATTCTCGTTCAAAGCAGAAGAACAGGGAGAGATCCGAAGAAGAAGACGAAGAAACAAAGAAAACGTACAAGAACAAGAAGAAGAAGAAGAAAGAAAGAAAAAAAGTACCAGAAGAAGAAGAACAAGAAGAAGAAGAAGACATGAGAGATTGCGAGCTTTGCGAGAGTCCGGCGAGGATGTACTGCGAATCGGACAAGGCCAGCTTGTGCTGGGGCTGCGACGCCAAGGTCCACTCCGCCAATTTCTTAGTCGCCAGACATTCCAGAAATCTCCTCTGCCACATCTGCCAGTCTCCCACCCCTTGGAAAGCCTCCGGTTCCAAGCTCGGCCCCACCATCTCCGTCTGCGATCGATGCACCACCACCACCACCACCCCATTCAACCACCCCCCACCACCACCAAAAATCACATCCCACCACCACCAACACCACCCAGAAGAAGACGATGATGAAATCGATGATGATGATGCACAAGTTGATGACTTTGATACACAAGATGATGACTTTGATGATGATGATGAAGATGATGAAGAAGAAGATGAGGAGGAGGAAGATGAAGAAGATGGAGAGAATCAGGTGGTGCCGTGGTCATCGGCGCCACCGCCGATCCCGAGCTCCTGCAGCAGCGACGAGTCATCGATCCGATCCGGATCGGCTTCTTCTCCGTTGAAACGGACGAGGGAAAATGCGGATTTCTGCAGCTCTCAGGTACTTTGCTCCGCTCTTCTGATGATATCTCCTCCCCCCTTTTTGCGATGGATAGATCTGACGGTGATTATCGATTTGATGCTCTCGCAGGATGATCTGGGCTGTTCGTCATCGAATCAGAGAGCATCTTCGTCCTCGATCGAGGAGGAATCGATGTGTTTCGGCTCTTTCTCTCCGTTAAATGACAGGAAGAAGAAGGTAACGGTATCGGTCCGATCCGAGTGGAGATTCGGGCGTGAGGAGGAGGAGGAAGAGAAGGTTTGTAAAGATCAGACAGCCGTTGAACTGGTGTCCACGGCGTATCGTAGCCGTTAGATCTGAGAAAGGTAGTTTTCATCAGTCCCTAACCCCCAATGTTTGTTTGACATTAATCCCCCTTTCTTTTAATTAATCAGATCTTCTAACAACAGCACGTAATTAGTGTGTAATCATATTTTATCATCAGAGATTTCTTCTATTCAAATCTTACAAGTCTTTGTTTGTGGTGGGAATTGGATTCAGAGAGAACCAATGTCTGGATGTGATGAGTGGGTCTGCCATTTCTGGTTCTGTTTTGTCTTTCTTTGGCTAGCCCATGCTCCAACATGGTGGGGCCCACTGATTTTCAGGGTCGATGATTTGCCACGTGTATGGCTGACATCTGCTGCTCTCGACATGCATTGGATTCACACAATATAAAAAAAAAAAAAGAAACCAAATCGATTTGGGTGGTTTTATTTGATTTTGCTAACGTGCGCCGGTGGGTGATGGTAATTGAATTACAAGCAGTTTTCACCTGCTTGTTTTAAGGACACGTGCTTAGAGTTCTCTGTGAAGGAATTAATGAAAGTGGGTTTGTTGATATGACTAGGTTTGTACTAGGGTAGGGTAGGATAGGGTACTAGATTTTTTTTTTTTTTTTTTTTTTTTTTCAATCTATCTATCTATTTATCTATATGAGGTTTGGGCTCGCATAACCCCCCGCCGGCATTGGGAAGTCGAAACTCCCCCCAAGCTGCGGAACAAACCTATAAACTTCGGATGCAAATCGTGGCTTTCATGGTGTATAAATAGCTTAGGGTACTTTAATTTGACTCTTCCCTCCAAGGAAGAAGTGATTTGTGGTATTTATCGTGTATGGCTGTGATATCTTTACTGGGGCCCACTTGTTTTAATTTAAACCGTTTGACGAGACAAACCCTCCTTGAAAAAGGGTCAAGTATCAGACTAATAATGAGAGTGATGTTTACACCTTTGGATTATATATAACAAGTGCATATGATGGAATTAACCCACTTATCTAATTCTTGTTACCTACACTGTCCAATTTTACAGTGTGGGGCCCACATGGTTGGTGTGGATCATTTATATATAGCTTATCTGTTCAGTTGATCAGCCCCATGGTGCATTTTGAACACAGTTTTTTTTTTTTTATCATTATCCTTCTTTCTTAGAAAGCTTGAAAATCTTGTTAGATATGTTAAATAATAGTTTCTTAAAGAGTCCTTTTTTTTTTTTTTTTAATTGGAATAATTTAATTTTTGCCTTATTGTGAGGGATCAAACATTGTGGGGCCAAATATATATATATATATATTTTTTTCTGTTTTTTGCATGAAGCATATATTGGAGTTGCGTTTAAACAACTACTTCCTTTTGGATTGGCCAATTTGGGGAGTCCTCCAACCATTCAATCAAATTTGGACTACTCTATTGTGAAAATGAGAGGTTTAGAATGGAAGGATCTTTTATGCACCCCACTCTGCAACCATGAGACAACAACTTTAGGTTAAAACAATCTGAAACAACCAATTGATCTGCCTTCATTGTAGATGAGCCATTGTTTTCTACTTTGTCATCCAACTCACCCCTCTGGACCACAAAATTGGATGGTCAATCACTCTTGGCTGTCCATTGAAAACCATGTCTGCAGCTGGTGCTTATTTATTTTTGTTTCGTGTCAAGTGGGTATTGTTCACCAATCGATTGTAAGATTAAAGGCTTGAAGTAGTGAAATAATAAGACATGTTAGACAGGGACGTTTAGGATTGCAATGTGACTTCCAGTAGGTTTGGGACTTGAGTGGGAATGGAAGATTCATACCTGGCTGCAAATGACATGATGTTATCGGTCCATTGTCGGTCAATTCCTTTTCTCTACTGTTTAGGTCTTTTCTGTCCAAGGTGAGAAGACTAAGGGCATGTTTGTGTAATACTTTTCCGCGGAAAAGTAGACGGTTTTCCGCGGAAAATCCATTTATCCAATGTTTGGTGTGGAACAATTCCGCAGAAATGCTTTCCCGCCCAGTCAGCATTTTCCTTGATAATTGTAGAAATGGATTTTTTCGGAAAACTTTATCTACTTTTCCTCGCTCTTGTCCATTTCAACCCAAAATCCCTACAAATCTTTCATTTTTTATTTTTTTATATAAATTATTATTTAATATTGAATAAATAATATACATGTTATGTTATTTTTCTTTAAAAAAGTATATCACCAAATAAGAAATTTTGATTTTCTATATAAGGAATCCACAGCCGCTCCAAACAACATTAAGCACCAATTCAATGAGGAAATTCTTTTTGCACTAAACATGAATTTCTAAATTCTATGGAAATCCTTTTCCGAGGTTTTCATTTCTATGGAATTTGCTGACGTGGCAGTTTCCCCTTTCCGCGGAAAGGATATCTACACAAACGTGCCCTAAGAGAGGTTTCCTGGTTCCTACTTGACTCTTAGGGAACTTAAACACTCAATTTGGGGAAAGTCAGTTCATTTTTTTTTTCTTTTGAAAAATTTTGCTGCATCAAACAATGGATCAATGGGTTGTATAGAAAATCAAAATAATTTATTTCTTTTCACAATATCATTTGGTTGTATAAATGGATTCCAACTACCTGTTTCTTTACTAGGATTTTTATTAAGAATTTGGTGTGTTAGAGTTTTTTTGGATATGATGTGATAGCTTGTCTCCTAACATTTGCAAATGCAATATTTCTTCATAAAAATTCTAAAATCCCAGCCTATTGAAATTCCTATAATTCCAACCCTTATGTATTTTTATGGAATTTCTAGATGTTCAAGTAAAAGCCAATACCAAGGAACTCCACCATGCTAAAGAATTCAGAAATTCTTCAGACATGAATTCCTTAGATCTCAGTAAGTAAACAAACCCGTGGAGCATGAATATGAAATCACTTTTCTGCAAGATCAATAAAAAAAAATCCATTTTCATGTAAAAGCTTTTTCATTATTTGATATGAATACTTTTTTAATGAAGAAAGATATAAAAATAGTATAATTTTCTAGAAACTCATAGGGAAGTCTTTTTTATGTAAGAATAATTTCTGTATAAAAGTGAAAAGTGAAAGCCCGTCGTCTTCTCTTACCATGTAACCTACACAAACGTGCCCTTGTAAGATAGCGGTTAGGAAGAACGTGGTCATCACTTCTCAGTCAATATAAAGCATTAGATGACCAGGGTGTATGAGTAGTCATCCAGTGCATGACGCGTGCACAAGATGACTATGAGCACCTCAACATGGGGCCCTACATAGGATTGGGACAAGGGGGATTGAAAGATCTCCTCTGACCCTTCATCTCTGTAAAAAAATCAGCTCCATCCCTCACACCTATCGTTTCCATCCTGGCCTTACAAGCTTAATAGTGTACGGTCCATTCGAATGGGTGCGTAGTCGATCCAACGGTGTATGTACATTGGATGTGTGCAAAGGTGGGCCCAATGTGAAATTTAGGCCCAATGTGAAATTTAGGGAGGGGGGAGGGTTTGCAATTCATTCAAATGGACCATCAGGTGGGCCCCGCCCTCGGTGCACAGGTGGCGCCCTGGGTGCACCTGATAACTGTCGTGTGTATATATATATGTGTGTGTGTGTGTGTGTGTGTGTGTGTGTGTGTGTGTGTGTGTGTGTGTGTGTGAGCCGGGGGGGAGTGCTACACAACGCCCCGGGCGTTTGTTTAGGAGAAAATGACCTTCTTAATTGGGCCACTAGGATGCATGATGATGATGAAAATCTGTTAGATGGAAAGATCCATATGAGGCCTACTTATATGCAAAATCTTGAGTCCATCAGATCATCCAACGGTTTTAGAAACACTGAATGGTTTAGAGGCATTATCTTATTATGATTTCAATCCAATAGTGAGGAAAAGTCGGATGAGTGTCAAACTTGGACTTGTGACTATTCATGGGGGCGGGGGCTTTATGGTCCAGGCTAAGGCCTATCCAGGACCGGGCCTAACTTTAAAAACATTGGCCCATGCTCGGCCTAAGCCTGGCAAGAGCCATAAAAATTATGCTTGAGCGTGCCCGTTTAATCAATCAGGCCTAGCTGAGCCGTGCTTTTTATCACTATTGTGGGCATTTGATCAATTTCTTGGACTAACTAGATTAAATTACATGCATTCCTTACACGAGCCGAACTTTAGGCTTTCTATCACTTATCCAAGTCCGGCCAAATTACTAGATGGGCCCTAATTACATATCCAAGCCTGGTCCAAAGTGGCTGGGCCCGAATATGGGAGTAGTGTTGTATGAAAAGACTAGATTGACTCAATATGAGCCCCATGAAAATAAAAATGATGGTAAAAAAAGGAGCGTTTTAAGCGTTTTTTAGAATTTTCATATATATATATATATATATATATATATATATACATCCATCCCTCGCCATATGGTGAGGTTAAAGCTTAATAGGGCGCACCTAGGGCCCCACTGAGACTTGGGGGGATGGAAAGAGATAGTATGGGCCCATATATCAAGTTTGGGGGTCAATCCCGTGCCTCTAACCCTTTTATCCATGGCCCATAAATTTAACGACTTTATATTAAATAAAAAAAATTTGAACCCTGATCTAATGGTCAAATCCATTCGGATTGATAAAAACTTGATGGATCTAGTACAATTCAGATGGTCCCATGCGTGTAGATGGATCGGATGTATCATTAAATGGGCCCCACTATATCGTCCCTTACCATATGTGCATATATATATATATATATATATATAAGGAGGTGCTCCAATAAGAGATGCTCTCACCTTACTATGAGAGAAAAAGTGGGGGCCCTCACATCCACATCCACATCCACATCCACATCCAATGCCAGCAACTTAAATGTGAGAGCTCCCACTTATATCTCTCATAGTAAGATGAGAGTTACTTTCATATGAGTATCTCCCACACACACACACACACACACACACACATATATATATAGTATATATAGAGCAAGGCTCTCCTAAGCTCAAGCTTGGGAGAAAATCTTATAAGCTAATGCTTGTGGGGCCCACATTTGGACCATCCAAATGGACCAAACACATGACCCCTCTAAATTGGACATGTCCACCAACTTTAAGTCAAATCCGATTTTACTGGACCGTTGGATCGACTATGCATCGATTCGAATGGACTATTGACCATTAAACTTTTGGCCCATATGGAGATGATAGAAATCACGGTTAGAGTTGATTTTTTTGCAGAGAGGAAGATCCCAGAGAATCTTTGAAATCCTCCTCCCCCCCCCCCCCCCCCAATCCCCATGTGGGTCCCCAAATAGGCCCCACCACACACTTGAGCTTACCTTATCCTAAGCTTAAGTTTAGGAGAGCTTGCCCCTAAATTTATATATATATATATATAGAGAGAGAGAGAGAGAGAGAGAGAGAGAGAGAGAGAGAGAGATGGATAAGGCTAAGATGGTGGGGTCACTTTCTTCCTTCGTATAGTTTGTGATTATGAGTAGAATGCATTATGCACGCCTAGATCATTCCAATATAGCCATTGGACAGGTTATGATGGCTCACCAATAAAGGCAGCTCCATCAATTCTGCGGCCCACATCCATGTCTCGTGTTCCATTTTTGTTGGGATGATTCCATTTATTAAATCTTGAACACTTGTGGCCATTCTTTGTCGGCAAGGAATTAATTGACTCAGTTTTATTGTTGTCCACTTGATCAATTCTCTATATGCATCAAGTTGCCTATGGTTGCTGGATGGTACATATCAAGTTGTTTATAATATGTTCACAGATTCTTTCCCCTTGGACAAATTCCCTAAAATTGATAGAGTTTGTGGTTGAGATTCCTTCTTTAGGAATTGCTTTGTGGCTGTGGTATGGTTCTGTAGCACTTTATTTCCACCCTGGTGATTTCACACCTTTCCTTCTGATCTTCCATTTGGATTGCGATGAATTTCTTACCATGGAAAGGAAACGCTCTCCTTCACCATGGTTCTTCTAAAGCCACCACATATTCCACCTTTTTTCTAGGCATGCTTTTGTGCAGGTGTTGTAACCTTGAGGGCCTTGGATGTTTTCATACTTTAATTCACTAAGCTTTTAGAAAAGAGAAGCCTAACAAAGAAGTGATTTTTTTGTTTTTTTGTTTTTTTGTTTTTTGTTTTTGTTTTTTGTTTTTTGTTATTTGGAAAACGCAGCCAAGGGGGCCGTACATTGCTGGAAAGAAATCCCACAGAAACGGGAAAGGTGGCAAATCTAAGGATCGAACCTTAGATACTTAGGTGAGAGCTGCCACTACTTACCACTTGGGTAAGGAGTCGCTGTAAAAGTGGAGTTCAGTTTATTGATGGCCCCATCTTATTTTATTAGTGACTAGTTTGATTATGAAATTCTCTAGGACATTGTTGATGCCTATGTGGTAGAAACCAGTTTACCAATGATTTGGATTTGCCATGATATTATGAAAAATTTGTTTTAATGTTGTTATTGTGATTTGTTCAATTTATATTTATACCATGATACTATTGGTGGGAATGGATTTTAAACCCATGACATAAATTTAGGACTTGAAAAGCCTTACCACTTAGATAGAATAAATAGATACATCATACGTACATACCTATCATTTTCTCGAAGGGCTTGTTGTTTTCAAGGAGGAGTTGAATTCCGGAATCCTACAAAATGTGTTTCTTAAAGTGGCTAAAATTAAAGAAACAAAGGTGAAGTTCTATGGGTAGACATCAAATAATCTCTCCTTTAGTAGCAAATGAGTAATGGAAGATGAAAAAAGAATCCCGAGTCATCACGCTAGTAAAACATTCTTAGGAAAGTCAGGGATCAAATTAACTCTCCACCTTATCATAGCCAATGGTGGACCTAGGATTCTGATTTGGGGCGGTGCGGGCAATAATCAAGTGAAGAAGTTAAATAATAAAATTGAATATTTAAATATCTTATATAGGGGGTTTCTTGAATCTCACAAGTACGACTGCACCTGCATGCTAACACTTCTGCCCGCCCAAGCTTTTATCCTTCAGCCCTAACACCCTTTTTTTTTTTTTTTTTTTTTAAGGTTCCTTTAGTGGTCATATTATTATACAATGTTTTACTATCTTCATGTTCTAAATTTAGAACATATGTTTTTTCTTAAAAAAAAAAAATATTGAAATCATTCTAATATTATCTGTTGCTGATATCTGGACAGCACGGATCAATATGGGCTCCACCTTCAATATATGACAGTAGGAAGCCAGGAGATCAATAGGTTTGGACCCTTAATAAGGGTCTGTAAGATATCAGGTTGATTACATGAACCAAACCTTGAAGGCCCTTGACACATCAAAGAATGTATATTGTACAAATTAACTTTTTTTCTGATAAAATCAAACAGTGAATAATCTGCAGGTCACTTTCACTTCATGACTATTTGGCATTTAATAAAACAGGAAAAAAATATCATGACTATTTTCCGTTTCAAAGAGGTTGGCTTGTACGTACTAAATAAAATAGAAAAGAAAAGAAAAACCCTGTATTTATAGCAGGTTGCTAAATACATGCTTTGTAGCTCTCAAAGTCCTGATGAAAGAAAAGAAAGGGAAACCACGAATACCTGAAACAAACCAACAATAAAAGACATGCTTCGATGTTTCCTATAATTTAGAATTGTACGTGTAATAAAATGGAACTCACATGGATGTGATAAGGTTATATGATGATAATAATGATATCCTACGAGGAAAATATTTTCATACAAGCATTTGCAAGTACGGTCCAGCACGGCGAACCTACTTGGCCCTCCCTTTTATCAATGCAACCCCTCTGATACTCTTCTCATCCTATGATTTGACAACAAGCGCAATTTTACACTCACTGATCCTTCGCTCAATGTTGGATTAAATCCCAAGAAAATCTATAGTTAAAATATCATTAAACTTTTAAGATTGTTAAATCAAGGACTAAGCTAACACGGCGGGCCATATTGCTTTTTCAAGCGAAAAAGGGATTGAGCTGAAAAGCAAGCCAATATAGTGTCTTACATGTTGGTTCTTCAGTGGCTGTCCATTCACAACATCAGCCCATACGTTGGGCTTTGCTCATCTGATTATATGAACAGTTAGGTGGGGCTTCATAGCCTTAATCATCCATAGCTACCCATTAGTGCAACATCAACCAACCAGTTAGCCAGTTCTTGAAATTTATCTGGCTGTGATTGGATGCCACTAGGTTGGAGAAAAGTGGAATTTATATATATGGTGGATAATACTCTTGGACAGAAGGATTCCAAGGTAAATACCATCATTCCTACCAGATTGAATAAAAGTGGGACAAGTGATTTTAGGATTGAATGGGACCTGAAAGGGACAGAAATAGAGAGGAAGCAATGTCCCAAGTACATGAATGGGAATGTCTTGCGGTTGTGACCGTTCGCAAGAAATTCAGCTCAACAAACGTTTGTTGTGTTGTTGCTGCTTGTCTTCCCAACCGCGATAGGAATGGTCCCCATTACAGAAAGTAGTAGTGTGTGTCACACGTAGAATGAAGACCAAAGAGTGCAGCAGTATGTGTGAGAGAGAGGACCAAATACAGTAGCAGTATGTGTGTGAGAGAGAAAGAGCTTGTGAATAATAGTAGCTAGGGTCATGTTTTGCTAAGAAGTGCCTCTCATGGATAGTGTTCCAGATAACCCTATAGAACCCCATAACAAATCAAACTTCATACACTCACAAACCCTTATGAATTTGCACTCACCCTAATTTGATACTAATATTTATTATACTCATGATTAGACTAAATTTCATAATAAATAGAAGTTAGAAAATTATTTAAATTTAAGGACCTTAAATCAATGGTTGTGATGATCTTTCCCACAATCATTTTTATAATAAGACCTTTTCAACACACCACCCTTACATGAGTAGTATGCTATCCAAGTGGGTCTGATAGGGGCTTACCGTTAGAGGTACCTCTTGAAAGAACATAACTTATCAAAAGAAAATAGAAGTCTTGGGTCATTTTAATTTAAATCACTTTATACATTATAACGGATAGTTTTTCTTTTTTTTATAATTTTAACCCACTTTCTCTTAAGTTTGACTTTCAAATGGAGCCCTCACCTTATCCTTATTTCAATATGTTTCCTTCCCTAAGGCCCACATGTATTTCTTTTCCCCATACGGTTTCTTTTCCTTATATTAGTTTCTATCATAATTTCTAAAGTTGCATAAGAAGCTGAAAAGGTTATGAATATTTATTAGGATAGGTAATTAAGATTTACCTTATTCTATGTAGCTCCTATTTAACCAATTTTAAAAAAGTTTATAAGAAATTCAGCAACTTCGTGTTTAGAGTTAGACTATATGAAGATTTATTAGAAAAGGCAATTAAGATTTATTTGATTTCTATTTTCTCTTATATCTTATCAAATAAAATTTCTAATAAAGATCTTAACATCCTGATTAAAAGAAATGAACTTAATACTTTCACTTGCTAGCTAGTTTTTGTCTCTTCTCATTTTTTTCATCATCTTCCTGCTAAGGCCCTACCTTTCATCTCATTCCAGTCATAGGCATGCGAGGTCCACATTTCCATCTTGTACTTCCTTTGTTCATATTCGCTGTCACTGTTAAACTTGACCCAGTATTATATCAAGCAGAAAGTTTCAATTCAGTTTTGACCACTCCTTATAAATTTTAACTTTTGGTGGAGCACAAATCATACTTTTAGGGGTTTAAATCACCACCTCTTTGACCATTCAATATTTTTTGAACATAAGATTTTTTAAGATCAAGATCTAATCACTTGTTCTTAACCTGTTAAATTAACTTTCTTAATATTTTAAGGATGAAATCACTATATAATTTTTCTAATACTTGAAAATACTATTCTTAAAGGTACTATTATTTGACCTTTCCTTAAGAATAATCTAAAATGCCTTATCTTTGATTAATTAAGAAAGATAAATTAAGATCTAGCATATGTGATGGGAATTTTACTTGGAGAAAAAGGTAATTAGAATGTAATGACAAGAATTGTATTACATTCTGTGACTACCTTGTCTCCTTTTGATAATCTTCCTGTCCTTTATGAATTCATGATATACTGCATACATAGATACCCAAAACTGTGATTTTATATGCTCATCTAATCATTGATTATTTTTATTAGTTATGTAATTATTTTTATCTATCTCATATAGTTTTTATTTATTTATTGATTTATTTATTTTGCTTAAGGGTAAATTTGTATTAAAAAGAGAGAAAAAGCAGGGCTGAGCACCCCCATACAAAACAAGAAACCAAAAAGAAAGGGAGGGGAGGCTAATAAAAATGCCAGCCCACCCAACAACCAGGTAGAAACAGCTAGCTACACAACAGCCAGCTTGAAGAAACACTACAGAGAAGAAGATACAGATAAATACCGAACCAATCAACCTGAAAATGAAGCAGGGGATACCTTGAGAAGCAGGGCTGACCTTCAATGACCAGCAAACTCACAAGAAAACAGGCCTCAAAAAACAGGAGGGAAGGATGTAGACTCAGTGGTTGTCTACAGCCCCAGAGCTACCAAAGTAGGGTGAGGGGTTAAGGCTAAAAGAGCACCTGGTTGAGAGCTAACCAACCCCTTCAGCCTGTTTATGAGAAGCAACTTGGCTACCCCAAGAGATGGCTTCTTGTTGTTGTACTTGGAGTCGTTTCGCAACGTCCAAAAAATAGAGACGGTGTGGAAGAAAATGGCAGCATCACATTTTTTTCCCAAGAACATCTCTGTCTCATATAGTCAAGAGTCAACTTTCACCAATTCCTATCTTGCTAGTTTGACTCTTGAACAATGGCTCAAATATTACAATTATCTTTTCTTTTTCTTCCATTATCTCAATAATCGTCAAATGATTTTCTAGATTGATTTTTAATTTCACTACGTAAAAAAATCTTTGAATATGTATTTATAAATAAAAGAAACAAGGAAAACTATTTTAACATAGTGTGGATGACTCGTAACTAAAACCATACGAAGTAGCATTACCAATTGATTCTTCTTACTCTGTTTCTACACCAAAAAGAAAAAGTGCAAAAATTCATAATATCTTAATTATCAGGTAAATAACAAAGCTGTACAAAAACTAATAATACCAAAAAGATATATCACACAAAAAGAAAAAAAAAAGTCATTGCATCTCTTCATAGAAGAAAATTAAGACATTAGGAATTTCGGAAAGTGACAAGGATAAATCAAACAAATATGATCATTTCAAAAAAGTATACAACAAATATATGAATTAGACTAAATTCAGCATATTTCCAAAACTATCACCTTATTTATTTCTCTTCTAATAATTTAATAATTCTATAATGAATTTTTGTGTTTATTTTATTATTTCACGACTTGAAAAAACTTTGAATATGTATTAATAAATGTAAGAGAGTACGAAAAATCTCTTCTATATAATATTGAGCCATCATTCATAAGTGTATTTGTCCAACGGGACATATTTATGCACTTCCCATATAATATAAATAGTCATTAAATGACCATTTATGAGCTTTCTATAATTAATCAAAGGAAAATTTTTAAATAAGGTCTTAAATTTTTGCCTTATTCAAAAAAGAAAACAAGTCTTAAAACTTCTCATATTAGGGCCTAAGTTTTCCATGTAGTTTTCAGTTAAGGATATTTGACCATTTAAATGTATCTTTTGATAACTTTTTCTCTCAAAATTTTAAAATATCCAAACTACCTGTCATTTAAAGCAATGGCATGCTTCCAGCAACCATTACATGCCGCCAATCATCGTGGGGACGTTGGTTGTCATCAATCACTTGAAGGACACTAGTGAATCAATGGAGGAGAAAATAGCATAACTGAAGGAGACTTTTATCTCTATGAAGGGAAATTTTTGGTATTTTAAAAAACTTGAGGAAAAAATCCATTGGAAAATAACTTTAAATGGTCGGTTGTCCTTAATTGAAAACTTAAGCCCTAATTTGAAAAGTTTTGAAACTTGTGTCTTTTTTTGAAATAAGGCAAAAACTTAAGGCCTTATTTGAAAACTCCCCTCGATTAAATATAATATTGCAACAGTGTATTTAGCATCATAGAAATTTATGTAACTTATCAAATCAAACTAAATTCAGCACCGATATTCAAAAAAATTTATGGGTTAGATCCATCATCATCAAAGTCTTATACTAACTATGTTGACCTAAGTTACATAAATTTTATTTTTCCATTTAAGTTTTTCTTGGGCCAGATCCTCGGATATGTTATAACTCCACATAGATATCTTTACTACTTCCATCCATATACTCTTGGGTCAATCACTTTTCCTTGAGGGGCCATCAATTTGCATAGAGAAGTAAAATCACTGCCTAAATAAATGTCCTTCTATGTATCGAGTATCCTCAAATTTAGTACAATAAGAGTTGGTTCCACCATTAGATTAAGAATTTGACTAAAAACACGATTGTCCCTAATATATAACTAAGTATTTGATAAATTTTTTTTGATTAGATCACCCTTTTTATAATATGCACAATCTTATTGTAGGGCCAACTCCTACTTGAGTAAAATTCGAGAATACCCAATACAATAGAAAGGCATTTACTTTGAGTGGCTTAGATTTTTTCATAGATTGGTTCAGCCATGGAGTTCCACACCTTTAACTTGGTATTTCTATGTAAAAGCTTCAAGGATCCAGATTCACGCTCATCTCTTAGTATGAGGCCTATTTCACTACATTTATCTTGCGTGGAGTTTCCGTGCCAGGTAGCGGGATGCACCAATTTGAAGCCCAACTGGTGATATATGAACCAGTTGTACCTGGTGTTGGTAAAGTCTTTGAAATGGTCAATGTCCATGTTCTAGAGTTCTCGTTTGGAAAAACCATTGACCACCACCCTTTGATTTAATCCAAACCCTAACTCTCTATCTCTCCCTTCTCTAGTGGCCTTGTTGCAGAGTGGGCAGTTGGAGGTGGAGGAAATGTCATAAACTTCATCACCAATGCGTCCACATAGACCTTTTTTATGATACTACCGACATATTCAACATTAACAGAGAATATTCTATATTACCCAGCCATCTTGAAATCATAGGGACATCCACACACTCTCAAAAAGATTTGAAGAACATAAAAAGAACCAACATGACATTTACGAGATTAGTACATAAAGGAAAAGGGAAAAGAAGACAAGAAAACTGTATCTAGCATACAAGTTGAAACCAAAATGATGGAATGCAAAACTTCTATAATTATCTCCAACAAGATCAATACTTAAAGCATGTCCATGGCAAGGTTAATAGTTTGAAAACTTCAAGTAGACTACTTCAACAACAATCCCAAAAGAGAAATCTATGATGAATTGTCTATAAGAATTCTGATAGACCTTGGGATCGGAGGCATGTTTACATCTATTAAACCCTCTAGAATCTGGACAATGTTCCTCATTGCTGGCCTATCATTTTCATCGTCTTGGATGCACCAATAAGCAACTCTAGAAGCTCTCGTTAGTTCTTCCATGTTAGCATTCCCATCCAATCGATAATCCAACAGGGCCCGAACTTCACCCTTGGCTATTTTTCCCACAGCCCAACAAGGAAAGAAAGCAGACTCCCCCTCCCCCAATTTCTCTGAATTTCTCTTCCCTGATATGATTTCAAATAGCATCATCCCGAAGCTGTAGACATCGGCTTTCGATGTGATAGCAACTCCTGAAATCCACTCTGGTGCAAGATAGCCAATAGTTCCTCTTATGGATGTCAAAACCCGACTGTACTCCCGCTCAATGAGCTTTGCCATACCAAAATCTGCCACTTTGGGGCAAAATGCAGCATCCAAAAGGACATTCTCTGGCTTGATGTCGCAATGTATGATGCACTCTCTGCACTCCTCATGGAGATAGGCTAACCCTCTGGCTGTCCCAAGTGCAATTTGGTATCTAATATTCCAGTCTATAGTCTGTGAATTCTTTTCAAACAAATGAGTATTTAAAGAACTATTTGGCATGTAATCATAAACTAGCATTCTATTCATACCTTGGGAACAAAATCCATGAAGGCGAATGAGATTAATATGCTGAATTGCCCCGATTGTGCTGACCTCCGCTCGGAACTGCTTCTCTCCTTGTTTAAGGCCTTCTAGTTTCTTCACAGCTACAGAGGTTGAATCAAGCAAACTTCCTTTAAAAACAGATCCAAAACTTCCTCTCCCTAACTTTTCTGAGAAGTTCTTAGTGATGATCTGTAACTCCCTGTAGCTAAATGACACTAAAGAGCCCCGAACAGCCTTTAAAGATGCAATTTGTTGACGCCTTATGTACCTCCAAACCAGAAGGATTGTAATAACAGTCAATGTAGATGCAGAACCAACCACTGCACCTATAGTAGCCCAAGTCATCCCACCCTTCTTTCGGCCCAAGTCTCGCAGCTCGGATGCCGCAAGGCGGAGATAAAGATCTTGTCCTTCAACAGTTGAAAGCTGTTGAAGATTAATCAGATCACCGTTCCACAAAGAGCATCCATTGTTATAAGCATAAGCAGTACAGGAACAGCTGCTCAAGCAAGATGACTCACATTCTTTGTGGCTTCTGACTGTCAATGAATGACTATTTATGGGCAACCTCGTATTGGGTATCATCAAAAACCCACTTTTTTGTCCATTAACAGAATTGTTACCACCACATTCAAAATGGGTTTTCCTTGTACAGCCACCCGACCAATTGCTCGAATTCCAATCATCTCTAGAGCTCGGTTGAAAGCCATTTAAACATGAACAGAAGGGCTCGCTATTCTTATTGCAGACTCCAAAAGTTCCGCAACTAGAATAGACTTGACACTGATCTGTTGGCTGAAGCCAAATATAATTCCAGTGTCTAGAAGAATCCAACCATAAGCATTGCTTCATTTGCCCAGAGAAGTCCAAGACACCTCTAGTGACAAAAGAACTTTTGAAAGGAATGTAAGTGAAACAGCTTCTGTTCTCTGTCTCAACAAAACTGAAATTCATCAAATATTTTGAAATCAAAACCATTTCGGGAAGTCCATCAAAATATTGCCCATTCCAAACTCCAGTTCTCCAATACACTTCGGACATATTCCATAGTGAAACATACTGATTAGTTCCATTGGGATCAAACCCAAATGAAAACATTCCGGGCGCCGGATCATCATGATTTTTCCATGCAATCAGGCGCTTGGGCTCTCCCATAACCTTGTTCCTCCTAAAGCATAGCCATGCTCTGGGAAGCCATGTATGAGTTGGGTTATCAAAGCTCTCCCAAATAACTGCGGAGGAATCTGACGCACCTCTCAAAACAAGGTTTCCGGTGTCATGAAGCTCCGCAACTGTATTATTTGTCCCAATTGAGGATATATTTGTGGACCATATCGGCCTTTCAAATTGATTCAAGATGACAAGATTACCATCTTGATCAATTTTTAGCTTTGAAGAGTACTTGTTCTGGACTGGTGTTTCTCTGTTCGCTACCCAAACAATTGTTTTTTCTGGTAATTGTTTGTACCATATGCCTATGTAGTACTTCTCTCGCACCCCTGGTTTGAAAAAACCCAATTCAAACATGCCACCTTTAGAGGATATGGTGTGGTCTCCAGAGAGAGGTAGGCCCAAGGATATGGTATCTACTGCAACGGAGTGGGAATTCTGAGAGCATATGAATAAATAAAGCAGCACATATCGAAAGAGCATCATCATTTTTTTATTTTTTTTGGAAGGTATGATTTATTGAAAAGTATTTATGCTGTCTCTACTAATGCCTCAAGGAGATTTTGGATTGATTTTGGAAGGAATGGTTAGAGGGTGAAACTTAATATGGTATTAAAGCAAACCTGTTGTGAGTTCAAATTTCAGGAGAAACGACTTGACGCTGTAAATGGAGAAGGACCTGCTATACCACAGAGCAACTATACTTCAAAGTATCACTTGGGTAAGACGGACAGCTATGCCAAACATATGGGGACCTACATAGGGCAAGCAAGCTGAGAGCCGAAAATATACAAAGCAAAGACGTCTAAATCCACAGGCAGAGCCAGCCATGCATAACGAAGATCAAAGAGAAAAACCAGAAGGGAAAGCAGGCTTGGAGAGAAGTCTTGAAACTTTGTGTGTTTTAAATGCTGGTATTCTCTATGCTCCACGCTTTAAAGCCCTTGAGGGGAGATCCACAGTTTTTGCACCAAAATTCTGACATGCCAGTATGAACGAGAATAATAATTGTCTATTTGAAGATCAGTCTAGCCACTAATCAAAAGATTCTTGGGATACTGCTGGACCTAATTTTAACTAAGGGGGCTTGACCCAAATGGAAAAAAGTACTTAATTGAATATAGAAATCCTCCAAGTCCCTAGTCTAGTGGTGGCAATTCCTGACACCATCTTCCAACTCAGCCCGAGCCCACACTGGAAATTCGGGGTTCATTTTATCTTCAGATGGAGTTGGGTTTGACAAAGCTTTTCTGGTGAATAAATGAGTTGGATTCATGTTGAGTGCATAATTGATATTTGACTTGCCTATCCACCCCGGACCTGACCAATTAACTGAGGCCCCAATTGAGCCCTTTTTAACTTTCAGATTGGGTTTGAGTTGTTATCTTCATACCCACTAAAAGAATTAGTTGGGTTAAAGTTGAGCCTACACATGTTACACATAGTATTCAACTCAATATAAACCTGACCAGTGCCGGACCCATTGCCACTACTAAAACTTTACTTCCGTGTAATTTGGTTTAAACAAACGCATAAATGCCGTTCATGAAATGGCAAGGACCATTAAGACCGGTTCTTATACGTTAGGAAGACTTTCGTTTCTCAGATAGAACACCAGTGCACTGGCTGTGAATCTAGAACTTTATGAGTGCTCCATCTACTAAGATTCTTAAAATACATTTGGGTCCCAAAAGGCAGCTCCATCAAATTTGTGGCCCACATCAATGTCTTGTGTTCCAGTTTTGTAGGGACGACTCCATTTACTAAATCTTGAACACTTGAGGCCATTTATTGTCGGCAAGGAATTAATTGACTCAATTTTTAGTATGTATTGTCGTCCACTTGATCAATTCAATATATGCATCAAATCAAGTTGCCTATGGTTGTTGGATGGTATATGATATTGCTTTTAATCTGTTCACAGCTTCTTTGCCCTTGGACAAATTCCCTAAAATTAAAAGAGTTTGTGGTTGAGATTCCTTCATATTAATCCTAAGGAGATTCCTTCATAGTTGGCCTAGGATCACGGTTTGTGTCCAAAGGTTGTAAGTTCGAAACTGCACTACCAGACTAGAGCTACATGGGAGTTTACTCGCCTTCCTTTGGGCCCGGAGGGATTAATGTAGTCAAAAGAGTTGGAACCTTCCTTCTATAACACAAAAAAAAAAAAAAAAAAAAAAAAAGGACAAAAGGACAAAAGAAAGGAAAAATGATTCCTTCTTATGGAATTGCTCTGTGGCTATGGTATGGTTCTGTAGCACTTTATCTCAACCTTGGTGATTTCACACCTTTCCTTCCGATCTTCAATTTGGATTGTGATGGGTTTCTGACCATGTAAAGGAAACGTTCTCTTTTACCCTGGATCCTCTAAAGCCACCACATATTCTACCTTTTTAAGGAAAGAAATAAATTTCCTAGGTATGCTTTTCTGCAGGTGTTGGATCAGATGTTTTCATACTTTATTCACTATAGCTTTTCCTTTTTTTGGTTTTTCTTCACTAACGCTTTTAAAAAAGTGAAGTTTGATTATGGAGTTCTGTAGGCTATTGTCGATGCCTATGTGGTAGAAACCGCCAGTGTTTTAAAATTAACGATTACTTGGATTTGTCCTATTATTCTTGAAAACTTAATTTAGTGATGTTATTGTGATTAGTTCAATTTATATTTATAACATGATACTATCAGTAGGAATGGTTCTCAGACCCACGACATAAATTTAGGAGTTGAAAACTCTTATTACTTAAATATAATAAATAGGGGGAAGTTTCAAGTGCATCTATCCCTCACCATAGGGTAAGGGATACTTTCCTTTTTGCACATGAAGACAAGCATCTATCTCTCACCTTATGTACTTGAAAAGTAACTTTTGTACTTGAAAAGTCTCAATTATGGAAGTGTCCCTCACCCTATGGTGAGGGATAGATGCACTTGAAACTTCCACAATAAATAGATATATCATGCATACCTTTTATTTTTTTGAATGGCCTGTTTGTTTTCAAGAAGTTGAATTCCAGAATCCTATAAAATGCGTTTCTAAAAGTGGCTAAAATCAAAGAAAAAAAAAAAAAAAAGAGAAGAGGTGAATATCAATGGGTGGACATCAAATGTCATGCCCCAAGACCGAGATTTCACACCTCTTGAGGCGTGACGTACGACCGTGTGGAAATTCGAGCGAAAACACTTTGAACAACTGAAATCCCACGAACGAGTTTTCCCATAGGACGTCTCATATGTGAGGTCGTACATGCCATCACATTAGGGGTACCTTTTTAAAACTTCTTGTAAACCTGTACATAATTAACTTGTAAAATTCATCCATACACAATTTCATAGGATATAAGAGCATCAAATAGTCCATGAGCATGGATTTTAGTTCTAGTTTCAAAGTTAAAAAAAAAAAGGAGAAAAGTAGCAAAAGCGAAGTATTAGTTAAGGTTTACATTCCCAAATGAAACATCATAAAACAACTTTTAATTATGTGGCAATCCAAACCATGGTCACAGGTAAAGTGATGTATCGTTCAACAACTCAGCGAAATAGATGTCTAAAAGACATCTTCGAGGGTCCACTCAGTTAGCTGTTGAGGAGTCTCATCCTCAGCCTCCTCGATCTCGGGGGCTGTGGCATTGAGGTCCTAACCTGTAACTCCAAGTGTAGCATCATTAGACATATGTCTAGCAAGCTAAACAAATATAATTCATATCATGGAACAAAAGAGAATAAGACATATAAATCATGAAAAGCCAACAAGTGTAGTCGAGGCATGATCATCACATGAGTAACCATGAATTAAGGAGTCATGAATTGTAAGTGAAATAGATTCTAGTGACAATAGAACTGTTGAGAGGATTGTAAGTGAAATAGCTTCTGTTCTTAGTCTCAACAAAACTGAAATTCATTAAATCTTTTGAACCCATTTCGGGAAGTCCATCAAAGTATTGCCCATTCCGAACTCCACTTCTCCAACACACTTCGGACCCATTCCATGGTAAAATGTACCGATCAGTTCCATTGGGATCAATCCCAAATGAAAACATTCCGGCCCTAGATCATCATCATTTTTGCGTGCTATAGGGCGCTCTGTCTCTCCCGTAACCTTGCTCCACCCAAGCCATGCTTTGGGTAGCAATGTAAGAGTTAGGTTATCCAAGCTCCGCCAAATAACAGCAGAGGAATCTGACCCATCTCTCAAAACAAGATTTCTGGTGTCATGAAGCTCAGCAATAGTATAATTTGTCCCAATTGAGGATATATCTGTGGACCATATTGGCCTTTCAAACTGATTCAGGAGGACAAGATGACCATCTTGATCGAATTTTAGTTGTGAAGAGTACTTGTTATGGACTGGTGTTTCTCTGTTCGCTACCCAAACAATTGTTGCTTTTCCAGCAATCGTTTGTACCATATGCCTGTGTAGTAGTTTTGTGATACACCTAGTTTGAAGAAAACCAATTCAAAGATATGCCACCTTTAGAGAATATGGTGTGGCCTCCAAAGAGAGGTAGGCCTAAGGATATGATATCTATTAGAATGGAGAGAGAATTCTGGGAGTAGATGAAGAAACTAAGCAGCACATATATAAAGAGCGTCGTCATTTTTTTATTTTTTATTTTTGGGAGGTATGATTTATTGAAGAGTGTTTATGTTGCAGAATGGTTAGATTATGAAACTTAATATGGTATTTAAGTCAACCGGTCTTGAGTTCAAATCACCAGAAAAATGACTTTACGCTGAAAAAGGGGAAGGGCCTGCTTCACCACAAAGTACCTATACTCCCAAGCATCACTTGGGTAAGACGGACAAGGCCTGCTTCACCACAAAGCACCTATACTCCCAAGCATATGGCAACATGCAAAGGGCAAGCCAGGGGAGGACCAAAAAGTATACAAAGCAAAGACTTATAAGAAAACAAGCCGAGCCAGATATACAAAACAAAGAACAAAGAGAAAACCAAAAAGGGAAAGCAGGTTTGGAGAGAAGTCTTAAAACTGTGTGTGTTTGTATGGCTGGTATTCTGTATGCTCCACGCTTTAAATCCCGAGGGGAGAGCAGCATTTTTGCACCAAAATTCTGACATGCCAGTCTGAACGAGAATAACAATGGTCTATTCAGATCAGTCAAGTCACTATTCATGAGATACAGATGGATCTAATTTTACCTATGGTGGTTTGACCCAAATGGAAAAACGACTTGGTAAATAACTAAATATAGAAATTCTCAAAGCCACTAGTCTAGGTGTGGCAATTCCTGAGCCACCCTTGCGGCTCAGCCCGAACCCAACCTGGAAACTCAGGGTCCATTTTATCTTCAGATGGAGTTGGGTTTGACAATGTTGTCCTGGTAAATAAATGGGTTGAATTCATGTTGAGTGCATACTTGATATTTGACTTGCCAACCCAACCCAGACCTGACCAGTTACCTGAGGCCCCATTTGAGCCCTTTTTTAACTTTCAGATTGTGTTCGAGTAGTTATCTTCAAACCCATAAAAAAAAAATTAGTCGGATTGAAGTTGAGCCTACACATATTACACGTACATATTATTCAACCCAATCCAGACCTGAGCATGACCGGACCCATTGCCACTTCTAAAACTTTACTTCCGTGTCATTTGGTCTGAACAAACACATAAATGCAGTTTGATAAATGTCAAGGACCATTCAGACGGGTTATTATACGTCAGAAGAGTTTTAATAAATGGCAATGATCATTGACACCGGTTCTTATACGTCAAGAAGATTTTCTACGTTGGGAAGACTTTTTTATCTCTTTTTTCCTTGGGTCAACTAGGAAAAGTAGTGCATTGACTGTGAATCTAGAAGTTTACGAGTGCTTCGTATTCTTAAAATCCATTTGGGTCCCTTTTAAAGATTTCCATGAAAAGACCCAAAAAAAGAAATCCATAGAGGAAATCCATGGCTCCCATTCTCTTCTTCTTGCTTCAAAGCCTTTCCATTTCTTGGTTTTTATTGGTTTTTGTCATTTTTTTTTTTTTTTTTTTTGAGATTGGAAGTTTGGACCTGCAAGTAGTTTATGTTGAATCTTACATCCCATTGAGCTATCATTTATTCCAAAACTAATTGGTGATAGGAAATGACACTACAATAGTTGTATGGTGAGGGTCAGGGTTCGACCACAATAATGACTGTTCAGGATAGAGTGTGAACATTGACCTCAACACTTTATATAGATTAATTGAATACGAAGAGAGTGATTTGAGAGGACTGTTTTGGATCTTTGTGAATCAATGAGAATTCATGGGTTTGGATCATCTAACACGCCATGGTCAATTGCGTATACAAGGTTTCCTCGTTGACCTGGTCATGCTTTATATCATTTCCATGATCAAGTTTTAACCTGAGCTGGCACTATTTTTAGATAGGTAATAGGTTCAATGCTAGGAAATTCTGAAGGTACAGTTGAATGACTCAAGATATGTATTGAATTAGCAAGTGCCTTTGTAAGTAAGCGATCAGGGCGAAAAATGTGGTCATGCTTCTCTTTGTCAGTAGAATGCATTAGACAGATAAACTTTGAGAGAGAGAGAGAGAGAGAGAGAGAGAGAGAGCATTAGATGGATAAGGCTAAGATGTTGGGGTCACTTTCTTCCACCGAAGGTGAAAAGATAACATACTATAGTTTGTGTTTATGAGTAAAATGCATTAGGCGCACCTAGATAAAGACTTTTTCCTTTTCTTTTTTCTAGCATTTACAAAAGAGAAGCCTAGCAAAGAAGTGAAATTTTTTTTTTTTTTTTTTACCCTAGTCAAGGGAGCTGATCCCAAGAGTCAGAAACCCCACACACGTGGGAAAGGAAGCCAGCACATGCGAAAATAGAAGCTCACACATACACGAGAAAGATGTCATATCCAGGATTGGAACCCTGGACAGCAAGGTGAGATCTATCACTCCTTACCACATGGGTAAGTAGCCGTTCTCAAAGTGAAGCTCAGTTGATTGAAAGTCCCATCTTATTTTATTAGGTACTAGTTAAATTATGGAATTCTATTGGCCACTGTTGATGCCAATGTGGTAGGAACCAGTGCTGCAAACTTACCGATAACTTGAATTTGTCATGATATTCTTGAAACCCATTTCTTTACAATAATTATTGGAATTCATGTCTTCTGATATTTGCAGAATTCGAGGGTAGAATTCTGAATTGCTGCTGAATCCTGACATTCCTGAATTCCATGTTTCTTTCATATTATAATTTTTGTCTGAGAATCTCAGCAAACCTTAATTCCAAAAATTCACTATTTCATAACTACTTGAATTTCTAAGTGGACTTTTACATATTTATGCATTATATGTATACATATATATGGCAAAAGTATTAAAGAAAATAATATTTTATAAATATTCGGGTCCCCTCAATGACAAATTGCATCAAACAAATTTGTGGTCAACTTTGAAAGTGATGAGAATGGGCTTTTTTTTTTAACTTAACAAAATGTAAGAATTTATGGGCAAAAGTTAAGCGCAAGTCATTTGAAACATAAATGGGTGGTGGAAATTGATAACTCCCACCAAATCCACCTCATAATCAGTGACATAAAGAGAAGAGCATCCCAAGCGTAACTCGAGAAAAAAATGTCACTAAAATAAAAACCATTATAAATCTCAACCAATACGAGCCAAAGTAACATCCACCATGATACCAACAAAATAATATCCACCATTATAAATCAAATAACACAACAAAAGTCTAAACAAATCCAAATTTGAACTTCAAATCCACCTCAGGGTCAACTACATCCACAACGTTAACAAATGAAAACAGTATGAAATAAGTACCAAGTAATTATAACATAACAAGTTCATAGTTTTAAAGCATGGATAATTGCCTTGTTAGTCTATTTGCATTTACCTTCACATTTTTCACTATAACTTAAGCTAGTTTTCTCTGAAATTGGTTGGGAATAGACCCACGAAAATCAGTACCTGTAATGGTACTTCATTTTGAATTCAGTATTTTTTTGTTTGATAGAAACACTTTTCATTGACGCACAAAATGCAAGCCCAAAGATGGGGCCGAGTGAAATAACTCTGGCACTGATTATTCTTGAAGTGCCAAAAAAGGTAACTTCAAACATCCAGAGTTTTTGACTAAGATGGTTACCACCAAGACAGGGAGCTGATGGTTTAATTTTGGCCAGGGCGCCAAAGAGCGTCCGCCACATTCTTGGGCTGTGGCTGATATCCAGAATTGCAGTGATTAGTGCATATCTCTTGCCTAGGTTAATCTTCTCAGAGCTTCCTATGTTGAGATCTTTGAGTGTACATTGTCTTCTATTTGCAGCTTTGGTGCCTGAAATAGATTTTCGAGTAGAAAGAAGCGAGAGGGGAGAGGGAGATAGAATGTGAGCGGAGAAAGGAGAGAAAGGAGAGGCTTGGAGAGAAAGGTGGGGTTGAAGTCTTGGATATGTGGTGTTATGGGGATGGTATGATATGAGGCTCATAGTAATGAATATACGTTGATCTGAGCCTTTAGTTGTGTGAAATCTCATCAATTAACAATTTAGATCATGCACCTTCTTTTATAAGGATAAGGATTTATAAGGATAGATAGATAGATGTAGAGAAATAAGCATGAGAAGTTCTTCTCTTTTATGAGGGTAGATAGAAGAGGATTTATAAGGATGGCTCATCTTTATGGGAGGGATTGAATTGACGCCATGCGTATTTTTATTACTTACAAGATTCACATTTTGACTGATTTTTATTTTTATTTTTATACGCAATTGGTTTTTTAACTCTTCTTATGGGGATCAGTAGTTTATGATTCTTAGTCTAGGTTAATTTTTTTTTTAAGTTTAGAAAATTTTAATTGATTGTAATTCTTGTTATTAATTTTAATTTTCGGAATTTTAGTTATCACTACATTGTGGCCCCTCACTTGGGGCAAAGAAATATCGAAACACAAGTTACCATTGAATAGATACTAACCAATCAAGTTTAAGGAAATGTTATTAAAAAGCATCAGAAACTAGAGAAGAAAGTTCTTAACATTTTGGGACCCCACTATCCATTGATCAAATTACCCAAGTTGTTCATTGACACAAGTAGGTGCTTTGGTGTACTTCCAAACTCACCTGAGAAGTTTGTGCTTTGGGTACCTAATATTGTTGGTTCTTATAGAACCTGTTTGTTTTTTTATCAAGGGAATTCGTGGAGTTAGCAAAATAAAAGATGGTTGTGTTTAGGGTCACAACTCTCTAATGTTTTAGTTTGGTTTAGGTTCAGAAGTTAGAAGTACTCCCTAACGTTTTGTTTTGGTTTGGTTTAGGCTCAGAACTCTTAATATTTTAATGTAACTTGTACTTTATTTAGTGCATCCATTCTTATCTTTTTTCTGTCGTTTGTTGGATGATTCATGTGCCATCTTGTGGGAGGATATTTGTGGTTACTGTGAAAGTAAAATAGATTTTGAATGGTAAAATATAGCAAGCATAAGTCAAGGTGAATCTACAAACACATGCTTTTGAAGCATACATAGGTAAGTATTCTGCATGATGGAAGGATGTTCTTGTTATGAATCATGTTCTTGGGCACAATTTTGAATGTTTACTTATATCAGTAGAAGAAGGGCATGCAGATGGAAATGTCTTCTTATGGACAAGGGGGATTAAAAAAAAGATCAGCGCATGTAAACTGTGTTGGATTGAATGCGAAAAAAGAAAATTATTCTTGACTGTTTATTGAAGAGTTCCTACTATCAGTGGAGAAGAGAAATATTTTGCACTCGAGGGTTCCAAGAAGAGAATTTTCTAAAAGTTTTATTTGTCTTGATCTGTAGGGGTTGTTTCTTAGCAGAAATGCAGTTTGCACTCTGATTTTCCCAACATTCACAAAAAAGGAAAAAAAAAGGAAAAAAACAAAAAACAAAAGAGAGATGATTTAATAGTATTGAAGCTTAATAATGGCCTTTTTTTTTGTTATTCAATCCGATGGTGAGTGATGGTTTAATGAGTGTAAAATTGAATCTGATACCAAAATTTGTAGGTGGGTTGGTCAATAGATACACTTTGGCCTGTGTTTGTAATTACAATTACTTGGTCAATGATATTCAATGTACATTGCAAATTGGGTTACATCCAAACACTCACATTATTGTAATTTGTTAGTTTGTGGATCCTTCTCATTCTAAGATTCTGTCAATTTTATTTTTTTTTGGCACAAGTGAGGAGAGTGCAGAAGTATGTGGAGACACTTGACTTGCTCAAGATTAGGAATGCTATGCCCAACAAGGCACAGCAGCAACGGAAAAATTATGTGGTTGCGACGACCGAAATAGTCATCCGCCGATCCCACACCAGCTACATGAAGCTCTTCCAGCCACTCCAAGCCTAATTGATTGGGAATTTTCTGAGGAAGTCTACTCATTGTGGGTATAAAATGATACATACATCCATATTACATGAGTTGTTTGTGGGTTGTGTTTTTCTTTTTGTTTGTCCAGGTTCTCTCTCTCTCTCTCTCTCTCTCTCTCTCTCTCTCTCTCTCTCTCTCTCACTATATATATATATATATATATATATTATTTGCTGTATAGATTGTGAAGGGTCCTTCTCATGTCTCTCTCTTGATCCTTCACAAATAAATGGGTTAATGATGATGGTCCTTTACTTTCCTTTTGCTCAATAGCATTATTGAAGAGGGATATTGGGTTATAATGTCATGTTAACATAGATCAAAATGGGTTGGATGTATTAACTATTCCTAGCCATTGATAATTCTTCTCTATGAATGCTATTGTTGTTATATATATTTGTATTTATCTAAGTTGTGGTGAGGATTAGTAGATCATGAAGATGTTGGTAGGTATTTATGTGCTTTATGTGGGCTGATATTTGTAAAAAAATATATTGCTTTTAGCGGTGGCGATCATATGGTCGCTACTAAAAGCAATGATATTGTTTGTTTTTTTTTTTTTTAAATCCTGCCTTTTGGGGCGGTCACAAGGCCGCCGCTACAAAAAACTGATTTTTAGCGGCAGCCGTTGTTATTATTACCGACGGCCAACGGCCCCCTCTAAAAATTTCTTTTGTCGTCTTATCAACCTATGGATTTCTTTTACAGGCAGTTAGAGCCGCCGCAAAAAAAATAAAAATAGTTGCGGCCTGTGAATGTCGCTAAATCCTTTACCCACCCGATGTATACCGACGCCAACTGGCGGCCAGCCTGACCGCCACCAGAGGTTTTACTCGCGGCCAATACCACTTTTACTGGCGGCACCTGGCCCCCGCTAAAAGTAGTTTTTCTTGTAGTGCAAACCCTAACTCTCTCTCTCTCCCCTCTCTAGTAGCCTTGTTGCAGAGTGGGCAGTTGGAGGTGGAAGAAATGTCATAAACTCCATCACCAATATGCCTACATAGACCTTTTTGATGATACTACCAACATATTCAACCTTGACATAGAATATTCTATATTACCCAGCCATGTTGAGGTTATAGGAACATCCACACACTCTCAAAAAGATTTCAAGAACATAATTAAATAGAACCAACATGACATTTACGAGATTAGTACAGAAAGGAAAAGGGAAAAGAAGACAAGAAAACTGCATCTAGGATACATATTGAAACCAAAATGATCGAAAGCAAACTGTCAAGATCAATACATAAAGCATGTCCATTAATAGTTTGAGAACTTCAAGTAGACTACTTCAACAACAATGCTAGAAGAGAAATCTATGATGAATTGTCTATAAGAATTCTGATAGACCTTGGGATCGGAGGCATATTTACATCTATCAAACCCTCCAGAATCTGGACGACGTTCCCCATTGTTGGCCTATCATTTTCATCGTCTTGGATGCACCAATAAGCAACTCTAGAAGCTCTCGTTAGTTCTTCTATATTAGCATTACCATCCAATCGATAATCCAACAGGGCCAGAACTTCACCCTTGGCTATTTTTCCCACAGCCCAACAAGGGAAGAAAGCAAACTCCCCATCCCCAAATTTCTCTGAATTTCTCTTCCCTGATATGATTTCAAATAGCATCATCCCAAAGCTATAAACATCGGCTTTCGAGGTGATAGCAACTCCTGAAATCCACTCTGGTGCAAGATAACCAATAGTTCCTCTTATGGATGTCAAAACCCGACTGTACTCCCGCCCAACGAGCTTTGCCATACCAAAATCTGCCACTTTGGGGCAAAATGCAGCATCCAAAAGGACATTCTCTGGCTTGATGTCGCAATGTATGATGCACTCTCTGCACTCCTCATGGAGATAGGCTAACCCTCTGGCTGTCCCAAGTGCAATTTGGTATCTAATATTCCAATCTATAGTATCTGAATTCTTTTCAAATAAATGAGTATTTAAAGAACTATTTGGCATGTAATCATAAACTAGCATTCTATTCATACCTTGGGAACAAAATCCATGAAGGCGAATAAGATTAATATGTTGAATTGCCCCGATTGTGCTGACCTCCGCTCGGAACTGCTTCTCTCCTTGTTTAAGGCCTTCAAGTTTTTTCACAGCTACAAAGGTTAAATCAGGCAAACTTCCTTTAAAAACAGAACCAAAACTTCCTCTCCCTAACTTTTCTGAGAAGTTCTTAGTGATGATTTGTAACTCCCTGTAGCTAAATGACCCCAAAGAGCCGTGAACAACCTTCAAAGATGTCATTTGTTGACGCCTTATGTAACTCCAGACCAGAAGGATTGTAATAACAGTCAATGTAGATGCAGAACCAACCACTGCACCTATAGTAGCCCAAGCCATCCCACCCTTCTTTCGGCCCAAGTCTCGCAGCTCGGATGCCGTGAGGCGGAGATAAAGATCTCGTCCTTCACCATTTGAAAGCTGTTGCAGATTCATCATATCACTATTCCATAATGAGCATCCATTGTTGTAAGCATAAGCGGTACAGGAACAGCTGCTCAAGCAAGATGACTCACATTCTTTGTGGCTTGTGACTGTCAATGAATGACTTTTTATGGGCAACCCCATATTTGGTATCATCAAAAATCCACTTTTTTGTCCATTAACAGAGTTGTTACCACCACATTCAAAATGGGTTTTCCTCACACACCCACCCGACCAATTGCTCAAATCCCAATCTTCTCTAGAGCGTGGTTGAAAGCCATTTAAACATGAGCAGAAGGGCTTGCTATTCTTACTGCAGACTCCGAAAGTTCCGCAAATAGAATAGACTTCACATTGATCTATTGGCTGAAGCCAAATAGAATTCCATTGTCTAGAAGACTCCAACCATAAGAATTGCTTGGCTTGCCCAGAGAAGTCCAAGACATTTCTAGTGACAATAGAACTGTCGAGAGGATTGTAAGTGAAATAGCTTATGTTCTCTGTCTCAACAAAACTGAAATTCATCATATCTTTTGAACCCATTTCGGGAAGTCCATTAAAATACTGCCCATTCCAAACTCCACTTCTCCAATACACTTCGGACCCATTCCATAGTAAAACATATTGATCAGTTCCGTTGGGATCAATCTCCAATGAAAACATTCCGGGCGCCGGATCATCATGATTTTTCCATGTTATCAGGCGCTTAGTCTCTCCCGTAACCTTATTCCTCCCAAGCCTTGCTCTGGGAAGCCATGTATGTGTTGGGTTATCAAAGCTCTCCCAAATAACAACAGAGGAATCCGACCCATCTCTCAAAACAAGATTTCCAGTGTCATGAAGCTCCGCAACAGTATTATTTTTCCCAATTGAGGATATATCTGTGGACCATATTGGGCTTTCAATCTGATTCAGGAGGACAAGATTGCCAGTTTGATCGATTTTTAGCTGTGAAGTGTACTTGTTCTGCACCGGTGTTTCTCTATTCGCTACCCAAACAACAATTTTTTCTGGTAATTGTTTGTACCATATGCCTATGTAGTACTTCTCTCGCACACCTGGTTTGAAGAAACCCAATTCAAAGATGCCACCTTTAGAGGATATGGTGTGGTTTCCAGAGAGAGGTAAGCCTAAGGATATGATATCTACTGCAATGGAGAGAGAATTCTGAGAGCAAATGAAGAAATGAAGCAGCACGTAAAGGAAGAGCGTCTTCATTTTTTTTTGGATGGTATGATTTATTAAAAAATATTTTTGCTGCCTCTACTAATGCCTCAAGGAGATTTTGGATTGATTTTGGAAGGACGAGTTTGAGGAGGGAACTTTAGATGGTATCAAAGCAAATCAGTCTTAGAAGTTAAATTTTAAGAAAAGAGCCCTGCTACTTGTCTAGAATTCTGGACAGAATTTTGGACAAGTAGACTTTTTGTTAAGAGAAACGACTTGATGCTGGACCTATCTAAGTCTATTCAAGTGTTGTCTTATCATATAATGGGGAAAAATGGGTTTGGCAGGTGGCAGGTGGTGTGGGGCCCACAGAATTTACGGGTCTTTATTGGACGTACCGCTAGCTGCCAAAGGTACCTCCATTGATACGGACCCGATGAGGTGGGCCCCCACACCCCCAACTGTTTTTGTTTTCGGGTCAGACCGGGAAATCCGGACCCTTAATTCAATTTTAGCCCGGACTATGGATGGCCTTTTTCTTCCTCCCAAGTTTTCTATTTTCTTTCCTTTCAACTGTTCAAAAGGGGGAGCCTATGGTTGACTCGAGAAAAGTCCGAGTCAACTCGGAGGACACAAGTGATCGCTTGAGGCAGAAATTTATGACTACTTTGGGTTAGGAAATTCTGGTAGGGAATTGATTGTGTTTGGGCCACAGACCCATCAAATCAATGGTTTAAATCGTCACCTAAACAATGGGCCACACATCCGCCAAAGTCTACCAAGTAAATCACTATGGTGCAGATGGAGTTTCTCCGTTTCTGTCTTGCAATGTGCCACATGGGCTTATTCTAATCAGTATTTATTATGTCCCTTTTGGGGGCTATCTTTTAATTTTCCCAACCCCCAACTCCCAACCCCAAACCCATCACATAAGCCTACTCATTTAAGTTTGTAAGTTTTATTAGGTTACAGATATGAGTCATTGTTGGATATTGTGACAGTAAGTTTTTCAATGTATGGTCATTAAAATTTGAGAATTTAGAATTAAGGACTCTGAATTTTTTTTCCCTTAATTGTCATGCATCAAGTAGGCTTCACTGTAAGTGGGCATTTTTATGGAGAAACAGCGTAATATAGTGTTTCGGCATAGTTTCCTATTGAGACCTATATCACCAATACATCCATGTGTATAGTTGATGAAGACTGATTATATTTGACAGTAGAATAATGAGAAACAAACCAATTTACCCTCTTTTTTTTTGAATGGTTAAAGTTTAAAATTTCATCGCCTGACAAATATGAAAATTCTAAATTTACCAAAATTGAGTTCAAAATACCTGTTTTACTATGGTACGACAACTGCATTTGAGTGCCAAATGCAATGAATCCTTACCAAATGTTATGGGCCTAACAAAGTTAACATTAGATCCCCTTCTAACTAATGGGTGTGAATGAACAAAACATTCCCTCATGTATCATCTGATACTTTTTGTTGGGCCTACATAGATGTATGACAATCAAAAAGGGGGAAAAGGATAAATAGGTTAGTACGTGTGTTAGGATTGACCCCAATATCAATACAGTGTATAGCAGCCCTTGAGTTCGCTCTAAAAAACATAATAGTTGAATGTTATGCAAATTTATTGTGATAAAATTTGATGGCTACTTAAACTAAAATTAGAGTAAAATTAGGACTTCTTTGTTTGGAGCAAGCATTTGTAAAGGGGACTAGATTGATCATAAGTGGACTATGTTTGATTCATGTGGACTGGTGGTTGAAGATTGTTTTGCCCTCAAAGGGGCAAATGTAAACCCACAAATGATGCATCACTGTTGCCGGTGATAAACCTATGGATACTAAAATAATATTGTTATGAATGATTTTTCCTTTTACAACTATGTATCATAGTCATCGCGGCATGCATTTTAAGGAGAAAACAAACACTCGAAACAAAGATATATGTAACATAAGAAGGAACTAATAAACTATATAATGGAAGATTAATATTTTTAATATTTATTTTCACTCTAATAAACCATTAAAAGTGGATGTTTTCAAAACATTGGTTTTTCTAGAAGTTGTAAAACCATACTAAAGAGAAGAGAGAGAAGTGATATTAACCAATCAGTAAAATGATTTGGGTCATTCTCATCACCATTTGATCATTGGCCACAAAGTTAAGATTTTGATTCTTTCCATTACAAGGTTCAAAGCCTGTTTGCAAACCAACAATTGCTTGTTGCTTGTTTAAGGGCACCTACTTGATGAATGATGCCGCCTGATTTTATGGCAAGTGGTTTACACAACAAAAAAAATCTATTAGTGAGATACAGTGTATCCCATTTCCTTTCACATATTTTATTAGCACTTATTTTCAAAGGGGTCAGGGCCGGAAACAATAGTCATCACGACGGGTAAGTATTTATCATGCAGTTTTTGGCAAGACAGATACGAATTTCAATACTAATAATTGCAGCGATAGTAGGACCTACCACCTTAAAAATACACATTGTCATTGCATTTTCCTGACCAGGTCAAATAGTCTTGTCACATCATAGCCTAGGGTGGGCGTAAACCGTAAATAGGGTGCGTGTATTTATCATTCTTCTTTATTAAATGGCAAGGACCATTGAGACCGGTTCTTATACGTCAGAAGAAAAGTAGTCTCAGATGGGACACCAGTGCATAGGCTGTGAATCTAGAAGTTCGAGTGCTCCATCCACTGAGATTCTTAAAATCCATTTGGGTCCCAACAGGCAGCTCCATCAAACCAGTAAAACCCGTGCTAGCCACAGACCACGAAACCACCCGATGCAGAGAGTAATACAGATTAATTTTAATAAATTTACTGATTAGTAAACTTGTTACTCCTTCTTTTTATTGCTAATTTGATCTTTATGTTTTATTTTTTTTAGATGTTCTATTTTTTAGGTGAGATGTAAATAGAGTTTGATGAAGATCAAGCATGTGTAGAAAAAAAATAATTAAAAGACATATTCACAATAAAATAAAAAAATAAAGCAAGTAGATTTGATTTGAATAACATGGGGTTCGCAATATACACATTTGTATGAATTATACAAATTAAAAGACACTGAATTCAACTTTCGAAACGGTTACATTAACCTCTTAAAATCCAAAATATGTACAAATTAGGACCTAGACAATATCAAACAAAATATTCATGCCGAGTATTTAAAACTCCATCTTTCAATTGCTTCTGGGGGTTCATTTTGTCAATATTGTGTAATATATTTTTTTTATTATTTTTTTCTTTGACCTAAGTCAGGTTTTTCTCCTTTTATTTTATTTATTTATTTATTTATTTTGTGATAAGTCCTTAAAAATGCATAATTTCCACATCATTTTAGATTAATTAAGGACTTAATCTTCAAATCATGGACCATTTTAGTGAAAAAATCATGATATTATGTTTATGGGCATCAAAGTTTGAACTCGAGTCAAAATTCATCCAAAAATTGTATTTTCACATAAAATCATGAGTTTCTCTAATTTTGGCATTGGAAGTCATAAATTTCTCGTTACTTTTTATTTACAAATAAAATGATGAATTTTATTTGCACCATTGATTTAATTGAAGATTTGATAAAATGGTGACATTTTATTGGGCCCACATCTTGCATAATTCCTTCCCTATATGAATAGATTATTCTTTGACATTTATTTTTATTTTTGTAGGGAATTTCAGAAATTGAGGCCCACGGAAGAGAATTGATGAAGCAAATGCACCATGGGACCCATCTACGTTTGGCATAAATTCCAATGAGAGAAAGTGGGCCCATCTAAGGATACTTTTCCAGCCATGAAGAGTTCTAAAAAAAATGGGAAGATCTTTCTAAGCAATCAAGTTGGAAACCAAATCCAAGAGTCTAAGATTCCGGCACTAAGTTGTTAAAGATATCTCCTAAAAGATAGGCTTCCAAATTTTGAAAGTTTGCAACCCAAGATTCTTGGGAAGATGGAGTTGCACGTCCAAAAACTTCCAAAAGGCTAAAACACGTCCATAAAGGGGGCTGGCCATATTGTTTCAAATTTTGAATTGAATCTAAAGTGGGCCTAAGAAAGGAAGTTGTATGAGACATAAAGAATCCTACCTTTAGTAGGATAGTGTGCTAAGAAATCCAAGAAGATAAGGAGCTGGAAAATCCCTTGAAACTCTCCCAAAAACCCTTCTAATCCTAATCCAACTTGGACCCCACACTACTAATCCTTACCCAAACAAAAAATCTTGCAACCCAAGATACCAAAAAAATATAAAAAGAGCTACAAAGGGGTTGTACGTGCATTCCATCTCCCATCCCTCTTGGACGACCAGCAACTTCTTCCCCCCTTTTTCCATTAATTTTTCTCCATCTCTCATCCTTCCATCAGAATTTCATCAAAGGCCTTCCCTGAGGCACACCACCACTTGGATTTCTACGCCGTCACGTCTACGCCGTTGCTACTGTCGCTCCATCATCAACCAGCTATTTACTTCTCCATTGGTAAATGATTGAAGACTTGAATATGAGATTATGCGTAAGTCCTATTTTCTTCATGTATTCGATCTAGGGTAAGGAAATGATTTTTTTTTTTTAGTTTTGATTCCTATTGGAAAATTACTAGTTTATTGGTTTACTTTAATTTAAAAGACGCAATTAGTGAGGTCAAGGTGTCCCGCCTTGGATCGGCATCGTGTGTTTGTGGGTAGTGACAGTATGCACTTGGTGCGGTGTCTTTGCAGTTTTTTATTAATCTTGCCAATATAACGTTGTGATTTCCATAATAAGAATATTTAGAATTCTTTTTTTTATTCTTATTTCTAAATAATATTATTAATGGATTTTTAGTTTTAATGCATGATTTATTTATTTTTATGCAATTGATGGTTTGATGTCTTTTATGTTTTTACAGTTTTTAGATTAGGATTCTTAGATTAGGTTTTTTCTTATTTGAGATTGTAATTTTTAATTTGGATTTGTAATTAAATTTTAATTTTAGTTTCATAGAGATTTATTTATATAGATTTTGATAGGCTAGATTAGTTTTCCAATAGGACGGGTTTTTCGATTAATTACTCCCTGTGGATCGACCTCGGACTTCACCGAGTTATTACTACAATCGCGGCCTTGCACTTGAGGCTGACGATCATTTGGATATGGTTTTTCTCCTTTTATTTTATATCTTGAAATAAATTGTTTAAGTCAGCAAGGCATTAAATCCTATGTCATTTTTAGTTTATGAACAATAAGTATTTCATTTTGGTTGTTGCTTTCTTTTTACACTATTTAGGCTGGTTGCTCTTCTTTGGTGATGTTAACATATAATTCAACATGAGCACATACAAAGTATTAAATACCTCAATGTGTATCCCTAGAGCTTCTTCAATATGCCTTTTCTTTATCAATTTAAGCGTTGCATCTTACAAGTCATTAAAATAAGAAGAGTCATAAAAAAACCAATAACATATAAACATCTAGCAACCTCAACTTGTTGAAAAAATATGTAATATAACTCATTTATGCTTCAAAATGTGATAAGATGCCCAAAGACACATGATCTATAAGATGTGACAAATCCTCATAATTTGATTTCAGCCAATCAATTTTTTTTCAATTTTTTAAGTTGAAATGAACCCATATCTCAAAAAAAGATCATTTTCTTCTTTTTTTTTTTTTTATATATTTTTAAGACCTCGTTTGGGTGCTTGAAATTGCATTTCTAGAAATTTAGAGAAAGACATTTCTACAGTTTATAAACATATAGGTGAATATGCATAGATAATCATTGAATAATCATATAAAAACCCAAAACATATAATTTGGAAATTATAGAAAATAAGAAAAAGGTCAGCAGATAATACCTTTAAATGGCAAGATATCGTTAATTGAGTTTTTTCTAAAAATGTGAGGAAATAATTTTAGATGATTCAAAATGTGTGTCCTCTTTTGAAATAAGTTAAAACTTAAGGCCTTATTAAAATTTATATTCATTAATTCTTGGTTAATAAAGTTTGACATGTGGAAGACCCGCATAATTAAAGTCCATCTATCTAACTAAAAGGAAAGTCAAATACCCTTGGTAATAGTTAAATCTAAACATCGTCAATGTAATAGTTAGATGTGTTTTTAATCTAATCTCGAGGGTTCCTAGAAGAGAATTTTCTCAAAGTTTTATTTGTCTTGATCTGTAGGGGTTGTTTCTTAATTAGCAGAAATGCAGTTTGCACTCTGATTTTCCCAACATTCACAAAAAAGGAAAAAAACAAAAAACAAAAGAGAGATGATTTAATAGTATTGAAGCTTAATAATGGCCTTTTTTTTTGTTATTCAATCCGATGGTGAGTGATGGTTTAATGAGTGTAAAATTCGATCTGATACCAAAATTTGTAGGTGGGATGGTCAATAGATACACTTTGGCTTGTGTTTGTAATTACAATTACTTGGTCAATGATATTCAATGTACATTGCAAATTGGGTTACATCCAAACACTCACATTATTGTAATTTGTTAGTTTGTGGATCCTTCTCATTCTAAGATTCTCTCAATTTTTATTTTTATTTTTTATTTTATTTTATTTTTTTTTTCTGTTACAAGTGAGGAGAGTGCAGAAGTATGTGGAGACATTTGACTTGCTCAAGATTAGGAATGCTATGCCCAACAAGGCACAGCAGCAACGGAAAAATTATGTGGTTGCGACGACCGAAATAGTCATCCGCCGATCCCACACCAGCTACATGAAGCTCTTCCAGCCACTCCAAGCCTAATTGATTGGGAATTTTCTGAGGAAGAAAGTCTACTCATTGTGGGTATACAATGATACATACATCCATATCACATGAGTTGTGTTTTTCTTTTTGTTTGTCCAGGTTCTCTCTCTCTCTCTCTCTCTCTCTCTCACTATATATATATATATATATATTATTTGCTGTATAGATTGTACGTGAAGGGTCCTTCTCATGTCTCTCTCTTGATCCTTCATAAATAAATGGGTTAATGACGATGGTCCTGTATTTTTCTTTCGCTCAATAGCATTATTGAAGAGGGATATTGGGTTATAATGTCATGTTAAGATAGATCAAAATGGGTTGGATGTATTAACTATTCCTAGCCATTGATAATTCTTCTCTATGAATGCTATTGTTATTATTTTTGTATTTATCTAAGTTGTGGTGAGGATTGGTAGATCATGAAGATGTTGGTAGGTATTTATGTGCTTCATGTGGGCTGATATTTGTAAAAAAAAAAAATATTGCTTTTAGTGGTGGCGATCATATGGTTGCTGCTAAAAGCAATGATTTTTTTTTTAATCCTGCCTTTTGCGGCGGTCACAAGGCCGCCGCTACAAAAAACTGATTTTTAGCGCAGCCATTGTTGTTGTTACCAGCGACCAACGGCCCCCTCTAAAAATTTCTTTTGTCGTCTTATCAGCCCATGGGTTTCTTTCACCGGCGGTCAGAGCCGCCGCAAAAAAAAAACAATAGCGGCGGCCTGTGAATGCCGCTAAATCCATTATCCACCCGATGTATACTGTCGCCAAGCGTTGGCCAACCTGACCGCCGCTCGAGGTTTTGCAGGCAGCCAATACCACTCTTACCGGCGGCCGCTGGCCCCCGCTAAAAGTAGTTTTTCTTGTAGTGCAAACCCTAACTCTCTCTCTCTCCCCTCTCTAGTAGCCTTGTTGCAGAGTGGGCAGTTGGAGGTGGAAGAAATGTCATAAACTCCATCACCAATATGCCTACATAGACCTTTTTGATGATACTACCAACATATTCAACCTTAACATAGAATATTCTATATTGCCCAGCCATGTTGAGGTTATAGGAACATCCACACACTCTCAAAAAGATTTCAAGAACATAATTAAATAGAACCAACATGACATTTACGAGATTAGTACAGAAAGGAAAACGGAAAAGTAGACAAGAAAACTGTATCTAGGATACATGTTGAAGCCAAAATGATGGAATGCAAACTGTCAAGATCAAAACTTAAAGCATGTCCATTAATAGTCTGAAAACTTCAAGTAGACTACTATGATGAATTGTCTATATGAATTCTGATAGACCTTGGGATCGGAGGCATGTTTACATCTATTAAACCTTCTAGAATCTGGACAACGTTCCCCATTGTTGGCCTATCATTTTCATTGTCTTGGATGCACCAATAAGCAACTCTAGAAGCTCTCGTTAGTTCTTCCATGTTAGCATTACCATCCAGTCGATAATCCAACAGGGCCAGAACTTCACCCTTGGCTATTTTTCCCGCAGCCCAACAAGGGAAGAAAGCAGACTCCCCATCCCCCAATTTCTCTGAATTTCTCTTCCCTGATATGATTTCAAATAGCATCATCCCGAAGCTGTAGACATCGGCTTTCGATGTGATAGCAACTCCTGAAATCCACTCTGGTGCAAGATAGCCAATAGTTCCTCTTATGGACGTCAAAACCCGACTGTACTCTCGCCCAATGAGCTTTGCCATACCAAAATCTGCCACTTTGGGGCAAAATGCAGCATCCAAAAGGACATTTTCTGGCTTGATGTCGCAATGTATGATGCACTCTCTGCACTCCTCATGGAGATATGCTAACCCTCTGGCTGTCCCAAGTGCAATTTGGTATCTAATATTCCAATCTATAGTATCTGAATTCTTTTCAAATAAATGATTATCTAAAGAACTATTTGGCATGTAATCATAAACTAGCATTCTATTCATACCTTGGGAACAAAATCCATGAAGGCGAATGAGATTAATATGCTGAATTGCCCCGATTGTGCTGACCTCCGCTCGAAACTGCTTCTCTCCTTGTTTAAGGCCTTCTAGTTTCTTCACAGCTACAGATGTTAAATCAGGCAAACTTCCTTTAAAAACAGATCCAAAACTTCCTCTCCCTAACTTTTCTGAGAAATTCTTAGTGATGATCTGTAACTCCTTGTAGCTAAATGACACTAAAGAGCCCCGAACAAGCTTCAAAGATGTTATTTGTTGACGCCTTATGTAACTCCAAACCAGAAGGATTGTAATAACAGTCAATGTAGATGCAGAACCAACCACTGCACCTATAGTAGCCCAAGCCATCCCACCCTTCTTTCGGCCCAAGTCTCGCAACTCAGATGCCGCGAGGCGGAGATAAAGATCTTGTCCTTCACCATTTGAAAGCTGTTGAAGATTAATCAGATCACTATTCCACAATGAGCATCCATTGTTGTAAGCATAAGCTGTACAGGAACAACTGCTCAAGCAAGATGACTCACATTCTTTGTGGCTTGTGACTGTCAATGAATGACTATTTATGGGCAACCCCATATTGGGTATCATCAAAAATCCACTTTTTTGTCCATTAACAGAGTTGTTACCACCACATTCAAAATGGGTTTTCCTCACACACCCACCCGACCAATTGCTCAAATTCCAATCTTCTCTAGAGCTTGGTTGAAAGCCATTTAAACATGAGCAGAAGGGCTCGCTATTCTTACTGCAGACTCCGAAAGTTCCGCAAATAGAATAGACTTCACATTGATCTATTGGCTGAAGCCAAATATAATTCCATTGTCTAGAAGACTTCAACCATAAGCATTGCTTGGCTTGCCCAGAGAAGTCCAAGACACTTCTAGTGACAATAGAACTGTCGAGAGGATTGTAAGTGAAATAGCTTATGTTCTCTGTCTCAACAAAACTGAAATTCATCATATCTTTTGAACCCATTTCGGGAAGTCCATCAAAATACTGCCCATTCCAAACTCCACTTCTCCAATACACTTCAGACCCATTCCATAGTAAAACGTATTGATTAGTTCCATTGGGATCAATCCCCAATGAAAACATTCCGGGCGCTGGATCATCATGATTTTTCCATGTTATGAGGCGCTTGATCTCTCCCGTAACCTTGTTCCTCCCAAGCCTTGCTCTAGGAAGCCATGTATGAGTTGGGTTATCCAAGCTCTCCCAAATAACAGCAGAGGAATCCGACCCATCTCTCAAAACAAGATTTCCGGTGTCATGCAGCTCCGCCACAGTATTATTTTTCCCAATTGAGGATATATCTGTGGACCATATTGGGCTTTCAATCTGATTCAGGAGGACAAGATTGCAGTTTGATCGATTTTTAGCTGTGAAGTGTACTTGTTCTGCACCGGCGTTTCTCTATTCGCTACCCAAACAACTGTTTTTTCTGGTAATTGTTTGTACCATATGCCTATGTAATACTTCTCTCGCACACCTGGTTTGAAGAAACCCAATTCAAAGATGCCACCTTTAGAGGATATGGTGTGGTCTCCAGAGAGAGGTAGGCCTAAGGATATGGTATCTACTGCAATGGAGAGAGAATTCTGACGGCATATGAAGAAATGAAGCAGCACATATAGGAAGAGCGTCTTCATTTTTTTTTTGGAAGTTTTGATTTATTGAAAAGTATTTATGCTGTCTCTACTAATGCCTCAAGAAGATTTTAGATTGATTTTGGAAGGACTAGTTAGAGGATGAAACTTTATATGGTATCAAATCAAATCAGTCATGAATTTAAATTTCAGGAGAAATGAATTGACGCTGGAAAAAGAGAAGGACCTGCTATACCACATATCAACTATACTCGAAAGCATCACTTGGGTAAGACGGAGCGACCTGCAAGGTGCAAGCAAGCAGAGAGCCAAAAATATACAAAGCAAAGACGTCTAAATCAACAAGCCGAGCCAGCCATACATAACAAAGAACAAGGAGAAAAACCAAAAGGGAAAGCAGGATTGGAGAGAATTCTTAAAACTTTGTGTGTTTGAAATGCTGGTATTCTCTATGCTCCACGCTTTATATCCCTTGAGGGGAGAGCAGCATTTTTGCACCACCATTCTCACATGCCAGTTTGAACGAGAATAACAATGGTCTATTTGAAGATCAGTCAAGTCGCTAATCAAAAGATTCATGGGATACAGATGGATCTAATTTTAACTTTGGGGGTTTGAACAAAAGCATAAATGCCGTTTACTAAATGGCGAGGACCATTGAGACCGGTTCTTATACGTCAGAAGATTTTCTACATTGGGATCTAGACTTTTGTTTCTCTTCTTTTCCTGGGTCAACTAAGAAAAGTAGTGTCAGATGGGACACCAGTGCATTGGCTGTGAATCTAGAAGTTTGAGTGCTCCATCCACTGAGATTCTTAAAATCCATTTGGGTCCCTACAGGCAGCTCCATCAAATTTGCGGCCCACATCAATGTCTTGTGTCCTAGTTTTGTAGGGATGATTCCATTTACTAAATCCTAAACACTTTGGGGCCATTCATTGTGGGCAAGAATTAATTGACTCAATTTTTAGTATATATTGTAGTTCACTTGATCAACTCAATATATGCATCAAGTCTAGGGCTGCACAAAAAATCTGGTATCACCGCAAAATTAGAAGGACCCAACTAAACTGGGCAGTTCGGATCGGTTTATAGTAGATCAGTTCGGTTAATGGTTTGAAAATCATAAAAACCGCTTACATCGGTCGGTTAACGGTTTGAGTCCACGGTTAACCGCTTAAACCGAACAGACCGTATACAGTAACTTAAGTGTTGCTTTTTAGCTATTTTAGCCTTAGGATCTCGTTTTTTACTACTTTTATAGTTAAATTTGACAACTCCATTCTCACATGAACTCAACAGTCAACACTGCCTCAGAGGGTATCACGTGGAATGAATGCTTCACTGCAAGCTGCTTTTTTTTTTTTTTTTTTTTTTTTTTGCGCTTGCTTTTAGTCCAAACTCTCTTTTTGGAGTAGAATTATTTTTTATATGCGTTTAGTCCAGTCTGGAATGTTGGATTCTTATGTTTGCACTAAACATTGGAATAAATGCAAAGGACGGGGAGTCATCATTTTGAAATTTTCAATGTCTGATTTTCAAAAAATAAAATTAAAAAAATGGTTTAACCTACTGGTTTCGTATGATTCGATTTAAGCCCTCTCCATTGGTCGGATCAGATTTGTCAATTAAAAAACCGACATGTTTGATTTGGTTATTGGTTTTAGTGTTAAACAGATCCGTACCGCCCATGTGCAGTGCTAAATTCAAGTCATGCCCTATGGTTGTTGGATGGTATCATATTGTTTTTAATTTGTTCATAGCTTCTTTGCCCTTGGACAAATTCCCTAAAATTGAAAGAGTTTCTGGTTGAGATTCCTTCTTATGAACACCAATGGGTAGCTCAGTTGGCCTAGGGAGAGTTTACTCGCCTTCCCTCTGGGCCCTGTGGGATTAGTCCAGCTTAAAGAGATGGAAACCCTCCTTCGATAGAAAAAAAAAAAATTTCCTTCTTATGGAATTGCTCTGTGGTTGTGGTATGGTTCCGTAGCACTTTATCTCAACCTTGGTGATTTCACACCTTTCCTTCCGATCTTCAATTTCGATTGTGACGAGTTTCTGACCTTGTAAAGGAAACGTTCTCTATTACCCTGGCTCCTCTAAAGCCACCACATATTCTACCTGGAAAGAAATTTCCTAGGCATGCTTTTCTGCAGGTGTTGTAACCTAAAGGGCCTTGGATGTTTTCATACTTTATTCACTATAGCTTTTCTATTTTTGGTTTTTCTTCACTAAAGCTTTAAAAAAAGAGAAGTTTGTTTATAGAGTTCTGTAGGCCACTGTTGATGCCTATGTGGTAGAATTATAGGGCTGTCAATCATGTCGTGTTAACGAATTTGGGTTACGGGTTAACGAATTTGGGTTAAAATCACCTCAACCCGTACCCGACCCGTTAACTTAACGGGTTAAAAAATCTAACCCGAACACGACCGGTTAATTTAACGGGTTACCCGACCCAACCCATTAAGTAATTAAGTTATTTTGAAATAAAAAAAAATTATACAAAAATAGAAGAAAAATAAATAAGCCACATGAAACTTTAAGTGAGGATCACGTGTGGATCCCGCCTAAAAACCCACTATAAAACAATAAATTTCAATTTCTTCTTTATGAATATAAATTAATTTATTTAAATTTAGGGAGTAAAAAAAAATTTAACGGGTCAAGCGGGTTGTTAACGGGTTACTTGTTTAATTCGTACCCGACCCGTTAACTTAACGTGTTAACGGATTTGACCTATTAACGACCCGAACCCATTAAGAGCCAACCCAAATCCGTTAATATCGTGTGGGTTCGTGTCGTGTTAACGGATCGTGTGACATTTTGACAGCCCTAGGTAGAAACCAGTGTTGTAAAATTTACGATTAGTTGAATTTGTCCTAATATTCTTGAAAACTTAGTTTAGTGATGTTATTGTGATTAGTTCAATTTATATTTATACCATGATACTATCAGTGGGAATGGTTCTCAGACCCACGACATAAATTTAGGAGTTGAAACCCTTATCACTTAAATATAATAAATAGATATATCATACATACCTTTTATTTTTATTCTTTTTAATGGCCGGTTTGTTTTCAAGGAGTTGAATCCCAGAATTCTATAAAATGTGTTTCTAAAAGTGGGTAAAATCAAAGCAAAAAGAAGAGGTGAATATCAATGGGTGGACATCAAATGTCATGCCCAGAGACCGATATTTCGCACCTCTTGAGGCACAACGTATGCCCGCTTGGGAATTTGAGCGAAAACTCTTTGAACAACTGAAATCCCATGAAGGGTTTTCCCATAGGACGTCTCATGTGTGAGGTTGCACATGCCATCACATCAGGGGTACCTTTTTAAAACTTCCTGTGAACCTTTACATAATTTACCTGTAAAATTCACCCATACACAACTTCATAAGATATAAGAGCATCAACTAGTCCATGAGCATGGATTAAAGTTCTAGTTTCAATGTTAAAGAAAAGGAGAAAAGTACATAGCAGAAGAGAAGTATTAGTTAAGGTTTACATTCCAAAATGAAATGTCATATGAAAACTTCTAATTATGTGGCAATCCAAACCACGGTCATGGGTAAAGTGATGTATTGTTCAGCAACTCATCGAAATAGATTTCTAGAAGACATCTTCTAGGGTCTACTCAGCTAGCTGTTGCGGAGTCTCATCCTCAACCTCCTCGATCTCGACGGCTGTGGCATTGAGGTCTTGACCTGTAACTCCAAGTACAGCACCATTAGACATACGTCTAGCAAGCTAAACAAATATAATTCATATTATGGAACAAAAGAAAATAAGACATATAAATCATGAAAGGCCAACAAGTGTAGTCTTGGCATGATCATTACATGAGTAAGCATGAATTAAGGAGTCATGAATTGTAAGTGAAATAGCTTTTAGCGACAATAGAACTGTTGAGAGGATTGTAAGTGAAATAGCTTCTGTTCTTTGTCTCAACAAAACTGAAATTCATCAATTCTTTTGAACCCATTTCGGGAAGTCAATCAAAACACTGCCCATTCCAGACTCCACTTCTCCAATACACTAAATACCCATTCCATAGCAAAATGTACCGATCAGTTCCATTGGGATCAATCCCAAATGAAAAAATTCCGGGCCCCGGATCATCATCATTTTTCCGTGCTATAAGGCGCTTTGTCTCTCTCGTAACCTTGTTCCTCCCAAGCCATGCTTTGGGTAGCAATGTACGTATGAGTTGGGTTATCAAATATTTGCCAAATAACAACAGAGGAATCTGTCCCATCTCTCAAAACTAGATTTCCAGTATCATGAAGCTTAGCAACAATATAATTTGTCCCAATTTAGTATATATCTGTGGACCATATTGGCCTTTCAAACTGACTCTGGAGGACAAGATTACCATCTTGATCGATTTTTAGCTGTGAAGAGTACTTGTTCTGGACCAGTGTTTCTCTATTCGCTATCCAAACAACTGTTTTTTCTAGTAATTGTTCTGTAATACACCTAGTTTGAAGAAACCCAATTCAATGATGCCACTGTTAGAAGATATGGTGTGGTCTCCAGAGAGAGGTAGGCCTAAGGATATGGTATCTACTGCAATGGAGAGAGAATTCTAGGAGCAGATGAAGAAACCAAGCGCACGTATAGAAAGAGCGACGTCATTCTTTTTTTTTTTTTTTTTTCTTTTTTGGGAAGGTATGATTGATTGAAGAGTATTTATGTTGCCTCTACTTATCCCTCATGAAGATTTTGCTAGGACTGGTTAGATTATAAAACTTAATATGGTATTCGAGCCAACCGGTTTTGAACTCAAATTCCCATAAAGACGACTTCACGCTGAAAAAGGGGAAGGGCCTGCTTTCCACATAGCACCTATACTCCCAAGCATCACTTCGGTAAGACGGACAGCTATGCTAACCATATGGCAACATGCAGGGGGCAAGCAAGGGGAGGACAAAAAAGTATACAAAGCAAAGACTTATATACACACAAGCCGAGCCAGATATACAAAACAAAGAACAAAGAGAAAAACCAAAAGGGAAAGCAGGTTTGGAGAGAAGTCTTAAAACTTTGTGTGTTTGAAGTGCTGGTACTCTCTAGGCTCCACGCCGAGAGCAACATTTTTGCACCAAAATTCTGGCATGCCAGTCTGAACGAGCATGACAATGGTCTATTCAGATCAGTCAAGTCACTATTCAAAAGATTCATGAGATACAGATGGATCTGATTTTAACTATGGTGGTTTGACCCAAATGGAAAAAATACTTTGTAAATATAGAAATTCTCAAAGCCACTAGTCTAGGGGTGGCAATTCCTGACCCAATCTTGCAGCTCAGCCCGAACCCAACCTGGAAACTCAGGGTTCATTTTATCTTCAGATGGAGTTGGGTTTGACACTGTTGTCCTGGTGAATAAATGGATTGGATTCATGTTGAGTGCATACTTGATATTTGACTTGTCAATCCGACCCCGACCTGACCAGTTAACTGAGGCCCCAATTGAACCTTTTTTAACTTTCAGATTGGGTTCGAGTTGTTATCTTCAAACCCACTAAAAAAAAATTAGTCGGGTTAAAGTTGAGCCTACACATATTACACGTACATATTATTCAACCCAATCCAGACCTGACCATGACCGGACCCATTGCCACTTCTAAAACTCTACTTCCGTGTAATTTGGTTTGAACAAACGCGTAAATGCAGTTCGATAAATGTCAAGGACCATTCAAACCGGTTCTTATACGTCAGAAGAGGTTTAATAAATGGCAATGATCATTGAGACCGGTTCTTATACGTCAGAAGATTTTGTACATTGGGAAGACTTTTTTATCTCTTCTTTCCTTGGGTCAGCTACAGGAAAAGTAGTGCATTGGCTGTGAATCTAGAAGTTTATGAGTGCTCCATATTCTTAAAATCCATTTGGGTCCCTTTTAAAGATTTTCATGAAAAGACCCAAAACAAAGAAATCCATAGAGAAAATCCATGGCTCCCATTCTCTTCTTCTTGCTTCAATGCCTTTTCATTTCTTGGTTTTTATTGGTTTTTGTCATTTTTCGTAGATTGGAAGTTAGGACCTGCATGTAGTTTATGTAGATCTATTAAATATGAAGAGAGTGATTTGAGAGGACTGTTTTGGATCTTTGTGAATCAGTGAGAATTCATGGGTTTGGATCATCTCAATTGCACATACAATTCTTCCACATTGACTTGGTCATGCTTATGTCATTTCCATGATCAAGTTTTAAGTTGAGCTGCACTATTTTTAGATAGGTAATTGGTTATTTATTTATTTTTTTTAAATTTTTTTATGTTAAGAGAGGGTTCTCAACCCTTTGGGCTGGACTAATCCCTCCGGGCCCAGAGCAAAACCGGGTAAACTCCCCAGTGACCTCAGTGTAGTAGTGTAGTTTTGAACATACAACTTTCAAGTACAAACCGTGGTCCTAGGCCAACTGAGCCACCCCTTGGGATCAGGTAGGTAATAAGTTACATGATAGGAAATTCTGAAGTACAGTTGAAGGAGTCAAGATATGTACTGAACCGAGTGCCCTTGTCAGTAAACGATTAGGGAGAGTTCTTCTCTTTGTCAGTAGAATGCATGAGAGGTAACCTTTGAGTGAGAGAGAGAGAGAGAGAGAGAGAGAGAGCATTAGATGGATAAGGTTAAAATGTTGGGGTAACTTTCTTCCACCGAAGGCGAAAAGATAACATATATATATATATATATATATATGGGAAATATATGCATTAGGCGCACCTAAATAAAGCTTTTTTCCTTTTCTTTTTCAAGCTTTTTAAAAAAGAGAAACCCAGCAAAGAAGAGGAAATTTTTCTTTTTTTTTTTTTTTTTCAACCCTAACCAAGGGAGCTTGTTCCATGAGTCAGGAAGCCTACACATGTGGGAAAGGAAGCCCGCACATACGAAAATAAAAGCTCACACATGCTAGAAAGATGGCATATCCAGGGTTGGAACCCTAGATAGCAAGGTGAGAGCTATCACTCCTTAGCACATGGGTAAGTAGCCGTCCTCAAAGTGGAGCTCAGTTGATTGAAAGTCCCATCTTATTTTATCAGGGACTAGTTAGATTATGGAATTCTATAGGCCATTGTTGATGCCTATGTGGTAGGAACCAGTGTTGCAAACTTACCGATAACTTGAATTTGTCATGATATTCTTGAAACCCATTTCTTTACAATCATTATTGGAATTCATGTCTTCTGAAATTTGTACAATTCGAGATGGAAGAATTATGGATTGTTGCTGAATCTTGACATTCCTGAATTCCATGTTTTTTTCATACCGAAATTCCTTTCTAAGAATTTCATTAAACCTTAATTCCAAAAATTCAATGTTTCATAACTACTTGAATTTCTAAGTGGACTTTTACGTATTTACGCATTATATGTATACATATATAAGGCTAAAGTATTCAAGAAAATAATATTTTATAAATATTTCGATCCTCTCAATGACAAATTGCATCAAACAAATTTGTTGTCAACTTTAAAAGTAATGAAAATGGGGCTTTTACTTAACAAAATGTAAGAAATTAGGTCCAAAAGTTAAGCGCAAGTCTACATTTGAAACATAAATGGGTGGTGGAAATTGATAACACCCACCAAATCCACCTCATAATCAGTGACATAAAGAGAAGAGCATCCCAAGTGCAACTCGAGGAAAAAAGGTCACTAAAATAAAAACCAATATAAATCTCAACCAATATGAGAAAAAGTAACATCCACCATAATACCAACAAAATAACATCCACCATTATAAATCAAATAACACAACAAAAGTCCAAACAAATCCAAATTTGAACTTTAAATCCACCTCAGGATCAACTACATCCACAACATTAACAAATGACAAAAGTATGAAATAAGTATACCAAGTAATTACAACATAGCAAGTTTATAGTTTTAAAGCATAGTAAATCCAAAGTAAAGGGTTTTTCAATGGCCATTCCTCATCGCTGAGCAATGTTTAGACGTTTAACAAAACTATAATCAAAATACCACTCATCCTTTGATGAACTACGTTTCAAATTCATTGATCATGACATGACGATCCTGGTTGAAAATGCATCTCTAACCATTACACCTTCCCATCATCATTGAAGCTAAAGAATATTTCCGCCTTCCTATCATCATTAGCAAGAAAGTCAATGACATGCATTTTCATATTAGGTGGCATGAAAGAAAACAAAAGAACAACTCCCGTGATCTTGGAGATTAATAAGCTATGATATGGGGTGTTCATGCTCTCTGCAAGTTCACGGACAACATTTTCAACATATTTCAATGTTTCTTTCACTTCATCGCTTGTTGTCGACTCACATTTCTTTCTCATTTGGCCACTACTACTTTGATGTGCTGGAGGCTGGAGCTGGTCCATTCTCTGGTGAGTTTACATTAGTCTGAGGTAAGTGAGCTTGTCAATGTCATTCAATCCAGCTGCCTGGTTATCAAAAGTGCTGGGGATGATGAAATCTTCTTCGATCATCATGGAGTCGACATTTACTTGGCTTCTTTCAGGTCCAGTCATGACTATATCACCTTTAGTTGTATCATCAGCAATAAGATCATGTAGTTCATCGTAAAACTTGATAGTAATGTTCTTATATTTAGCCAATTTGCTCTTAGCCCACATCAGATTAAATCAACTAGAACATTATTTATTTATGCAAGAAATACAATTAATTAATGAGCTAAATGAAAGTGATGCTAATTTACCTGCTCCAAAGCTCCCCAAATATCTTCTGGAGCAGTAACCATCTTTGTTGTGTCGTCCCATCCAAAATCAGACATAGTAAGAAATTGTCTTACTTCTCTATATCGTTGACGCCAATTCTTGAACTTGTTTTTCGCATTATTTATACTTTGTTCCAATCCGATTTTTCCCTTAACTTTAGCCATAGCTTGTGCCCAACAAGCAGTGTTGAAGTTTTTTTAAACTTTATTCCTGCCAATTTCATTTCTAGGAGTGTATCCACTAGAATCCTTTCTGCCGCTGGGTCCCATTTGTAGTTTTCTTTCCTTTGGGATCATAATGAAATGCCAACGAGAATTATTTACTAAAAATGGACTAAAAAATAAAAATGTGAATGGACTGAAAAACAGACATTAAAGACATATGGGGTTTTCATTAAGAAAGATATCTATCGTACTAAACAACGTGAAATGAATATAAAAATTAACTTGTAGAATAATCTTGATGAAGACGATAAAAGGGATAACAAAAACATGATGTCAGATATTCTCCATTCAGAAAAAACATGGTAGCAAAAAACATCATGTCAAAAAAGTGATAACAAAAAAAAAAAAAAATCATGTCAAATCTTCTTCTTGTTACTATTAATTTCTCTGTTGCCGTTGGTCATAATCTACACACATGCGTTCAGCTATGGAATCTCTAAATGCAAGCCGAGTATCTCTATTCCACCTTGGGACCGTTGTTGTATTTCTGGCCCTTGTTAAGGGAGGATCGATCCTGGATGCGTTTGCTGTGGAAATAGTTTCGAGGATTGGGCCTCCAACACCATGCATAATTTTATGGTTGTGCAAAACAAAACAAGTAATTACAATATCCTGTTAGGTGGTCAATGAACCCATGCGGTATTCTTAGAATTGAAAATCGATTTTTTACCACTCCGAACACCTGATCTATAGAGGTAAGCAATGAGGAGTATCACAGATTAAAACACTCCTGAGAATTCATTGGCTGACATTCTTCAAACTCTTTGATATGGTAGCGTACACCTCTATATGGTTTCAGGAACCCATGCGCGTTAACATAACTGGCATCGATTAGATAAAATTTACCTACATTTGGAAAGTAAAGCAGTGGTAACTATAAATTAGTTTGTAATGAAGTAAAAATGTACAACTAAGTTATGGTCGTTGATGAGTTCTCTATATGCATCAAGTTGCCTATGGTTGTTACATAGTATCAAATTTCTTATAATCTCTTCATATATAGCTTCTTTGCCCTTGGACAAATTCCCTAAAACTGAAAGAGTTTCTGGTTGAGATTCCTTCTCATGGAATTGCTATGTGGCTGTGGTATGGTTCTGTAACACTTTATTTCAACCCTGGTGATTTCACACCTTTCCTTCTGATCTTCTATTTGGATTGTGACGAATTTTTGACTATGTGAAGGAAACGTTCTCCTTTACCATGGCACCTCTAAAGCCACCACATATTCAACCTTTTTAAGGAAAGAAATTTCCTAGGCATGCTTTTCTACAGGTGTTGTGACCTTGAGGGCCTTGGATGTTTTCATACTTTATTCACTAAAGCATTTTGCTTTTTTCTTTTTTCACTAAAGCTTCTACAAATTAAAGAGAAGCCTAACAAAGAAGTGGTGACGGCTCCAGGAATTCAAGTTAGTGGGGTCAGCAAAAGACTTATCTTCTACAAATTGAGTAAATTTGTTTTCCCATTTATAACCATCTGTCATCTACTTTCGATAATTTGATAAATATAATATAAAATTCTCAAATAATCTATCTCCAATAATCCGACAAAGATAATATTGAATTCTCTCAAAAAGAAAAAGAAATTTAATACATTGTTACTAATAGTTCTTAATTCAAAAAGAAAATCCAAATACATAAACCCCAACAGCTGCCCTCAACAGGTTTTCATGTGTCGAAATCGTTGCATAATAACTTCATTATCAACACTAGTAACCACATCTCATTTTCAATATATATTACCAAACAATCATTCATCCATTTATCTCATATTCGGTTACACAACGTATTATTTACGTACTTCATTGCTAAAAAAGCTCTTTCTACCGACGCAGTCGCTATTGGTAAAATCGACGCCAATTTTAGAAGAAACTAAACCAATTGGTATACGATATCATTCTTTGTCTCCACTAATTTTCTAAGCAATGTCACCAACTCCTTTAAACTCTAAAAACTCGTTGCTAGAGCGCATATCAGCAATGTTGGCCCATTAAATTTTTTTTTTTTTTAAATTTTGGTAAACAGTTGACCCATTAACTTAGACGGTGGGTATTTTAAAGTATAAAGTTAGCTAATGGGGGGTGAAACTCTCTTAAATTGAGCGGGGTCAAACTCAAAAGTATATGTGGGGTCAAACTCAAATTTTCAATTCATGATATAAATGTTCTTATTTTTAAATACTTTTTCAGATCTCAGTGGGGTCAATTGACCCCACTGTGATTAATGTGGCAACGCCGCCCATGCAAAGAAGTGGAGATTTTTTTTTTTTTTTTAACCCTAGCCAAGGGGGCGGGGTCCCATGAGAAAGTGTAACACGCGCGACACAAAGCCCACACATATGAAAAAGGAAGCCCGCATATGGCAGAATAGAATGCGAGGAAAATGATATATCTAGGGTTTGAGCCTTGGATAGCAAGGTGAGGAACTGTGACTCCCCCATCTTTGAAGAAGGTATTATTAGGGCTACTATATTATTAAACAAGATGTGGACCTTTTTGTGTATTTGGTATTTGAATTTGAAACGACCGCCGGCAACGGATTTGTCCCGGTCGTCACGCTAGTTCTATATTTTTAGCGTACAACAAGTGGCACAAAAATATGTTTACTTGTCAGCTGGCCCATTTTTAATTAAACCTTATTAGCTTCATACATCACATGATATACATTGATTGATATGTTGTTATTTATTAGCCAAATGGCCTGCTGCCAATGCCTTCAACTTCAAAACAAAATGAAAGACGTCAAGAGAATGAGACATCAGATCAGGACCGTATGAAGTTATATTATATAATTATAAATCACATTTATACATTTCAAATAGACCATTGTTTATCTCGTTCAGACTGGCATGTCAGAATATTGGTGCAAAATTGTTGCTCTCTCCTCAAGGGGTTTAAAGCGTGGAGCATAGAGAATACCAGCATTTCAAACACACAAAGTTTTAAGACTTCTCTCCAGGCCTGCTTTCCCTTTTGGTTTCTCTCTTTGTTCTTTGTTTTGTATATCTGGCTCGGCTTTTGTGTTTATATGTCTTTGCTTTGTATACTTTTTGGTCCTCCCCTTGCTTGGCCCCTGCATGTTGCCATATGCTTGGCATAGCTGTCCGTCTTACCCAAGTGATGCTTGAGAGTATACCTTCCAAAAAAAATTAAAAAAATGACGATGCTCTTTCTACATGTGCTGCTTCATTTCTTCATCTGCTCTCAGAATTCTCTCTCAATTGCAGTAGATACCATATCCTTAGGCCTACCTCTCTCTGGAGACCACACCATACCTTCTAAAGGTGGCATCTTTGAATTGGGTTTCTTCAAACCGGGTGTGCAAGAGAAGTACTACATAGGCATATGGTACAAACAATTACCAGAAAAAACTGTTGTTTGGGTAGCGAACAGAGAAACACCAGTGCAAAACAAGTACTCTTCACAGCTCAAAATCGATCAAGATGGTAATCTTGTCATCCTGAATCAGTTTGAAAGTCGAGTATGGTCCACAAATATATCCTCAATCGGGACAAATAATACTGTTGCGGAGCTTCATGACACCAGAAATCTTGTTTTGAGAGATGGGTCAGATTCCTCTGCTGTTATTTGGCAGAGCTTTGATAACCCAACTCATACATTGCTACCCAATGCATGGCTTGGGAGGAACAAGGTTACGGGAGAGACCAAGCGCCTGATTACATGGAAAAATCATGATGATCCGGCGCTCGGAATGTTTTCATTTGGGATTGATGATGGCGATTTTCCCGCAAGTATACGGTTGTCTCAAGTAATATAGACTATGGAAGTCCGAATATCGTTCCCACGAGGATCGTTACAAGGAAAATAATAATTATTAATGAAAAAAGAGTATCAACTCAAATATAGCTAACAAATGCAAATGGAAATAACAAAAATAATGAAAACAAGAAGCAAAATAACAACTAGGAAAATAAAAAAAAAGCAAACTAAAAGAAAACAAGAAGCTAGATAACAAAGAGATGCTAATAGAAATGAAAGAATTAAAGTGAAAACAAGGTTAGTAACAAGTTAGTAACAAAGTTAATGACAAAAGAAAAATAATAAGAACAAATGAACAATGTTAGATATATCAAATGAGTAAGTGTGTGAAAATAAGTGAAAGATCAATATAGAAAGAAACTAAAAACATACATAAAAGTTAACTAATAAAGAGAACAAAATAGAAAATAAGAAATGTGTTAAAAGTGTGAAATCAAAGGTGCATGGTGGAAGATGGTGTGAATAGAGAAATGGAATGTAAGAATTAAAACAAGTGTATAAGTGTGTGAGAATGTGAATAGAATCAAATTAAAGTAAGTAAAGCAACAATTAATACTAATAGATAGATTGGACCATCTAGAATCCACTAAGTAACACTAATCCAACACTAATGCTCTTCTCTTTTCCAAAAAACTCAAATCTAATTACAAATCAATGTATAGATTTGGAAAATATAACTTTAAAGCGCTAAAAAAAATTAACAATCTAAGATTTTCTTCCCTTCATAAAAGAAAAGATTCCTAATGACTATCTATCAAAAGTAAGCATAAACCATCAAAAGATATTAACTCCTAAGCATGATTTATCAAACCTAAGCATAGATAGTAAAAAGAATGCTAAAATAAAAACTAAGCATGGAAGATAGCATATTGCAATGAAGAAAAATCTATTCTAGCATGTTAAGCACATAAACAAAGAGAATTAAGAGCATAAGCAAAAGGAATAGTATTAACTTAGCTTCATCTAGAAGATCCAATCAAAGTGATTAGCCACCCATTGTTGGAGAAGACAAAGCTTTCATTATAAATCTTCAATTTTTACAAAGCTTTCCTCACTTTCTCTCTACAATTGCTCTCAATTACATGAATAGCTTAAGTAAAGAGGAGGAGGCTCTCCTTGTTTTTGTTGTGCTAAATGCCTAGAGTTCCCTTCCTTATATAGAAACATTTGCTTGCTCTCTTTTGGTTTCTTTCAGATGTGGGACTTTACAAGAATGGAAATATAAACATATGAATGTAATTCCCGTATTAGAAAACAGTCCCCACACTGATGTGTGATTTTGACCCTCGAAACGTCTGAATTGGGAGAAATGTTGTGAAATATGATTTGTAGCTCTTAGAACAAGCTTTCCAATGCTTCTAAGATCACCTCAATCGGACACCCGAGTAAAAAGATATGGTCAAAATACAAACCCAGGTCTTTCATTTTTCTTCTTATTGTTGGCCTATCTTTGTCATTTCTTCATCCAATTGTCTTCCAAACTAATCAATACTCTCTTTAACTCTTGAATCTCAACTTTAATCTTCAAATTAGTCTTCAATTAACACCTACAAAGAGAAATTAACATAATTGAGAGTATTTTTTTAACATATTTTGTATGAAAGCCATTGGAACTCATATAAATGTATACAAATGGCCATCTATAATGAAAAGATATGAGCAAAGCAAGATGGGGAGGAACTTTATGATTTTTATGCTAAAAATGATGTTTTGAGTTCTTTTATCTATGAAAACTCATAAAATAATGATATGAAAGTATATCTTTTGTGAACTCAACAATTGATCCCAATGGAACTGATCAATTCTTTTTACTATGGAATGGGTCCGAAGTGTACTGGAGAAGTGGAGTTTGGAATGGGCAGTATTTTAATGGAATTCCTGAAATGGGTTCAAAAAATATGATGAATTTCAGTTTTGTTGAGACAGAGAACAGAAGCTATTTCACTTACAATCCTCTCGACAATTCTATTGTCACTAGAAATGTCTTGGACTTCTCTGGGCAAATAAAGCAATCCTTATTGTTGGAGTCTTCCAGACAATGGAATTATATTTGGATTCAGCCAATAGATCGATGTCGGGTCTATTCTATTTGTGGAACTTTTGGAGTCTGCAATAAGAATAGCGAGCCCTTCTGTTCATGTTTGAATGGCTTTCAACCGAGGTCTAGTGAAGATTGGAATTTGAGCATTTGGTTAGGTGGGTGTGCAAGGGAAACTCATTTTGAATGTGGTGATAACAACTCTGTTAAGGGACAAGAAAGTGGGTTTTTGATGATACCCAATATGGGGTTGCCCATAAATAGTCATTCATTGACAGTCAGAAGCCACAAAGAATGTGAGTCATCATGCTTGAGCAGCTATTCTTGTACTGCTTATGCTTACTACAATGGATGCTCTTTGTGGAACGGTGATCTAATTAATCTTCAACAGCTTTCATATGGAGAGGGAAGAGATCTTTATCTTCGCCTCGCAGCAACTGAGCTGCGGGACTTGGGCCGAAAGAAAGGAAGGATGAATGGGGCTACTATAGGTGCAGTGGTTGGACTTGCATCTACATTGACTGTTATTACTATCCTTGTGCTTTGGAGGTACAAAAGGCGTCAACAAATAAGATCTTTGAAGGTTGTTCGGGGCTCTTTAGTGTCATTTAGCTACAGGGAGTTACAGATCATCACTAAGAATTTCTCAGAAAAGTTAGGGAGAGGAAGTTTTGGTTCTGTTTTTAAAGGAAGTTTGCCTGATTCAACCTCTGTAGCTGTGAAGAAACTAGAAGGCCTTAAACAAGGAGAGAAGCAGTTCCGAGCGGAGGTGAGCACAATCGGGGCAATTCAGCATATTAATCTTGTTCGCCTTCAGGGATTTTGTTCCCAAGGTATGAATAGAATGCTAGTTTATGATTACATGCCAAATAGTTCTTTAAATACTCATTTGTTTGAAAAGAATTCACAGACTATAGACTGGAATATTAGATACCAAATTGCACTTGGGACAGCCAGAGGGCTAGCCTATCTCCATGAGAAGTGCAGAGATCGCATCATACATTGCGACATCAAGCCAGAAAATGTCCTTTTGGATGCTGCATTTTGCCCCAAAGTGGCAGATTTTGGTATGGCAAAGCTCATTGGGCGGGAGTACAGTCGGGTTTTGACATCTATAAGAGGAACTATTGGCTATCTTACACCAGAGTGGATTTCAGGAGTTGCTATCACATCTAAAGCCGATGTCTATAGCTTCGGGATGATGCTATTTGAAATCATATCAGGGAAGAGAAATTCAGAGAAATTGGGGGATGGGGAGTTTGAATTCTTCCCTTGTTGGGCTGTGGGAAAAATAGCCAAGAGTGAAGTTATGGCCCTGTTGGATTATCGATTGGATGGTAATGCTAATATGGAAGAACTAACGAGAGCTTCAAGAGTTGCTTATTGGTGCATCCAAGATGATGAAAATGATAGGCCATCAATGGGGAACGTTGTCCAGATTTTAGAGGCTTTAATAGATGTAAACATGCCTCCAATCCCAAGGTCTATCAGAATTCTTATAGACAATTCATCATAGATTTCTCTTCTGGCATTGTTGTTGAAGTAGTCTACTTGAGTTCTCAGACTGTTAACCATGCCATGGACATGTTTTAAGTATTGATCTTGTTGGAGATAATTATAGCAGTTTGCATTCCATCATTTTGGTTTCAACATGTATACTGGATAAAGTATTTCTTGTCTTCTTTTCCCTTTTCCTTTCAGTACGTACTAATCTCGTAAATGTCATGTTGGTTCTTTTTATGTTCTTCAAATCTTTTTGAGAGTGTGTGGATGTTCGTATAATCTCAAGATGGCTGGGTAATATAGAATATTCTGTGTTAAGGTTGAATATGTTGGTAGTATCATAAAAAAAGGTCTATGTGGCCACATTGGTGATGGAGTTTATGACATTTTCTCCGCCTTCGACTGCCCACTTAGCAACAAGGCTACGAGAGAGGAGAGAGGAGAGAGTGTTAGGGTCTAGATTAAATCAAAGGGTCATGGCCTATGGTCTTTCCAAACGAGAACTCTAGAACATGTCCATTGACCATCTGAAAGACCTTATCAGCACCGTGCACTACTGGTTTTGTAAGATCATCATGCATCACAAACAAATTCAAATTGTCAGAGATAATCAGGCAAAGATTTATGTTCCAACTAGAATGCAGATGGAAAAAGTTGTAATCCTCTCTTTTGGAAGCTTCAGCATATGCCCTTCCAAACATATCCTCTTTATAAGCTGTCCCAGGGCAACAAGGACAACCACTACAGTCGGGACCTCTTCTCAAAGCCATTGAGAATAACTTAAATCTATATTTTTAATGGATTGCTTGTAATAAGGGGTATGACATGGGATTTAATGATTAGCTTCAATAACTAGTGAGAAGCAATCAACTGGCACTGATGAGCAAATGGGAAGTAACTAGTTGCAGGTCTAACTGCAATGCGTCATCTGCATAAGTACTAGATTTGAAAGGGATGATGGCAGCCATTGACACTTGGAAGATGAAAAGATGAACAAGGATTATAAAGTAATGAAAGAAATTCTAGATTATAGTCTTATGTTACAATGCTTCTGAGATTTCAGAAAATCAACACAACCAATACAGAGCTTTTTCAGTCCCCTTTTCTTGGAGCAATAAAATTTTCTCTTACAAAAAAAAAAAAACCAATACAGATGCACACCCAGAGTACATTCCTATGGTGACCCTAGTAAAAAAATCAAAAAATCTTGGGAAATTCAAAATTCCCAAAATTTGAGAATAGAGATCTCATTGAATATTTAAACCTGTTTACAAGGAGTTTTTAGCAAAGAAATAGGAACTCCTAAAAGTAAACACAGGGAATCTTAGAATTTGTGAGGATTCTAGGATTTTGCATCTTTTTGAGTCTTCTTTTATCTTATAACCCTTCTCTTCATTCGACTTAAACCCCACAGATCACTAATTGAAACTTGTCGGCGATTCATAAGATGATCTATATCCTTAACAGAGCATCCATTATTGTAAGCATAAGCTGTTAAACTGCGCAGGCAAGATAATTCCCATCCTTTGGTGCGCCATCATCATCTTCTGGTTTACAGGAAGCTATGTGTTGGATATAATAAAGAACTTATTTTTATTTCTTTTTCAGTAAAGCTGTTACTTCCAATAGGCCTAACCTGTAAACCAGTTTTCCACACAAATCCATTAGGCCTAACATAGGACTGACAATCTTTCAGAGACCATGGTTAAAAACATGGAACATGAACCGCAGTTACTAGCTTTTCAGAGAAGATGCTGAAAGTGCCACAGAAAATATATAAGACCTCTCATGAGGATAGATCATAGATTCAAGAACAGCAGAGGTATCTGACCATCTGTCAGTGGAAGATTTCCAGTGTCAAGAAGCTCTGAATGGTAGAATTTGAGGCAATTAAGAATATAGTCAAAAATCACACTTGCCCTTTTCGCAGATTAAGGAGGAGAAGATTACCGTCTCAGTTAGTTGTTGGCTGTGATGAATTGTTAGGGAGTGGTGTTTCCATGTTTGCTACCCATATCACAACTGATATTTTTTTGTAACATATGCTTATGTAGTATTTAGACGTCCTGGTATGAAGAGACCCAATCCTAAAATGCCACCCTTAGAAGAACTGGTTTGGGCTCCAGAAAGAGCTTGGCCTCAAATGTGATGGCTTTCGGTCAATTTAGCAGTGTGATGGCAACCGAAGTTTAAAATTCTTCACGATTCTCTACTGGGAAACATTAAAAAAACATTTGTTCGCTTTCGAAGCTAACAAGCAAATCCTAATATCAAAGGCAGTTAGATAATTGCCAGCAGCTTTTCAACATAGAGGTGCTTGAAAGTTGAGCCTTGTAGGATGGGTGATTTGAGTCAGCCATGCCAAGCTAGAATATGGGCGCCTGTGCAAACAAGCACAACAGAAAGAGAGAGAGAGAGACAGAGAGAGAGAGTAAAATATATTCATATATTCTGTTGTGTGCGTTTGCAGTTGCACACACATTTCTCAAATACTAGTTGAGCCCGCAGGTGCAAGGCATGTGCAATTCCAAACACAAAATAACACGGCTTTTTGGATATTTTCTTTGATGCTTACAGCTCTTTCACACCTGGATCTTAAATTTTACTCCATTCAATATTTGAAATGACCTTGCATTAAGGGATAGTAAGCCAAAAAATTATTGCTTGTACTAAACTATTTTGTCATAATAAGTTATAGGCTGAACAAGCAATCAAACTTCTACATGCCCTTCTAACGCATCCAACCAACAGATAAGTAGCTGCTTATATAGGACATGATAAACTGGTATAAACTGGTAGATGTTACGTTCATATTGCCTATGAATTTCATATCCCTTGCAAACTACGTCTCCATAGATTCTGGCCGGAATTATCTTGTTGATAAAGAGAGCACAAAAGACATTAAAAACTTTAAATTTTGAATTTTGAAATTTGAAATGTAGCTTTGAGATTAGCTGAAGGAAATTTCCAGCAATAGAGTGTTCTTAAAGAAAGGAAAATTTTTAAAATGAATATAGACAATTTGAAATCACATAAGGGTGCACAGTTGTGACAAGAAGAATCTGTAGTAAAGAGGAAAATTATCCTGAATTTCTTTGCAAATCCTTTTTCACTATTTGATGCTATACATCTTTCTTGCAAAAAAAAAATATGAATTGAGATTTTTCTCAATAAAGAGAATTTTGAATTCCTTTTGAGGGATAGCATACGGGACTCCTCTATCTTGGAGAAACGGAAATCCACGGAGAGTGGAATTCTGTCACTGCATAAATGCACCCTAAAAAGATTTTCAAACTCTTGTCGTCAAATAGTGTTTGTTTCATTTAATTGAATTACTAAGAATTCTAAGACATTGGAATTCTATGAGTGGATAAAAACAAAGAATCAAAGATGAATATCTAAAAATTACCAATAAGAAAACCTCTCCTTAGGGTACATTTGGTAGCAGATGAGGAATCCATGAGTAATTCGTGGTCAAGCTTAAAGAGTATCCACAAAAGAGACTCTTTGGAGGTTCAACATGTACAAAGGAACTGGCTGCAACAATTAGATATAACATAGGCAAGCATCAGCCCTTTCAAATAGTTTTCAGTACCTTCCTGCAGCAACAGAAGCAAGAATGAAAGAACAAATAAGATGCTTGGAGAACTAAACTTTCAAAATTTCCACCAGAAAAGAAGGATTCAAAAAATGCCTGCAAAACAAGAACAAATAGATAAACCCAGCTTCTCATTCTTCCTGTTGAATATAGTGTGAAAAGGACTACTTGAGGTCTTGCAGCCATCATGACATCTCTATTTTTCCAAAAAACTCACCAAAACCGAACCCAACCTTCAAGCCAAACAACCTTCAAGCCATCATGGCATCACAACACCCAGACAAACAAAAAAAGCATTCTCTGTGGTATTACGAATCCACAAATTCTACATTAAAAATATAGAACATACAAACAAAATTAAGATATATAATGTGAGAATCAAAGAACACCTGAATTCCCTAACCAGTTGTTTGATAGCAATAAATTTGGAAAATCAGGAATACCGGGATTTAAAGCACTTTAAAAGCTATTATATCTTTTGGGGTAAACATTCTAATGACAATATTAGCCACTTCACTGTGCCTAGTTTTAGGAACTCCATCTATCAAAAGAATTCACGCATTTCCAAACACCCAGACAAACCAAATTCCACTTAGAAAAGAAAAAAAAATCCTCTTAGCAAGTGAACCCTATATGCAATATCAAGGGGAGAATACGACAGATTGACCGAAAATGTGATATAGGTCTCTTTATAATCCCAACTCTTCTTAACTAATATAATCCACGGCCAAACAAAATCCTAACACAATATTTAGAATTCAGACAAGCTAGCATTCATAATCCCAATTAAATTCAACATCCCGTCAAGACATCTTTCATCAAAGAATTCAACCCCGAGAGAGAGAGAGAGAGTTACCAGAATCCGGGCGCGAAACATACAGAGTACCTTTAAATCTTTGCAATCTGGTTCTAACGCCATGACCATTGCATCCATACGGTGACTAATACTATAGAAAGAAAACGGAAACATAACCCAAATAAGAAATGGGAAATCTATCTCAATTGTCTTTGTTTCAAGACCCATTCAGTTCTTCAAGAACTATGCAATTTCTTGTAACAATCATAATATAAAGGAAAAAGTTATGATTCTTAGCATAAATTGCTAAAAAAAAAAAAAAAAAAAAAAAAAAACGGAAAGCTATAATACAATGGGCATAAAGTAGGGGCCTATTCTGTAGCCAGCTATCTTTTACAACACTACTCAAACTATACTGTAACAAATTTTCCCTGTTCAAATCTAACCCAATCAAAACTTTTAGGCATCATATCTATGGATCAGAACATACGAAACTATATGTATACATCTATCTAATTTTAAGGTAACTGATTGGACGGTCAATTATAGTCATGCTTTTTTATAGTGAGGTTTATCCATAGTGGGACCCTTCCATTTGTACAGATTGGGGGATAATTTTAAGGGTTTTTTTTTTTTTTTTTTTCTGCATTAACTCTATGTAATTTTTTTTCCTCTTATAATCTCCTTTCTAACTCATATCAACAAAGAATATGATGGCATTTGGTACTTTGTATGCTCTCTATATATGAACTCAAATGACCATTCTAAAGTCTGAACCCCTTTTCTGTACTTCATTTTTGTGATGCTTAACATGTGGCCTGGCCCTTTGATGTATCATTTCTTTTTCTTGCTGTTTTATGACATGCAAAAAATAAAAATCAATTGAAGTATGACTACATCGCCTCTCTCCTTCTTTCTGTATAACTGCTAGACTCTTTCATGCTTTCTTTGAAGTTTGAAGTGGTTTTGTGTTTGTTGGTATTGATGAAAATTCGCATAAAGGAGATTTTTAGGGTTTGCTAGACTTCTTGGCACTTGCAGAAATGCATCATATAGTGGTTGTAGACAGCTTGATTATGTTGGTTTATGTTGATAAAAATGCATATACTGAAGGTAATTTTGTGGCATGTTACCATTTTAGTACCTGTAAGAATACAACATAGACAATGCATGAAACTAATGACAAATAGACATTAAGCAGAGAAGAGACTACGGTTTTTGAATTTCATGAATTGTCCGCCTACAGGGTCTTCAAATGGAGGTATTATAATACAATGGTTGGCCTGTATTGGTGTTTTCATCCAAGGCCGAGCTGATAATTCTGTACAGTGGAACTTAATGTGTGTGTTATGAAAAGTCACTTTTAAAGAAAATGCCAGAAAACTCCCTGTTAAGCAATTCCAAACGTGGGAGCAGAACTTGGATGACTTGACTATCATTACCTCGTAGTGTTTTCCATTCTAACATGCAATTCCAAGTTTGCAACCCAAGTATCATATGGCTAATTGGCTATGATTCGCTGAAAATGGAAATAACTCTTTTTTTTTTTTTTTTGTTGCTCTATATTTTTTTAAATTTAGTAAGTGGCATGCAGATGCATCATTTGCATTCCCTTTCTCTCAATGGGAAACCCAATTAAAACCAAATGCTTCGAGGAAAAAGAAGAAAATCCAATTGAGGAATTGAAAAGATCCTAGTTCAAATCACAGATATTTCCATCTCCTCAGGCAAAATACCCATTAAAAATCTCAAATTTTTATATAAAAGGATAAGAAGATAAGAAGAAAAGGATAACATCAGACCTAGATGGGCTATTCAGCTACAGTAAATTGTGGCTGAGTTTTTCTGGAAATCCTTTTTTGCTCTAAGATTAAGAATCATGGAGGCGAGTGGGGAGGAAGTGAGGAACAAACATGTTGTTGCTGATAGTCAATCTAGAGATGGAGAAGAGAGATCGAAATGGAAATTTTTTTTTTTTTCAAGAGTGCTTCTTTTTGTTTTCGTTCTATTGATTTTGAGAGGAAGGCGGTGAGATGGAGAGAGGGAAGAGCTCCACCTGCCAAGCATGCATAGATGCATCTGTATAAGTGGAGGGATATGGACGAAATGAGCTAATTGGGATTGCTTAGAAATCAGAAGTGAAGAAATATTACACTTATCAAAGGTGTAGAATCATCCTCCATTCCAGTAGCTCTGCAAGTCCAAAATCGCTTCTACATATAACATCTCAAACATTGTTAGAAATTATAAAATAAGAAAGTATCAGAAAATATACATGAAAGAGTCAAAGATTTAGCAAAGGGAAAAAAAAAATTTGAGCCTATTTATATTATTTGCTCCGATCAAGAAAATAGAGCCTATTTATATTAAAAGATTTAATCCTTGGAAATGATATAACAACTTCCCAAGCCAGATGTCCTGAATCCTGATCCTCTCTCTGTAATGAATATGTTGGATTAGATTTCATTTTCAATTAAAGGAAACCACCCAAGCTGCTCCTTTATATTCTAACCCTACAACCTCCCAGCAACTTAAAATTTAAAATCATCAAAATCTGCAAAAAGCCAACAATTCAAACTCTCAAGAGAAAGAATCAAACAACCCACACAACACAACATTAGAGTCTCATTCTCTCATTGGCATTTAATCAAACAGTTACCGTGCACTACATGAATTCACCAATGCCATTTACTCCAATGGTAAAGTTCTTGAAAGAAGATCTTTTCTGTGTCATGGGAAACTTCAGAATTCTATTCATAAGGAAACAAAATTTTTTTTATTCATAAAACTCCACCAGCCCATTTCACCAAATATAGCATGTACACTATTAGGAATTTCGGAATTTCAAAGAGAACTCTTAAATGCAAAGCAGAGCAAGACACACAGTCCAGTCACCCCTTCATGCATCGTTCCTACGGGGAGATGGAGAGACGAGAAAGGATCTGGTTCTTCGATTCCCATTTTGTCTGGATTTTGGATGAGTATTTACTATTTAGGGGCCCTCCACCTGTATCTTACCGGATGAGCCACAGGCCATGCAAGTGGGACCTACTTAGGTGTCTAGTGAATGTGCACACGCTCCTACAGAGCACACATCCAGACCGGCACCAAAGGTGAGACCCACCGTGGATTTCATCGATTCCCCCTTGATGAATGGCATTGACGCATAGTGCGCAGGAGAAAATCTTCTGTACTATTATTATATAGTAAAGTTGACGCCGATCAAATTTCAATTTGACACTTCCAATTTCAATCTTGACCTTTAATTTAGAAATAGGGCCTAATTTTATTCTCATACCCATTAAATCCCTCATAATCACACCCCCCTGGCACACACGGACAGACTTATTGAAATTGATTTAGTTGACCACGATGTTTTTATTGTTTGGACTTTTGCTCCTCTATCTATAAAGCGGACCTAACCCCAAGCGTAGTTCAGTTATCTTAGAATCATGGTTTGCACCCGGAGGTTGTAGGTTCGAAACTGCACTACCATATTGGGACTACATGGGAGTTTATCCGGCTTCCCTCTGGGCCCAGAGAGATTAGTCTAGTCCAAAGGGTTGAAAACCCTCCAATAGCAAAAAATAAATAAATAAATAAAGTGGACCTACATGGGGCACCTACAAATGATATAAGCAAGACCAAGCTCTTGTCCTTGTTTGGATAATTCAATTGGAAAGTGAAGCCTTCATTTGGGGCACGTTTGTGTACACCTAATTTCTATAGAATGGTGAATTTGCCACATCAGCAAATTCTAAAGTTTTGAAATATTTTAGAAAAGGCTTTCCGCGGAAGTTACAAATTCATGTTTGGTGCAAAAAGTTTTTCTTCGATGAATTTGTGCTAATGTTGTTTGGTGCGGCTGCAGATTCCTTACGAAAAACTAGTATTTATTGTTTGGTGCGGCAATTTTCCGCAAAAAAAAAAATAACAAAACTACATACATATCAATTACTTTCAATTTGTCAATGACATACATATAGATTTATGTCCCCACCAAATTTAGTATTAAAGTGATCAGATTGACCTATCTTCATTAAAAATGCATGTAAACCTGTTTTGTTGCTTTTTCAGTTTTTTCTAGTTGGTAAACAAACTACTAGCTAAGAACTCAAAAGTGCTGAGTGGGCAATCTCTAAGTAATCACGGGGAGAACTTACCAGTTTCTGCTGATTCATTTGCTTTGGTTTTTTCATAGTGTTTGGGAAGATGGACATTAATTATAGCTAGCAACACCTTTACAGGACTCTTGCTTCTTTCTATTTGAAAGAGAGACAATATTGTTCAAACGAGAGCGTCCATAGTGCCAACTTCCACAATAAAGAAATTGCCATTCAGCTGGTTGATCTTTACAACATTTTTTCACTATTCATATATATATATATATATATATATTATAACTTTCAATACAAAGCAATAAAGTATGAAGCATCGATTATTATTCTCTACCATCGATTATCTAGACGCTTTTTAGCTCTTTTGTTTGCATAATCAGACATGGCATTTGCTATTGTTTCCACTGCAGTAATCAATGCCTGACCCATATTGGATCGGTTTCTTACTATATGACGAGAAGTCATTGCAATACTCATCTGGCGTTGCATCCTATTGGTGCCTATGGACACATCAATATCCTCATATGCATAATCTTCATACGCATTATCCATATCATCAGCTTGCGTCTCTTCTTCAGCTTGAGTTTCTATAGGTTCCGGATCATTGCTGGCTAACCCATCTCTACCATCAGCAACACTATCACCAAAGATGATGGCCAGTGAAGCCTAATCAGGGAAGGTCTTGTTCTTATAACGAGCTGCCTTAGGATGTGCCTGCAAGTGATTAAAAATAGCTCAAGATCGTGGCAAAATTATCTTTCACCACATTAACATGAACTATTGAAAATTAGACGTATGATTTGACTCACCGCTACATATTCCTTCCAAACTTGAGGCTCAGCAGTGACCATTTTTTTTGTATCATCCCATCCAAATCCACTAAGGTCCAGCACTGCTTTCAGATCTCCATACGTCTTATTCAATGTTTTAAACCTATTTTTCAGTTTATCCTTACTAAAAAAAGTCACCATATTGAGTCTTCATTTCCTTTTGTCAATAAATTTCACCCTTCACAGGTGAAACCTCCTTTTATGCTGCGTCCATCTTTACATTGATGGAGCATAAGTTGGATGAGCGTGTCATCTTGAAGTGGTGTCCATTTCAGATTTTTTGGAAGGGGGGCGAAATTATTAGTTGTATTTTGCGATTCCATTCCTACAAATTTTACGGAGGATGAGAACATATATAATATGTAAAATCTGCAAATTAGTATTTCACCTTAAAAAAGATACTTTTGTTTTATAAAAACATCCTTTCTCTTCATAGAGTTTAGTTTAAACAAATCCTTATGCCCACTGAAAACCTAGAAGTCCTTTCATACGAACATGGTTATAAGTTTTTTCAGCTAGCAAAAACATATGACCCTGCATTGCATACACATTTGAGATTAAACAAATCGAAGTCTATGATAGTATACAATTTTACAATATTAGGATTTAAGAAAAATCCGAAAGCAATGTGTACAATAGTTAAGTAATTTGTAAATGAATGGTACAGATTGAGCCATTAGAAATATAATACACTTCATAGGAATAATCATCATAGACATACCCAACTAATTAAAAAAAAAAAAAAACATCATAATTCATTCACATCAAATAATAATTTATTGAAGGCATTAAAATTTAAACATTGAGAAAGTGATGCCCAGAGTCAACCCACGGTAGGCAACCCACTCCTTCCATCCTATTACAACCCATCAATGTTACAGCCCATCAATGGATAGAGAAAAATCACAACAAACTCAAATGAAGAGAGACCTACTGTGGGCCAAATCCCACACCAAACCCAAATAAGACAGAAAAATCTGACTAATAAACATTGCAAACCCACAGTATGTTTGCTAAACACAGCAAATATATTTCGAATGGGTGAGAAGGTTGAGGAAGAAGAGCACTTTCCTAAGTTAAATGGCAGCAAAGACAGTCCCATGTCTTATCTACCGCATGAGAAAAGGATGTTTGCAAAGAAAGAGGATTTGGAAAATCCAAATCTTTACCACCATGGTCTCTTCTCCGACAATGTCTTAGCTGCAACAGTTCTTGTCAACTCAACTACTATGCATGCCAAGGTAAAAGTCGTAAAACACAATTATTTTTTTTGTAAGACATGGGATCCTGACCCTTTATTTATCAAACATATTGTGGGTTGAATCCCACCCCAAACCCAAATGAGAGACAAACCTACATTGAAATAGAGAAGGGATGGGGACGAAAAGTAAAATAGGGGGTCGAACAGAAGAGAGAAATGGAAAGAGAGAGAGAGAAAGAAAATGGGGAAGTGAGATAAGATAGAGACAAAGAGGAAACAATGAGAGAGTGGTTACCCAGATGGAGGCAGCCGTTTCAGCTCGAAGGCAAGGAAGGAGAAGATGATCACCCAATCCAGGCTGCTAGGGTTTTCACCAGAAGATGGAGTTGCTGGGTGAAAAGGTTTGGAAATGATGCTTGAGGGGGGGGGGGGGGGGGGGGGGGGGTTGTTTCTGCAGAAATGAATTTCCCATACCCCCCATCAGAATCCCATTTCCGATCCTGGCGCAGAAAAGTCTGACGTGGCATGAAACCCATTTCCTCGGATTTATCCACACCAAACACACGAAAAACCCCATTTCCATAGAAAACCAGGGTTTTTTCTGCGGAAATGGGTTAAACAAACCCTTAATATATATGAGAAGATAAGAGGGTAATATTAAAAGTATAAAAATTCTAAATTTTCTTTAATAAAAAAGTCAAAAGATAACTTTTATCCACTAAATGACAAAAGTTCATTTGTTTTTGAAAAAATAAAAAATAAAAAATAAAGATACACAAATCCATAAAATACCAATTCTGAGTTTTAAAGCTTTGCTTGACAGAATCTACCTCAGCTTTTATTTATATATTCTGTTGTGTGTGTTTGCACATACATTTCTCAAATATTCTATTCAATTCCAACCCCACATTCAAAACCCAGTAAACCTAATTAATAAAATTATAACAAAAGAACACACATCAAAACTAGCTACCAAGAGAGGATACAACAAAAGATAGACAAATCTAACACCATAAGATACCAAAAACTCCTAAAATTTTGACAACTTACAGGATTGGCATAAATACTATTGTACACTCTTCCAAGGTGTGCCTTGTATTGATATTAATGCCCACAATGTAAATTACATGTATACCTTACATGAATACCTTACAAAGGGTTTAAAGAGAGATGCGTTTACACGGCAAGTAATCTTGAACCTTTTTGCTTCTTCTCATCTCAAAGACCTTTACAAAAAATTCTCCAACGTAATTACCAACGAGGAGGAACAACTCTCTGCAACCCATTTGCATTAGGTACCTCATACTCTTAAAATTTTATTTCTTTCTTTATTTTGCATTTTACAAAAATAGTGTTTTATATTTGATGTATAATGTTTCCTAAAAAGTGGGTCTCACTCATTGATGATCACAACCATTAATCTTGGATTCATTAAGGTGGAAGATGATGCTTTATATCACATAGATATGAATATGGCATATTGGTTAACTGGAATAATATCAAGATTAATTTTAGGCCTGTTTCAGTAGTGCTCATCCATGACACTGTTTAGTATGACCACATTAGGAAAGTGCGTTAAAACCCGTGTCGGGATAATGTAACGGCTTGAAAGAGGAGTCTTAATAGGGCCAAAGTAATAGATTCTGTCTCACCCACATAACTCAATCAAGGTTTTCAAGAAGCTTAAATGAATATGAAACTCGGCATCGCATTGTTTACAAGTTGTAGCTATTGGGAAAATATAGACAATTATTGCAATGGTTTCTCAATAACTCTCTTGAATTTCGCAACCTATTAAATTATGAGATTTTCATATGTACCCCCTAAGGTTTGTGGGATTTCTAAACAGGCCGCTGAGATTTTTGTATTGACGAATATGCCCCTTCATTTTCATTTTAATACCTTTTGTGTCCCAAAAAATAGTAGTCTCCCAACTACCATAGGCTTTTATTGCAAACCGACACTTTTGTCCATCTCTTTTATCCTTATATGCATAATTTTAAAAGCTTGCACTCAATTTTTTTTTTTTTTATAAATCATGTAACATTAACAATTGCACTTAGTGGGAGAGAATAACTTTACATAATTTTTTTTTTTATCAATACAGGGCTCATCTCATTAAATCCAAATTGATCATGACGATAATCAACACATTTACTTATAACCGGTTATGATTTATCCAATCCATATATGACCCACCGTTGGATTGATAAAAGTTTTAAAATACAAAATTATGCTTCATTTGGGGGTGGGGGTTGGTAAAGAAATATTAATTTTTAGGATTTGAGGGGGGGATCCGAACTTTTCTCAGATATGGGTTGGGCCTTCAGTCCCCAGGCCCTTATACTTGGGTCCACCCCTGATCATGTGCACGAGAGAATTATTTAGAGAAATCATTTGAATTTGAGGTAAAATAATAGTATTTTTGTAAATAATAATTTACTCATTTTTGTTTTATGAATATAAAGGCAAAGCCGTCATTTATATAAAAACTCTACATATATCTCATGGTGGTTGTCCATTCTTATTAAGAATAATGATTTAAGGGACATGAAAGGTATTAAAAAGAAAAGGCATGGGTCTATTTACAAATACTAAAACCTCATGGGCTTATGTACAAATCATACAAACCTTAGGGGGGTATATACAAAAAGCTCTTAAATTATATTAGATTAATTTAAATCACAATTAAATCTCAACCCATTAAATTATGTTAGATTACTTTTAAGTCACTATTAAATCTCAACCCAAATAATTTTACTCAATGACACAATTATATCTCAACCCGTTATAATCAACCACAACTCTACATTATATGTGTAGTACATAGATGTGTGTATTTTAGGGCTTTATAAGTTGATTTCAATCCTAATAGAATATTACATTCACATTGTCCATTCTTGATAGGCTTATTAATAGGGTCTGTTTGGATGCACAAGTAAATACAAAAAAGTAATATTTAATATAATATAATCTTTCATGTTCTAAAGGAAAAAAATCTTGTGCGTTTGGTAACCCAAAAAAATATGAAGAAAATGTCAAAAAGCTCAATATTCTTACCTACATTACTCTCCTATAGAAAACTTTTTATAATATAAAAATCTTTCAAAATAAGGTTTACAAAGTGGTTGATTAAAATAAAGGACTTCACCAAATCTATCACGATGTACTTGTTTACATGTATGGTAAAGTAAAGTAAAGGTAAATGTCACATCATGAAAAATCTGAGATAAAGTATATGGTAAAGTAAAGTGGGAGAGAGTGTAAGGTAATTTTTTTTTGTTTGACTTTACTTTATCACAGTGTACCGTAGTTTATATTGTAAAGAAAAATGACTTGTGATAAAGCTTATGGTAAAAAAGTGGCAGCTAGACTTTACTTTACCATAGTATTTTTTCATCTAAACATGGTGAAGGGATAATATGTCACATCTAGGTCAAGGCATGTTTGTTAATATGTGTAGTAAAGTAAAATATATATTGATGTCACATCACGGTAGAACATGAGGTAAAGTAAGGTAAGATGAAGTACGTGGTGAAGTAAAGTAGGAGAGAGAGCATTGTAAAATAGTTGCCCTTTATATTGACTTCACTATATTATACTTTACATAGTCTTATGTGATAAAGAAAAGCGGCTTATACTAAAAGAATAGCTAAGCTTTACTTTACCACACTACTTTTTCATCCACACATTGTAAACCAAGTATTAAATAACAAAATCATTCTAATGATGAACTTTACTACGATCAATAACATTAACTTGTTATCTTGAAAATTTTTAAATATTCATTAAAGTCATAGTACCTTCCAATCAACTTAACCTATAATCTATAATATTTTTCAAAAATTGCCAAACAGCAAAATATCACAGTAATTTAATATTACTCTATCTTCAAAAGAAAGTCAAAGGATTATTTAACTCCTCCTATCCTGGAAAATGATAAATGCGATCAGGTGCAGTGTAGCTCAGGTAGAAGTCATGAAGAGATTAATTTTGCAAATCTTCCAGCAAATCTTGGATTGTGATGGGTCAGACCCAAATGACTCAGTCCACAACGACGGGTCAGGCCCAAACCATGATGACGGATCAAATCCAAGAGATTCAGTTCACGATGTTGGGTCAGGTCTGAATGACCTGGGTCCGTGTCGAGCCCAGGTCCAGATCCACTCGTCATGGGTAGGTCCGGGTCCGAATCCACGAAGTACGAAGTCAGAGCGTCGTTACCTCTAACCTGCTTTTACCAAGTCTTGCGGAGGATATCTTATCTGCCTCGTCACTTGAGGGCGGTTCGGAGACTTCGCCAAAAGGTAGCATCCCTGCGAAAGAGTCTCCCCATCTGTTAGGGGACGACTATAAAATACAGAGCCCCTCCAGCATTGAAGAGGGGGCAAGGAAACTGTTGCAATCAACCTTTACCATCATTTTCAAGTATTCTCTGTAATCATCACACATTTGAGAAGTAAAACCATCATTTCAAAGTGGACGTAGGTCACACTGACCGAACCACTATAAACCCCCTCTCTCATTCTCTCTCTCTATTTTTCACATTAATTATCCTAAACTTGACCGGTGGTGCCCGAAACCCCTTTTTGGCATCATCAGATTGCGTACTCAAATTTCATATTACCATCCTAATGATCAGGATCCTATCTGAAGAGCATATCTACAAAGGGGTCACATCCAACCTTGTAAACATAATTTCTCACAAAAGAAATTTGGAAAAATATTGTGGAGATTTAATCCTACTTGGTTTCATGAATACACATGGTAGTTGGTTGGAGTATTGCATAGCAAAGGATGTTGCATATATATACATTGTTATATTTTTAGACTAGAAAATGGACAGCAACGGGGTGGTGACTCTTTTGTAATTAAAGGATTTACAAATTGAAAACATAAAGAAAGATTTCAAATTCAGGTTTGAGAGCCTAACAGTGGTCACAGTCAAGCCTAAAGGAAGTGTCAAGATTTATTAAGTCAAAATATTCGGACAATTTTTTTAAGCAATCAAACCAAACTCGAATAGAAAAGAAACCTTGTCTAAATGCATCCATTTATTGCATTTAGGAGGGCCGGCTGAACCATAAGATCGACAAAGCCATTGCTTTATGCCCCAAAAAAATAAGGCCTAGCTCAAAAAAGGCCCGGCCCATAATAACAACTGACATCTTTTGAAATTCCAAAAAAACAAACTTATCAACTGCCATCCCTTTTTTCTCTCCAAAATATAAGGCCCCATAATCACACTCTCTTGAGAAGATGATATGATCAAGATTTTGATGGGGCCTTAAAGTGTCATTTATGGCCTATTATATTTCCAAATATGCCCCTTATATTTCTATTGCTAGGAGTCCAATTGATTTTAGTACACCATTATATTTCTAGTAGTCCATGTGTATCAAATCTCAACCATACATTGAGTCATAAACTTGCTTCACAAGCCTTTCTCATTATTTTTGTGTGTCCTATTTCAATAGGGGCTCATTCAGATTTGATCCATGGTGTGGTTGTAATAGATCCGCAGCTTGGGATTTTAGCCCTAATAATAGATCTTAAAACTTAAGATAAACAATGGGCCCCTGCTGGAATTTATTCACTTGCCCACAGTGCATATGAGTACCATGCATCTGGAACATTCAATACGTACGGCATACCTCTGAAGTCCATCTTGAAGGGTCCTGACTCGTGATGCATATGCACAGCGTGCGTAGGTGAAAATGCTTCGAGCCCCACCAGTGGCAAATTCAAGACTTATGGGTTTTTTTTTTTTTTTTTTTTTTTTGGTGGTTGGAGCAAAATCGGAAGTTGGATTTTGTAACCCAAGATTTCCATGTGAGTTTTGGGGATGGGCCCAAAATTCTCATATGGGTTTTGGAGGTAGACTTAAGATAGGTTAGCAAAACTTGAATATAATAACTTAATTACTAATTTTGCATCACAAAAAAGCAAGAAAATTAAATTTTAAATAAAAGATTTATAATAATATTAAAACATAGAAAATGCTTCATTTTATGATTGTTGCTTTAGGCCTCGAATTGTCTCAAGCCGGCCATGGCATTTAGTTTCTTTTACATCAAGGAATAGCTTTTCCTGGTCATGATGAATCTAGGGACTCGAAGAATCAGGGAAATCTTCTTAAATTATTGAAACTTATTGTTAACCATAATGAAGATATTAGAAGTGTTGTATTGAAATTAAAATGCTTTTGAAAATCTTAAATTGACAGGGCCCAATATTCAGAAGTAGATTGTAAGTGCAGCTGCGACTGAAACCACTTAAGTTATCATCAATGAGCTTGGAGATGCATTATATGCTATCTTGATCGACGAATCTCGTGACATATTTATCAAAGAGAAAATTGTTCTTGCATTATGTTTTTTAGACAAGCGAGGATGTGTAATTCAGCATTTCGTCGGAATTGTGCAAGTTTATGAAACCACATCTATATCACTGAAGGCAGCGATTGAAGCACTATTATCCAAGCATGGATTAAGTGTATGGAGATTGCATGGACCAGGTCATGATGGGGCTAGTGTCATGTAGGGTGAATTCAATGACCTCAAAGTGCTCATCATAAATGAAAAAAAAATCTACATTTTATATTCATTGCTTTGCGCATCAACTTCAATTGGCCTTTGTTGCCGTTGGAAAAAACCACACTCAAATTACTTTACTTTTTAACATAGTTTCTAGTGTGTTAAACATTGTTGGAGCCTCATAAAAATGTCGAGGCATTCTTTGAGAGAAACAAGAAGCTAAAGTTATTAAAGGACTTAACAATGGTGAACTTTCAAGTGGACGAGGCACAAATCAAGATCACTTACCTCAAACATTCTGGCGATACACATTGGGGGTCACATAGTGCAGGTACACTTCTCAGCGTAATTGTCTTGTTCTCCTCTGTGATTGAAGTGCTTGACATTGTTTCGTTGCAATCATTCGAATTTATACTTTAACAAATAGCTAAAGCATGTGTGCTATTGGTTTGGTAAAATCATTTGAATTTATATTTAACTTTCATTTGATGAAGAATATCTTGGAAATCACTAATGTACTATCAAAGGCATTGCAGCACAGAGAACAAGTTATTGTGAATACCATGGTCCTGGTTAAAATATCTAAGCAATGACTGCAGATGATGAGAGATATGAATAGTTAGTCAAGTTTCCTTTATTTCGTACACAGGAGACTAAATGGATGACATATGAATCTGGATCATCTGAATTTTAAAAATAAAATGCATGACAAAGTTTGAAAGGCCCGCTATGTTTCTTAAGCAAATGGACTTCGCCATCTAGCCACTTCGAAAGTTTAAGTAGATGGCATGTATCCTATGTAAGCCTAGAGTTTCTATTTTGATCATCTATTCCATCACCTAAGATCAGATACATGACAACATCTAATAGAACTGCATTTTTTTCTAAAGGCATGATCCAAAAGCCCTCTTGTATCAGTAAGACAGCAGGCCCATAAACTCTCCAAATTTTCGCCTTTTGGTAAAAGAGATATTTAATCACAAAAAAAAAAAAATATTAAACAGACAAACAAAGAAAATAATTACATACTGATAATCAGTCTAGGTAATATATCTAGAACAACTTTTGCCTCACTTTTCTATAAAAAAAAATAAAAAAATGAACAACTTTTCTTAAGAAGCCTGTACAAATTCATGCCGATAATGGGTAAAGTGGGATACAAAGGCCACATATAAAGTAGTCTCAATCAAGTCATATCTTATTTGATTCATGAGCATCAATGTTTCAAAATCTAACTAAAATGACTTCTTTGTTTTTCTTTAGTGTCCAATAATTTATATCAATCGTATTAGTGTCAAATTGAATTGAGTGTCAACTAACTGAAATTATATAATAATATAGGGATAATTTCATAATTGTATAACATATAAAGTTTCTATTTTCTTGTTTTCGAAACTGAGAATAGTTGACTCTTCGAAGTCTCTTGTGAATGTGTCTGCCCCATGAAAAGCAAGGAAAATGCATCCATCATCATAAGAAGCGTTTACCTCGATTTTTTTGGGATCATCTTATTTTAGAAGAATTATTAAATCAATTCTATTGTCCTCTTAGTACCAACTCACAAAAAATATAATAGCTGAAAAGTTTCATGCAATTATTGTAGTAGCTTTGGTACATTGAAGCACTATTTTATTACATAACCATATATAATAGATGACTAATTGCATATTAAAATAGTTTAGTGTGGTGAATCATGTGTCTCATCCCTTGCCCCTGCACTTCAAATGTTGCACCCCAAATGGGGCCCATTTGGATAAGAGACAAGCTAGCAAAATGAGATGATGATCCTTTTGGGCTATAGCTCAGTTAGTTAGGAATACCAAATCCCCTTATAAGATGGTGAGAGTGCATGCATGAGCTTGAGGCCTCCCTCCCCAACATAAACGGAAAGGGGAAGATATAGATCATGACATTCAATATTGCCTAATTTTTAGTCAATTTTTAGTTATATGACAAGGAAATTAAAGCCAGCATTTGATAATTTTTTTAATCTACTGCTAATGAATCTCAATGCCTTCTTGGACCCAGCAAGGAACAGTTTAGAGCCAAAAAAAAAAAGTGATCAGATGAGATAAGCTACCAGCCGAGAAATCAATACAAATTGAGAATCCAACTTCTAGACAAAAAGATCCACAATCAGATCAAAATTCATTCCAACTCCACAATAAATATATTTTAACAACAACAAATAAATCAAATGAAAAAAAAAAATTTACCAGCAGCTGTAGCAAGATTGAATGGTGCGAGCTATGGGTTTCGGCGGCGGCGGTAGCGGCTCCGGCGCAGGGAGGGAGAGAGAGAGAACCTGTGGCGTCTCCGGCTCGCGGGAGGGCACAGTGCAGAGCAAGAGGAAGAGAGAGAGAGAGAGAGAGAGAGAGAACCGGTGGCGGATCCGGCGCAGGGAGGGAGAGAGAGACAATCGATGGCTGCTTCGGCGCGTGGGAGGGAACAGTGCAGAGCGAGAGAGAGAGAGAGAGAGAGAGAGAGAGAGAGAGAGAGAGAGGGAGAGGGAGAGGGAGACGGAGAACCGGTGGCGGCTCTGGCAAAGGCGGCTCCGGCGGTGGCGTGGCAGGTGTGGCGGGAGAGAAGAGGTAGGGCTTGGGCGCGGGAGGGGAAAAAACGAGTGGGAAGGAGGAAAAAATGATGAAGAGAAGAGGGGCTCGGGTGTTAGTTAAGGTGGGCTTTAACGACCGCCACAAAGGGCTTTAGCGACCGCCAATAGCGGTCGCTAAAGCCACTTTGGCGGTCGCACGCTTTCTCCTGCGCCAAAACCTCTTTTTCTAGTAGTGAGACAATGAGTGAGATTCTCTTACCAATGAAGTTACTTCATTCTATACCAAATATGAAATTATTATTCCTAACATGAATGATAAGTTTGCAACTCGAGCGTGACCACGCTGAAATCTGTAGAAATCACAAACTTGCATCATTATCAGGTTGAATTGTTCTATACTACTATTGATATGCAACTTCAAGAGTTAAAAAATATCATTTCAACGAGGTGAGCACTGGATTGCTCATTTGCAATGCATGCCTAAGTCCAAATGATTCATTCTCCATTTTTGACAAGCAAATATAGGTCTGCCTTGCTCAGTTCTATCAAACTGAGTTTTCCATAGTGGATCTTGTGACACTTAACAATCAGCTTGGAACTTTCATTTTGGAAATGCGCTCCAATGATGACTTTTTAGAAGTTAACGGGATTAGCGGTCCTGCTAAGAAGATGTTGTAGAAAAAAAAAGGATATTTTGCATCCATCAGTTCATTTGCTTATGACATTAGCACTAATCTTACCAGTGGCCACTGCCAGCATTAAGAGGTCGTTTTCTGCTATGCATATTATAAAGAATCGCCTACGTAATCGAATGGGAGATGAATGAATAAATGATTGTTTAATCACATACATGGAGAGAAACATTTTTTATATTGTCGATAACAAGGCAATCATGCGACAATTTTAGAACATGGAAACTGACAAGGACAATTGTAAAGAAATACTTTTTCATGTAATGGAGTTTTAAAAAGTTGATGCACACTTATTTATGTCTATATGATTTTATATATATATATATATACGGTAATATTTAGGTGAGAACTAGTTCTTACATATTATATGAGAACTTTTTTGTGGGGCCCATTTGGGGATGGGACCAAGGGAGATGGAAAGATCTATGTGAGACCACCACAAGTATCAAGTTTGACTCCAAACCTATGCCCCTAACCCCTTCATCTGTGGCACACAAGTTTAATGGCTTTATATTCAAAAAAAATTTCAACCCTCGATCCAACGGTTCAGTCCATTCGGATGTGTGCCAATCATTGGAATTAGTGACTATCAGTGGGTTCCCTATTGGTTGCTAGGTTTGGATGGGTTGCTAGTTTGGCCCCTAAAAAAGTTCACATATAATAGGTGAAAATTAGTTCTCACTTGAATATTTCTCATATACGGTAATATATATATATATATATTTATTTTTACTTAATGAGTTATAATAATTCATCTTTGCCCCCACAAAGAGAAATTCCAGGCTCCCCCACATGTCTATATTGATTTCCTTTGATCTTCATGTTCATGGAAATGTTCCACCACTTGCTGCATATCAATTGGACTCACTTGAGACCGACGTTCTTTTTTTTTTTTTTTTTTTTTTTTTTTTTTTGTTATAGCATTTTGTTGTTTTTCTAGACTTGTATTCGGGGACGAGATATGTTGAGCCTCCTCTCGTTCTCTCGGTTATTTGTGTTGTGGCCTAGTCCATTGTCTGTTTTTCATCCTTTAGTTTAATCCATATATAGCAATTTCGTCCATCTAGATTTTTTTTATTTTATTTTTGAACTAGCTGTTGATCTGTTGCTCGTAGTTGGCCTTTGATATAGAATCACATAGCATTTGGCATAGCCTGCATAAATGACCAATGCAGTCTTTCTTTTTTTGTTTTTACCCTTCCCTAATTACAAGTAGTCTGATAATTATTGTTATTGTAAGTGCAAAAAATCTCACTGACTTACTTAGATGGATTAAGAACTTCTTTGGGAAGGATTCGTTGCCTGAAAACCTGAAAGGGGAGGAAAAGAGACGGTCAGAAGACCCTGGTTGCTGTCAACGCAAGGCTCTCCGATCGATGCCTAAGTTAGTTCTGCAACTAAGCAAAGGATGGAAGGAGAAGAGAAAGAGAATCTCTGAGTGCGAGCCTTGGCGTACCTATTTTGAAGTTTGTTCCTTGTATTTATAGTGGAGAAGTCCTCTGACTTTGGATAGGAAGTCTCGTGACTTGTGCTAGGGAGTCCCATCATAGCCCACATTTCTTTAATTGTAGTCCCATCGGACCATACTTCTTTAGTGGAGGTAGGCAAGGACGGAAGTCCCATCGGTCCTAACGCTGGCAGCTTGGGGGCAGAAGTCCCATCGGACCTTACCCTGGCATCTGACACGTTTTGCAACGCAACCATGCCTTTATTAAATGCTGACTGACGCTAGTACTGTTTATCTTGGTTAGCCTAACTGAGATGGTTCTTGACCGAGATGGCGCTAGCTGATACTCTTACCGAGACTAGACCAAGCCCGGGATGGTGCTTGACCGAGATAGTGCTAGCTGGTATTCTTATCGAGACTAGACAAAGTCCGAGATGAGCTGGTACCATCACCAAACTGGATGGAGCCGGGATCAGGACAAACCCAAATGGTAGCTTTACCGAGATCAGCATTTATCTTAGTATTACGAAAATGCCCCCACACAGTTATCATACAACCAAATGATACTCATGCATTACCCACACAATAAAGAGTTCTTCTCAAAAAGAACTGACAAGATGCAAAATTCAAATACTAGTGTTTCTTAGATTTTTCCTTCTTAGAAGAAGACATCAATTCAAGTTTTTTGTGTGCTAAGACTCGTAACAATGTTTCTTTCACCTTTTAAGACAAATATCATGTGATGATAGTTTTTGGTTTTCACCACCTTCGTACCTAATGAAAATATGATACGTTTCGAATTTTTCTTGATTTGAAGATTCATTGTAAGACTTCAATCCATGTACAATATTTATATGCTCAACAATGACATAATCTACAGAATAATAAATTCACGAAAACAGATATGGTGACTTAGTTCTATGATTCAATGAAAGAAAATAAATCAGGGATTGAAATAAAAGAAACAATACAACCATTTATGGTAGTTATTGAGAAATTTGGGTTCCTAAAACACGAAAAACCAATGCACTAACTAGCTTTAGAAATTAAAAACATGAGACCGGATTCTAGAACCAAAATAAGCACTAATGGGTATGACATTTGTGTTCCTAAAGCATGATAATCAAATACACTTAAAAAGCTTTGATGTGAACTAAATAAGCTACAGATGCTGTAAATATAGAAACTATGCTGATTTAAACCAAACTTCAGCTCTACAGATCCCCTTCAAGTTCACTTCTTGAAGCATTCCAATGGCGTACTTTTAGCCTGAACTTTTAAGCAGACAACATCTCTTATGACGATATTGGAGAATACTGTGAGCTAAAGTGTCTAAATCTTTGCCATATCCTGGATTGAAATAATGTTCAAGATTGATACTTAAAGCATCCAAGGCATATGGTCTAACAAGTTCAAGTACTACTTCAACAACAGATCAAGAAGAAATCCTTGATGAGTTAGTCTGTAAGTATTTTGATAGACCATGGGATTGGAGGCATGCTTACATCTCTTACACCCTCCAGAATCTGAACCACAAGCTCCATTGATGGCCTATCGTTTTCGTTGTCTTGGATGCACCAACAAGCCACTCTAGATGCTCTTCTGAGTCTTCAATGTTTGCAATACCATCCAATCGGTAATCCAACAGGCTAGAACTTCATCCTCAACTATTTTTTCTGCAGCCCAACATGGAAAGAAGGCAGATTCCCCATCCCCTAACTGCTCTGCATTTCTCTTCCCTGATATGATTTCAAAAAGCATCATTCCATAGCTATAAAACATCAGCTTTCGTTGTGATAGCAACACCTGAAATCCACTCTGGTGCAAGGTAGCCAATAGTTCCTCTCATGTAGTCAAACCCCTACTGAATTCCCGCCCAACAAGCTTTGCCATACCGAAGTCTGCCAACTGGGGCAAAAAAGCAGCACCAAAAGCACATTTTCTGGCTTGATGTCGCAGTGTATGATGTAGTCTCTGCATTTTTCATGGAGATAGGCTATACCTCTTGCGGTCCGAGTGCTATTTGGTACCTTATTTTCCAATCTATGTGCCTGGGGATTCTTATGGAACAATTGAGAATTTAAAGAACCATTTGGCATGTAATCATAAACTAGAAGTCTATTTCTTACCTGAGAGCAGAACCCACGAAGGCGAATGAGATTAATGTGCTGAATTGCCCCAATTGTGCTCACTTCTGCTCGGAACTGCTTCTCTCCTTGAGAAAGGCCTTTCTAGTTTCTTCACGGCTATGGGCATTGAGTCAGGCAAACTCCCTTTGAAGACGGAACCAAAACTTCCATTCCCTAACTTTTCAAAGAAATTCTAGTAATTATCTGTAACTCTCTGTAGCTAAATACAATCAAAGAGTCCTGAACCACCTTCAAAGATATTATTCGTCGTCTTCTTCGGCATATCCAAATGAACAATATAACAACAATAAATACAGACGCACAACCTACACCAACACTAACAATAACCCAACGAACCCATCCCTCTGCCTTTTCTGATAATTGAACCTGCAGATCAATTGCTGCGAGGCGAAAGATAAAGATCCCCTCCTCCAACATCTCCATCTGACATCCGTTTCAGATTGATCAAGTCACCATTCCATACATAGCAACTGCTATCATATGCAAAAGCAGTACAGGAACAATTGTTCAAGCAATACAATTCACATTCTTTTGCGCTTCTGACTGTCGCCAATGACTGCTGATTCCCTGGCAGCTGCACGTTGCGCATCACGAAGAACCCATCTTTTTCTGCATCAACAGAGGTGTTCCGACCACACTGCAAGGGGGTTCTCCTCTTGCATCCGCCTGACCAATTGCTAGAATTCCAATCTTTCTGAGAGACTGGTTCAAAACCACGCAAACAGGAGCAATAGGCGGGGTAGATTGTGGTGGGTGCATATGCCGAAAGACCAGCAGTAGGAATAAATCTGCACATGGAGATGTAGGCTTATATGATAAACAACTCATGTTTGGAAGTCCCACTTTGCATTGCTGATATCCCC
>QPKB01000007.1:3199653-3476158 GCA_003546025.1 Camphora micrantha
AGAGAGGTTTCCTGGTTCCTACTTGACTCTTAGGGAACTTAAACACTCAATTTGGGGAAAGTCAGTTCATTTTTTTTTCTTTTGAAAAATTTTGCTGCATCAAACAATGGATCAATGGGTTGTATAGAAAATCAAAATAATTTATTTCTTTTCACAGTATCATTTGGTTGTATAAATGGATTCCAGCTACCTGTTTCTTTACTAGGATTTTTATTAAGAATTTGGTGTGTTAGAGTTTTTTTGGACATGATGTGATAGCTTGTCTCCTAAAATTTGAAATGCAATATTTCTTCATAAAAATTCTAAAATCCCAGCCTATTGAAATTCCTATAATTCCAACCCTTATGTATTTTTGTGGAATTTCTAGATGTTCAAGTAAAAGCCAATACCAAGGAACTCCACCATGATAAAGAATTCAGAAATTCTTCAGACATGAATTCCTTAGATTTCAGTAAGTAAACAAACCCGTGGAGCATGAATATGAAATCACTTTTCTGCAAGATCAATAAAAAAAAAAATCCATTTTCATGTAAAAGCTTTTTCATTATTTTGGTATGAATACTTTTTTAATAAGAGAAAGATATAAAATAGTATAATTTTCTAGAAACTCATAGGGCAAGCTTTTTTATGTAAGAATAATTTCTGTATAAAAGTGAAAAGTGAAAGCCCGTCGTCTTCTCTTACCATGTAACCTACACAACGTGCCCTTGTAAGTTAGCGGTTAGGAAGAATGTGGTCATCCACTTTCTCAGTCAATATAAAGCATTAGATGACCAGGAGGTATGAGTAGTCATCCAGTGCATGACGCGTGCACAGGATGACTATGCGCACCTCAACATGGGGGCCCACCATAGGGTTGGGACAAGGGGGATTGAAAGTCTCCTCTGACCCTTCATCTCTGTAAAAAAATCAGCCCCATCCCTCACCCTATCGTTTCCATCGGGCCTTACAGCTTAATGGTGTACGGTCCATTCGAATGGGTGCGTAGTCGATCCCAACGGTATCTGTACATTGGATGCGTGCAAAGGTGGGCCCAATGTGAAATTTAGGGAGGGGGGAGGGTTTTGCAATTCATTCAAATGGACCATTCAGGTGGGCCGCGCCCTCGGTGCACAGGTGGCGCCCTCGTTGACCTGATAATTTGTCGTGTGTATATATGTGTGTGTGTGTGTGTGGTGTGTGTGTGTGTGTGTGTGTGTGTGTGTGTGAGCCGGGGGGGAGTGCTACACAAACGCCCCGGGCGTTTGTTTAGGAGAAAATGACCTTCTTAATTGGGCCACTAGGATGCATGATGATGATGGAAATCTATTAGATGGAAAGATCCATATGAGGCCTACCTATATGCAAAATCTTGAGTTCATCAGATCATCCAACGGTTTTAGAAACATTGAATGGTTTAGAGGCATCATCTTATTATGATTTCAATCCAATAGTGAGGAAAAGTCGGATGAGTGTCAAACTTGGACTTGTGACTATTCCTGGGGGCGGGGGGTTTATGGTCCGGGCTAAGGCCTATCCAGGCTCATCCCTAACTTTAGAAACATTGGCCCATGCTCGGCCTAAGCCCGGCAATAGCCATAAAAATTATGCTTGAGCGTGCCCGTTTAATCAATCAGGCCTGGCTGAGCCGTGCTTTTTATCACTATTGTGGGCATTTGTTCAATTTCTTGGACTAACTAGATTAAATTACATGCATTCCTTACACGAGCCGAGCTTTAGGCTTTCTATCACTTATCCAAGTCCGGACAAATTACTAAATGGGCCCTAATTACATATCCAAGCCTGGTCCAAAGTGGCTGGGCCCGAATATGGGAGTAGTGTTGTATGAAAAGACTAGATTGACTTAATATGGGCCCCATGAAAATAAAAATGATGGTAAAAGAAGGAGCGTTTTAAGCTTTTTTTTTAGAATTTTCATATATATATATATATATATATACACATCAATCCCTCGCCATATGGTGAGGGACAAGCTTAATAGGGCCCACCTAAGGCCCCACCGAGACTTGGGGGGATGGAAAGAGATAGTATGGGCCCATATATCAAGTTTGGGGGTCAATCCCGTGCCTCTAACCCTTTTATCCATGGCCCACAAATTTAACGACTTTATATTAAAGAAAAAAATTTGAACCCCGATTTAATGGTCAAATCCATTCGAATTGATAAAAATTCGATGGATCTAGTACAATCAGATGGTCCCATGCGTGTAGATGGATCAGATGTATCATTAAATGGGCCCCACTATATCGTCCCTTACCATATGTGTATATATATATATATAAGGAGGTGCTCCAATGAGAGATGCTCTCACCTTACTATGAGAGAAAAAGTGGGGGCCCTCACATCCACATCCACATCCAAATTCAATGCCAACAACTTAAATGTGAGGGCCCCCACTTATATCTCTCATAGTAAGATGAGAGTTACTTTCATATGAGTATCTCCCATACATACATACATATATATATATAGTATATATAGAGCAAGGCTCTCCTAAGCTCAAGTTTGGGAGAAAATCTTGTAAGTTAATGCTTGTGGAGCCCACATTTGGACCATCTAAATGGACCAAACACATGACCCCTCTAAATTGGACATATCCACCAACTTTAAGTCAAATCCGATTTTACTGGACCGTTGGATCGACTATGCATCGATTCGAATGGACTATTGACCATTAAACTTTTGGCCCATATGGAGATGATAGAAATCACGGTTAGAGTTGATTTTTTGCAAAGAGGAAGATCCAGAGAATCCTTGAAATCCCCCCCCCCCCCCCCACAATCCCCATGTGGGTCCCCAAATAGGCCCCACCATACACTTGAGCTTACCTTATCCTAAGCTTAAGTTTAGGAGAGCTTGCCCCTAAATTTATATATATATATATATATAGAGAGAGAGAGAGAGAGAGAGAGAGAGAGAGAGAGAGAGATGGATAAGGCTAAGATGGTGGGGTCACTTTCTTCTTCGTATAGTTGTGATTATGAGTAGAATGCATTATGCACGCCTAGATCATTCCAATATAGCCATTGGACAGGTTATGATGGCTCACCAATAAAGGCAGCTCCATCAATTCTGCGGCCCACATCCATGTCTCGTGTTCCATTTTTGTTGGGATGATTCCATTTATTAAATCTTGAACACTTGTGGCCATTCTTTGTCGGCAAGGAATTAATTGACTCAGTTTTATTGTTGTCCACTTGATCAATTCTCTATATGCATCAAGTTGCCTATGGTTGCTGGATGGTACATATCAAGTTGTTTATAATATGTTCACAGATTCTTTCCCCTTGGACAAATTCCCTAAAATTGATAGAGTTTGTGGTTGAGATTCCTTCTTTAGGAATTGCTTTGTGGCTGTGGTATGGTTCTGTAGCACTTTATTTCCACCCTGGTGATTTCACACCTTTCCTTCTGATCTTCCATTTGGATTGCGATGAATTTCTTACCATGGAAAGGAAACACTCTCCTTCACCATGGTTTCTCTAAAGCCACCACATATTCCACCTTTTTTCTAGGCATGCTTTTGTGCAGGTGTTGTAACCTTGAGGGCCTTGGATGTTTTCATACTTTAATTCACTAAGCTTTTAGAAAAGAGAAGCCTAACAAAGAAGTGATTTTTTTGTTTTATTGTTTTATTGTTTTTTGTTTTTGTTTTTTGTTTTTTGTTATTTGGAAAACGCAGCCAAGGGGGCCGTACATTGCTGGAAAGAAATCCCACAGAAACGGGAAAGGTGGCAAATCTAAGGATCGAACCCTAGATACTTAGGTGAGAGCTGCCACTACTTACCACTTGGGTAAGGAGTCGCTGTAAAAGTGGAGTTCAGTTTATTGATGGCCCCATCTTATTTTATTAGTGACTAGTTTGATTATGAAATTCTCTAGGACATTGTTGATGCCTATGTGGTAGAAACCAGTTTACCAATGATTTGGATTTGCCATGATATTATGAAAAATTTGTTTTAATGTTGTTATTGTGATTTGTTCAATTTATATTTATACCATGATACTATCGGTGGGAATGGATTTTAAACCCATGACATAAGTTTAGGACTTGAAAAGCCTTACCACTTAGATAGAATAAATAGATACATCATACGTACATACCTATCATTTTCTCGCAGGGCTTGTTGTTTTCAAGGAGGAGTTGAATTCCGGAATCCTACAAAATGTGTCTCTTAAAGTGGCTAAAATTAAAGAAACAAAGGTGAAGATCTATGGGTAGACATCAAATAATCTCTCCTTTAGTAGCAAATGAGTAATGGAAGATGAAAAAAGAATCCCGAGTCATCACGCTAGTAAAACATTCTTAGGAAAGTCTGGGATCAAATTAACTCTCCACCTTATCATAGCCAATGGTGGACCCAGGATTCTCATTTGGGGCGGTGCGGGTAATAATCAAGTGAAGAAGTTAAATAATAAAATTGAATATTTAAATGTCTTATATAGGGGGTTTCTTGAATCTCACAAGTACGACTGCACCTGCATGCTAACACTTGTGCCCGCCCCAGCTTTTATCCTTCACCCCTCACACCCTTTTTATTTTTTTTTTTTTTTTTGGTTCCTTCAGCGGTCATAATATTATACAATGTTTTACGATCTTCATGTTCTAAATTTAGAACATATGTTTTTTCTTAAAAAAAAAATATTGAAATCATTCTAATATTATCTGTTGCTGATATCTGGATAACGAGTTTTGCAGCACGGATCAATATGGGCTCCACCTTAATTATATGACAGTAGGAAGCCAGGAGATCAATAGGTTTGGACCCTTAATAAGGGTCAGATATCAGGTTGATTACATGAACCTAACCTTGAAGGCCCTTGAGACATCAAAGAATGTATATTGTACAAATTAACTTTTTTTCTGATAAAATCAAACAGTGAATAATCTGTAGGTCACTTTCACTTCATGACTATTTGGCATTTAATAAAACAGGAAAAAAATATCATGACTATTTGCCGTTTCAAAGAGGTTGGCTTGTGTGTGAAGGGGTTGGATTGATTATAATGCGGACCTCCTGTACGTACTAAATAAAATAGAAAAGGGAAGAAAAACCCTGTATTTATAGCAGGTTGCTAAATACATGCTTTGTAGCTCTCAAAGTCCTGATGAAAGAAAAGAAAGGGAAACCACGAATACCTGAAACGAACCAACAATAAAAGACATGCTTCGAAGTTTCCTATAATTTAGAATTATACGTGTAATAAAATGGAACTCACATGGATGTGATAAGGTTATATGATGATAATAATGATATCCTACGAGGAAAATATTTTCATACAAGCATTTGCAAGTACGGTCCAGTACGGCGAACCTACTTGGCCCCACGTTTCATCAATGCAACCCCTCTAATACTCTTCTCATCCTATGATTTGACAACAAGCGCAATTTTACACTCACTGATCCTTCGCTCAATGTTGGATTAAATCCCAAGAAAATCTATAGTTAAAATATCATTAAACTTATAAGATTGTTAAATCAAGGGCTAAGCTAACACGGCGGGCCATGTTGCTTTTTCAAGCGAAAAAGGGATTGAGCTGAAAAGCAAGCCAATATAGTGTCTTACATGTTGGTTCTTCAGTTTCTGTCCATTCACAACATCAGCCCATACGTTGGGCTTTGCTCATCTGATTATATGAACAGTTGGGTGGGGCTTCATAGCCTTAATCATCCATAGCTACCCATTAGTGCAACATCAACCAACCAGTTAGCCAGTTCTTGAAATTTATCTGGCTGTGATTGGATGCCACTAGGTTGGAGAAAAGTGGAATTTATATGGTGGATAATACTCTTGGACAGAAGGATTCCAAGGTAAATACCATCATTCCTACCAGATTGAATAAAAGTGGGACAAGTGATTTTAGGATTGAATGGGATCTGAAAGGGACAGAAATAGAGAGGAAGCAATGTCCCAAGTACATGAATGGGAATGTCTTGCGGTTGTGACCGTTCGCAAGAAATTCAGCTCAACAAACGTTTGTTGTGTTGTTGCTGCTTGTCTTCCCAACCGCGATAGGAATGGTCCCCATTACAGAAAGTAGTAGTGTGTGTCACACGTAGAATGAAGACCAAAGAGTGCAGCAGTATGTGTGAGAGAGAGGACCAAATACAGTAGCAGTATGCGTGAGAGAGAGAGAGAGAGAGAGAGAGAGAGAGAGAGAGCGCTTGTGAATAATAGTAGCTAGGGTCATGTTTTGTTAAGAAGTACCTTTCATGGATATTGTTCCAGATAACCCTATAGAACCCCATAACAAATCAAACCTCCTACACTCACAAGTCCTTATGAATTAGCAGTCACCCTAATTTGATACTAATATTTATTATACTTATAATTAGGCTAAATTTCATAATAAATAGAAGTTAGAAAATTATTTAAATTTAAGACCTTAAATCAATGGTTGTGATGATCTTTCCCGCAATCGTTTCTATAATGAGACCTTTTCAACACACTACCCTCCCATGATTAGTATGCTATCCAAGTGGGTCCGATAGGAGCTTACCATTAGAGGTACCTCTTGTAAGAAAAGAACTCATGAAAAGAAAATAGAAGTCTTGGGTCATTTTAATTTAAATCACATTATACATTATAACGGATAGTTTTTCTGTTTTTATAATTTTAACCCACTTTCTCTTAAGTTTGACTTTCAAATGGAGCCCTCACCTTATCCTTATTTCAATGTGTCCTTCCCTAAGGCCCACATGCATTTCTTACCTCCATACGGTTTCTTTTCCTTATATTAGTTTCTATCATAATTTCTAAAGTTGCATAAGAAGCTGAAAAGGTTATGAATATTTATTAGGATAGGTAATTAAGATTTACCTTATTCTATGTAGCTCCTATTTAACCAATTTTAAAAAAGTTCAAAAGAAATTCAGCAACTTCGTGTTTAGAGTTAAACTATAAGAAGATTTATTAGAAAAGGCAATTAAGATTTATTTGATTTCTATTTTCTCTTATATCTTATCAAATAAAAATCTAATAAAGATCTTAACATCCTAATTAAAAGAAATGAACTTAATACTTTCACTTGCTAGCTAGTTTTTGTCTCTTCTCATTTTTTTCATCATCTTCCTGCTAAGGCCCTACCTTTCATCTCATTCCAGTCATAGGCATGCGAGGTCCACATTTCCATCTTGTACTTCCTTTGTTCATATTCGCTGTCACTGTTAAACTTGACCCAGTATTATATCAAGCAGAAAGTTTCAATTCAGTTTTGACCACTCCTTATAAATTTTAACTTTTGGTGGAGCACAAATCATACTTTTAGGGGTTTAAATCACCACCTCTTTGACCATTCAATATTTTTTGAACATAAGATTTTTTAAGATCAAGATCTAATCACTTGTTCTTAACCTGTTAAATTAACTTTCTTAATATTTTAAGGATGAAATCACTATATAATTTTTCTAATACTTGAAAATACTATTCTTAAAGGTACTATTATTTGACCTTTCCTTAAGAATAATCTAAAATGCCTTATCTTTGATTAATTAAGAAAGATAAATTAAGATCTAGCATATGTGATGGGAATTTTACTTGGAGAAAAAGGTAATTAGAATGTAATGACAAGAATTGTATTACATTCTGTGACTACCTTGTCTCCTTTTGATAATCTTCCTGACCTTTATGAATTCATGATATACTGCATACATAGATACCCAAAACTGTGATTTTATATGCTCATCTAATCATTGATTATTTTTATTAGTTATGTAATTATTTTTATCTATCTCATATAGTTTTTATTTATTTATTCATTTATTTATTTTGCTTAAGGGTAAATTTGTATTAAAAAGAGAGAAAAAGCAGGGCTGAGCACCCCCATACAAAACAAGAAACCAAAAAGAAAGGGAGGGAAGGCTAATAAAAATGCCAGCCCACCCAACAACCAGGTAGAAACAGCTAGCTACACAACAGCCAGCTTGAAGAAACACTACAGAGAAGAAGATACAGATAAATACCGAACCAATCAACCTGAAAATGAAGCAGGGGATACCTTGAGAAGCAGGGCTGACCTTCAATGACCAGCAAACTCACAAGAAAACAGGCCTCAAAAAACAGGAGGGAAGGATGTAGACTCAGTGGTTGTCTACAGCCCCAGAGCTACCAAAGTAGGGTGAGGGGTTAAGGCTAAAAGAGCACCTGGTTGAGAGCTAACCAACCCCTTCAGCCTGTTTATGAGAAGCAACTTGGCTACCCCAAGAGATGGCTTCTTGTTGTTGTACTTGGAGTCGTTTCGCAACGTCCAAAAAATAGAGACGGTGTGGAAGAAAATGGCAGCATCACATTTTTTTCCCAAGAACATCTCTGTCTCATATAGTCAAGAGTCAACTTTCACCAATTCCTATCTTGCTAGTTTGACTCTTGAACAATGGCTCAAATATTACAATTATCTTTTCTTTTTCTTCCATTATCTCAATAATCGTCAAATGATTTTCTAGATTGATTTTTAATTTCACTACGTAAAAAAATCTTTGAATATGTATTTATAAATAAAAGAAACAAGGAAAACTATTTTAACATAGTGTGGATGACTCGTAACTAAAACCATACGAAGTAGCATTACCAATTGATTCTTCTTACTCTGTTTCTACACCAAAAAGAAAAAGTGCAAAAATTCATAATATCTTAATTATCAGGTAAATAACAAAGCTGTACAAAAACTAATAATACCAAAAAGATATATCACACAAAAAGAAAAAAAAAAAGTCATTGCATCTCTTCATAGAAGAAAATTAAGACATTAGGAATTTCGGAAAGTGACAAGGATAAATCAAACAAATATGATCATTTCAAAAAAGTATACAACAAATATATGAATTAGACTAAATTCAGCATATTTCCAAAACTATCACCTTATTTATTTCTCTTCTAATAATTTAATAATTCTATAATGAATTTTTGTGTTTATTTTATTATTTCACGACTTGAAAAAACTTTGAATATGTATTAATAAATGTAAGAGAGTACGAAAAATCTCTTCTATATAATATTGAGCCATCATTCATAAGTGTATTTGTCCAACGGGACATATTTATGCACTTCCCATATAATATAAATAGTCATTAAATGACCATTTATGAGCTTTCTATAATTAATCAAAGGAAAATTTTTAAATAAGGTCTTAAGTTTTTGCCTTATTCAAAAAAGAAAACAAGTCTTAAAACTTCTCATATTAGGGCCTAAGTTTTCCATGTAGTTTTCAGTTAAGGATATTGGACCATTTAAGTGTATCTTTTGATAACTTTTTCTCTCAAAATTTTAAAATATCCAAACTACCCGTCATTTAAAGCAATGGCATGCTTCCAGCAACCATTACATGCCGCCAATCATCGTGGGGACATTGGTTGTCGTCAATCACTTGAAGGACACTAGTGAATCAATGGAGGAGAAAATAGCATAACTGAAGGAGACTTTTATCTCTATGAAGGGAAATTTTTGGTATTTTAAAAAACTTGAGGAAAAAATCCATTAGAAAATAACTTTAAATGGTCGGCTGTCCTTAATTGAAAACTTAAGCCCTAATTTGAAAAGTTTTGAAACTTGTGTCTTTTTTTGAAATAAGGCAAAAACTTAAGGCCTTATTTGAAAACTTCCCTCGATTAAATATAATATTGCAATAGTGTATGTAGCATCATAAAAATTTATGTAACTTATCAAATCAAACTAAATTCAGCACCGATATTCAAAAAAATTTATGCGTTAGATCCATCATCATCAAAGCCTTGTACTAACTATGTTGACCTAAGCTACATAAATTTTATTTTTCCATTTAAGTTTTTCTTGGGCCAGATCCTCGGACATGTTATAACTCCACATAGATATCTTTACTACTTCCATCCATATACTCTTGGGTCAATCACTTTTCCTTGAGGGGCCATCAATTTGCATAGAGAAGTAAAATCACTGCCTAAATAAATGTCCTTCTATGTATCGAGTATCCTCAAATTTAGTACAATAAGAGTTGTTCCACCATTAGATTAAGAGTTTGACTAAAAACACGATTGTCCCTAATATATAACTAAGTATTTTATAAAAAAATTTTGATTAGATCACCCTTTTTATAATATGCACAATCTTATCGTAGGGCCAACTCCTACTTGAGTAAAATTCGAGAATACCCCATACAATAGAAAGGCATTTACTTTGAATGGCTTAGATTTTTTCATAGATTGGCTCAGCCATGGAGTTCCACACCTTTAACTTGGTATTTCTATGTAAAAGCTTCAAGGATCCAGATTCACGCCCATCTCTTAGTATGAGGCCTATTTCACTACATTTATCTTGCGGGGAGTTTCCGTGCCAGGTAGCGGGATGCGCCAACTTGAAGCCCAACTGGTGATATATGAACCAGTTGTACCTGGTGCTGGTAAAGTCTTTGAAATGGTCAATGTCCATGTTCTAGAGTTCTCGTTTGGAAAAACCATTGACCACCACCCTTTGATTTAATCCAAACCCTAACTCTCTCTCTCTCCCCTCTCTAGTGGCCCTGTTGCAGAGTGGGCAGTTGGAGGTGGAGGATATGTACGTCATAAACTTCATCACCAATGCATCGACATAGACCTTGTTTATGATACTACCGACATATTCAACATTAACAGAGAATATTCTATATTACCCAGCCATCTTGAGATCATAGGAACATTCACACACTCTCAAAAAGATTTGAAGAACATAAAAAGAACCAACATGACATTTATGAGATTAGTACATAAAGGAAAAGGGAAAAGAAGACAAGAAAACTGTATCTAGCATACCAGTTGAAACCAAAATGATGGAATGCAAAACTTCTATAATTATCTCCAACAAGATCAATACTTAAAGCATGTCCATGGCAAGGTTAATAGTCTGAAAACTTCAAGTAGACTACTTCAACAACAATCCCACAAGAGAAATCTATGATGAATTGTCAATAAGAATTCTGATAGACCTTGGGATCGGAGGCATGTTTACATCTATTAAACCCTCTAGAATCTGGACAATGTTCCTCATTGCTGGCCTATCATTTTCATCATCTTGGATGCACCAATAAGCAACTCTAGAAGCTCTCGTTAGTTCTTCCATGTTAGCATTACCGTCCAATCGATAATCCAACAGGGCCAGAACTTCACCCTTGGCTATTTTTCCCGCAGCCAAACAAGGGAAGAAAGCAGACTCCCCATCCCCCAATTTCTCTGAATTTCTCTTCCCTGATATGATTTCAAATAGCATCATCCCGAAGCTGTAGACATCGGCTTTCGATGTGATAGCAACTCCTGAAATCCACTCTGGTGCAAGATAGCCAATAGTTCCTCTTATGGATGTCAAAACCCGACTGTACTCCCGCTCAATGAGCTTTGCCATACCAAAATCTGCCACTTTGGGGCAAAATGCAGCATCCAAAAGGACATTCTCTGGCTTGATGTCGCAATGTATGATGCACTCTCTGCACTCCTCATGGAGATAGGCTAACCCTCTGGCTGTCCCAAGTGCAATTTGGTATCTAATATTCCAGTCTATAGTCTGTGAATTCTTTTCAAACAAATGAGTATTTAAAGAACTATTTGGCATGTAATCATAAACTAGCATTCTATTCATACCTTGGGAACAAAATCCATGAAGGCGAATGAGATTAATATGCTGAATTGCCCCGATTGTGCTGACCTCCGCTCGGAACTGCTTCTCTCCTTGTTTAAGGCCTTCTAGTTTCTTCACAGCTACAGAGGTTGAATCAAGCAAACTTCCTTTAAAAACAGATCCAAAACTTCCTCTCCCTAACTTATCTGAGAAGTTCTTAGTGATGATCTGTAACTCCCTGTAGCTAAATGACACTAAAGAGCCCCGAACAGCCTTCAAAGATGTCATTTGTTGACGCCTTATGTACCTCCAAACCAGAAGGATTGTAATAACAGTCAATGTAGATGCAGAACCAACCACTGCACATATAGTAGCCCAAGCCATCCCACCCTTCTTTCGGCCCAAGTCTTGCAGCTCGGATGCCGCGAGGCGGAGATAAAGATCTCGTCCTTCACCATTTGAAAGCTGTTGAAGATTAATCAGATCGCCGTTCCACAAAGAGCATCCACTGTTATAAGCATAAGCAGTACATGAACAGTCGCTCAAGCAAGAGGACTCACATTCTTTGTAGCTTCTGACTGTCAATGAATGACTATTTATGGGCAACCTCGTATTGGGTATCATCAAAAACCCACTTTTCTGTCCATTAATAGAGTTGTTACCACCACATTCAAAATGGGTTTTCCTTGTACAACCACCCGACCAATTGCTCGAATTCCAATCATCTCTAGAGCTCGGTTGAAAGCCATTTAAACATGAACAGAAGGGCTCACTATTCTTATTGCAGACTCCAAAAGTTCCGCAACTAGAATAGACTTGACACTGATCTGTTGGCTGAAGCCAAATATAATTCCAGTGTCTAGAAGAATCCAACCATAAGCATTGCTTCATTTGCCCAGAGAAGTCCAAGACACCTCTAGTGACAAAAGAACTTTTGAAAGGAATGTAAGTGAAACAGCTTCTGTTCTCTGTCTCAACAAAACTGAAATTCATCAAATATTTTGAAATCAAAACCATTTCGGGAAGTCCATCAAAATACTGCCCATTCCAAACTCCAGTTCTCCAATACACTTCGGACCCATTCCATAGTGAAACATACTGATTAGTTCCATTGGGATCAAACCCAAATGAAAACATTCCGGGCGCCGGATCATCATGATTTTTCCATGCAATCAGGCGCTTGGGCTCTCCCATAACCTTGTTCCTCCTAAAGCATAGCCATGCTTTGGGAAGCCATGTATGAGTTGGGTTATCAAAGCTCTCCCAAATAACTGCAGAGGAATCTGACGCACCTCTCAAAACAAGGTTTCCGGTGTCATGAAGCTCCGCAACGGTATTATGTGTCCCAATTGAGGATATATTTGTGGACCATATCGGCCTTTCAAACTGATTCAAGATGACAAGATTACCATCTTGATCGATTTTTAGCTTTGAAGAGTACTTGTTCTGGACTGGTGTTTCTCTGTTCGCTACCCAAACAATTGTTTTTTCTGGTAATTGTTTGTACCATATGCCTATGTAGTACTTCTCTCGCACCCCTGGTTTGAAAAAACCCAATTCAAACATGCCACCTTTAGAGGATATGGTGTGGTCTCCAGAGAGAGGTAGGCCCAAGGATATGGTATCTACTGCAACGGAGTGGGAATTCTGAGAGCATATGAATAAATAAAGCAGCACATATCGAAAGAGCATCATCATTTTTTTATTTTTTTTGGAAGGTATGATTTATTGAAAAGTATTTATGCTGTCTCTACTAATGCCTTAAGGAGATTTTGGATTGATTTTGGAAGGAATGGTTAGAGGATGAAACTTAATATGGTATTAAAGCAAACCTGTTGTGAGTTCAAATTTCAGGAGAAACGACTTGACGCTGTAAAAGGAGAAGGACCTGCTATACCACAGAGCAACTATTCTTCAAAGTATCACTTGGGTAAGACGGACAGCTATGCCAAGCATATGGGAACCTACATGGGGCAAGCAAGCTGAGAGCCGAAAATATACAAAGCAAAGACGTCTAAATCCACAGGCAGAGCCAGCCATGCATAACGAAGATCAAAGAGAAAAACCAAAAGGGAAAGCAGGCTTGGAGAGAAGTCTTAAAACTGTGTGTGTTTTAAATGCTGGTATTCTCTATGCTCCACGCTTTAAAGCCCTTTGGGGGAGATCCACAGTTTTTGCACCAAAATTCTGACATGCCAGTATGAACGAGAATAATAATTGTCTATTTGAAGATCAGTCTAGCCACTAATCAAAAGATTCTTGGGATACAGCTGGATCTAATTTTAACTAAGGGGGCTTGACCCAAATGGAAAAAGTACTTAATTGAATATAGAAATCCTCCAAGTCCCTAGTCTAGTGGTGGCAATTCCTGACCCCATCTTCCAACTCAGCCCGAGCCCACCCTGGAAATTCGGGGTTCATTTTATCTGCAGATGGAGTTGGGTTTGACAAAGCTTTTCTGGTGAATAAATGAGTTGGATTCATGTTGAGTGCATAATTGATATTTGACTTGCCTATCCACCCCGGACCTGACCAGTTAACTGAGCTCTTTTTAATTTTCAGATTGGGTTCCATTTGTTATCTTCATACGCACTAAAAAAATTAGTTGGGTTAAAGTTGAACCTACACATGTTACACATAGTATTCAACTCAATGCAAACCTGACCAGTGCCGGACCCATTGCCACTACTAAAACTTTACTTCCGTGTAATTTGGTTTAAACAAACGCATAAATGCCGTTAATTAAATGGCAAGCACCATTAAGACCGGTTCTTATACGTTGGGAAGACTTTTGTTTCTCTTCTTTCCCTGGGTCAACTAAGAAAAGTAGTCTCAGATAGAACACCAGTGCATTGGCTGTGAATCTGGAAGTTTATGAGTGCTCCATCCACTGAGATTCTTAAAATACATTTGGGTCCCAAAAGGCAGCTCCATCAAATTTGTGGCCCACATCAATGTCTTGTGTTCCAGTTTTGTAGGGACGACTCCATTTACTAAATCTTGAACACTTGAGGCCATTCATTGTCCGCAAGGAATTAATTGACTCAATTTTTAGTATACATTGTCTTCCACTTGATCAGTTCAATATATGCATCAAATCAAGTTGCCTATGGTTGTTGGATGGTACCATATTGCTTTTAATCTGTTCACCGCTTCTTTGCCCTTGGACAAATTCCCTAAAATTGAAAGAATTTATGGTTGAGATTCCTTCATTTTAACTATAAGGAGTAGCTCAGTTGGCTTAGAACCACGGTTTATGTCCAAAGATTGTAGGTTCGAAACTGCACTAACACACTGGGACTACAGGGAAATTTACTCCCCTTCCCTCTGGACCCGAAGGGATTAGTGTAGCCCAAAGAGTTGGGGACCTTCCTTCCATAGCCCAAAAAAAAAAAAAAAAAAAATGAAAAAGGACAAAAGATAAAATAAAGATTCCTTCTTATGGAATTGCTCTGTGGCTGTGGTATGGTTCTGTAGCACTTTATCTCAACCTTGGTGATTTCACACCTTTCCTTCCTATCTTCAATTTGGATTGTGACGAGTTTCTGACCATGTAAAGGAAACGTTCTCTTTTACCCTGGCTCCTCTAAAGCCACCACATATTCTACCTTTTTAAGGAAACAAATTTCCTAGGCATGCTTTTCTGCAGGTGTTGGATGTTTTCATACTTTATTCAATATAGCTTTTGCCTTTTTTTGGTTTTTCTTCACTCACGCTTTTAAAAAAGAGAAGTTTGATTATGGAGTTCTGTAGGCCACTGTTGATGCCTATCTGGTAGAAACCAGTGTGCAAAATTAACGATTACTTGAATTTGTCCTAATATTCTTGAAAACTTAGTTTAGTGATGTTATTGTGATTAGCTCAATTTATATTTATACCATGATACTATCAGTGGGAATGGTTCTCAGACCTACGACATAAATTTAGGAGTTGAAAATCCTAATCACTTAAATATAATAAATAGATATATCATACATACCTTTTATTAAAATTTTTTTTTTTTTTTTGAATGGCCTGTTTGTTTTCATGGAGTTGAATCCCAGATTTCTATAAAATGTGTTTCTAAAAGTGGCTAAAATCAAAGAAAAAAAAAAGAATTGAATATCAATGGGTGGGCATCAAATGTCACGCCTCGAGACCGAGATTCCACACCTCTTGAGGCGCGACTTACGCCCGCGTGGGAATTTGAGTGAAAACTCTTTGAATAATTGAAATCCCACGAACGGGTTTTCCCATACGTAGTCTCATGTGTGAGGCCGCACATGCCATCACATTAGGGGTACCTTTTTAAAACTTCCTGTGAACCTGTACATAATTAACTTGTAAAATTCATTCATACACAATTTCATAGGATATAAGACCATTAACTAGTCCATGAGCATGAATTTTTGTTCTAGTTTCAAAGTTAAAGAAAACGAGAAAAGTAGCGGAAGCAAAGTATTAGTTAAAGTTTACATTTCAAAATGAAACGTTATAAAAACAACTTCAATTTATGTGGCAATCCAAACCATGGTTATGGCTAAAGTGATGTATCGTTCAACAACTCAGTGAAATAGATGTCTAGAAGACATCTTCTAGGGTCTCCTCGATCTCAGGGGTTGTGGTATTGAGTTCTTGACCTGTATAACTCCAAGTGTAGTACCATTAGACATACGTCTAGCAAGCTAGAAAAATATAATTCATATCATGGAACAAAAGAGAATAAGACATTTAAATCATGAACAGCCAACAAGTGTAGTCGAGGCATGATCATTACACGAGTAAGCATGAATTAAGGAGTCACGAATTGTAAGTGAAATAGATTCTAGTGATAATAGAACTGTTGAGAGGGTTGTAAGTGAAATAGCTTCTGTTCTCTGTCTCAACAAAACTGAAATTCATCAAATCTTTTGAACCCATTTCGGGAAGTCCATCAAAATACTGCCCATTCCGAACTCCACTTCTCCAATACACTTCGGACCCATTCCATGCTAAAATGTACCAATCAGTTCCATTGGGATCAATCCCAAATGAAAACATTCCGGCCGCAGATCATCATCATTTTTTCTTGCTATAAGGCGCTTTGTCTCTCCCGTAACCTTGCTCCTCCCAAGCCATGCTTTGGGTAGCATTGTAAGAGTTGGCTTATCAAAGCTCTGGCAAATAACAACAGAGGAATCTGACCTGTCTCTCAAAACAAGATTTCCTGTGTCATGAAGCTTAGCAAGAGTATAATTTGTCCTAATTGAGGATATGGACCATCTTGGCCTTTCAAACTTATTCAGGAGGACAAGATTACCATCTTTATCGAATTTTAGTTGTGAGGAGTACTTGTTATGGACTGGTGTTTCTCTGTTCGCTACCCAAACAATTGTTCTTTTCCAGCAATTGTTTGTACCGTATGCCTATGTAGTAGTTCTGTGATACACCTAGTTTGAAGAAACCTAATTCAAAGATGCCACCTTTAGAGAATATGGTGTGGCCTCCAGAGAGAGGTAGGCCTAAGGATATGTCATCTACTATAATGGAGAGAGAATTCTGGGAGTAGATGAAGAAACTGAGCAGCACAAATAGAAAGAGCGTCGTCATTTTTTTATTCTTTATTTTTGGGAGGTATGATTTATTGAAGAGTGTTTATGGTGCAAAATGGTTAGATTATGAAACTTAATATGGTATCAGAGCCAACCGGTCTTGAGTTTAAATCACTAGAAAAACGACTTCACGCTGAAAAAGGGGAAGGGCCTGCTTCACCACAAAGCACCTATACTCCCAAGCATCACTTGGGTAAGACGGACAGGGCCTGCTTCACCACAAAACACCTATACTCCCAAGCATCACTTGGGTAAGACGGACAGGGCCTGCTTCACCACAAAGCACCTATACTCCCAAGCATATGGCAACATGCAGGGGACAAGCAAGGGGTAGACCAAAAAGTATACAAAGCAAAGACTTATAAACACACAAGCCGAGCCAGATATACAAAACAAAGAACAAAGAGATAAACCAAAAGGGAAAGCAGGTTTGGAGAGAAGTCTTAAAACTTTGTGTGTTTGTGATGTAAATCTGAACCTTTTGTTGCTACATCCCAGCCAAGCTTATCCAGTCCAGGTAGTTCAACCAATGGTCAGCTCCTCAAAGTCCAAGATGATGTAACAAGTTCCTAGCTTAATGTAGAAGTTTCTAAGTTTTTCCTGCAATCTATGCTTCTTAGCAGTCTGTGCCTTGAAAACCAGCAACTTTAATGACAGAATATGGGGACCAGCAACTTTAATGACAGAATATGGGGACTGTGTTCAGTTGTTTTTGAAAGAAGTATTTTGTTTTGAAAATTGCTATCTTTATTGTAATCTTTATTGCATTTCTCTATATAAGTCATGTTCTGTAAGTAGGAGGGAGCTTGGTTTTTTTTTATAATCATCTATTTTGAATAGAAATTCTAAGGAACTTCTGTTTTGGCATCCTTTTAGCTATCCTGTTCTTGTCTTCACTTGCTGTTTGCCATCATTTGGTATCAGAGCAGGTCCTCTGTATATCCAATGGAGGGTTGTGGTCGCAGAAATGGACGTGGACGTGGAAGGGGGCGTGGAGGAAACGCACCTGACATCACCCAATTGGCTGAAACAGTACAGCACCTGTCTGAGTCAGTCAATCGTCTGCTTCAAGAACGTGATCATCAAAGGCATGGCAGAAGAAGGAATGGATCAGATGAAAGCTCTGATTCAGGAAATAGCTACAATTGGAGTGATTCTGATAGTGGATCCAGCAGCAAATCTGCAAGGCGTCATCACTATCGTCGCCAATCTGATGCGGGAATTAAAGTCGACCTCCCAGAATTTTCAGGGAAACCTCTCTCCTGAAGAATTTCTGGATTGGTTGAGTGCAATAGAGAAATTCTTCGAGTGGAAGGACTTATTAGACTCCAAGAGAGTGAAATTGGTCGCAACAAGGCTTCGGGGGCTTGCATCGACATGGTGGGATCAAGTCCAAGAAGCAAGAATGCGAAAGGGGAAAGATAAAATCCGTTCTTGGTCAAAGATGAAGGCCAAAATGCGTGAGCAATTCCTCCCTGCGAATTATTCTCAGTCAATCTACCAGCAATTTCATAAATTACAGCAAGGAGCAAGATCTGTTCGGGAGTACACTGAGGAGTTTCATCGTCTATCTCTACGTACAGACTTAAGCGAGACCAAGGATCAGCAAGTCGCACGCTACCTTGTAGGACTGCGTATCCAGTTACAAGATGATCTCTCCCTTTTTTCATTTACCTCGTGTGGAAGACGCATATCAAGCCGCCCTCAAAGCTGAAGCCAAGCAACAGAGAAGCACTTCGTGGAAGTCCAATATGAGAACGCCATCCCACCTTAAAGAATCATCGACTTCAAAAGGCATAGCGGGAACAATGAAGAATAATAAAGGAAGAGATGTGGGACCCAGCCATCACAGTCAGGAAAAACTTAACAAGCAGGCTGGGACAAGGTGTTTCAAATGTAATGAGATTGGGCATCGGATTGCTGAGTGTCCATTGAAACAGCGACAAGTTCATATGGCAGAAGTTGAAGCTGAAACTGAGGATGAAGAAGATGCCAAAGAAGCCATATATGATGAAGACAATGAAGCAGATGAGGTTGCTGCTGACCAGGGCGAGTTTCTTCTAGTTCATCGAGTTCTAACCAGCCCAAAAGCTACCCAGGATGATAGCTGGTTGCGGACCAACATCTTTCGCACAAGATGCACTTGTTATGGGCGAGTGTGCAACATCATAATCGATGGCGGGAGCTGTGAAATATGGTTTCAAAAGAAGCTGTTGAGAAGCTAAAATTGAAGGAGATCAAGCACCCTCAACCTTACAAGATCGGCTGGTTTAAGCGAGGCGTCGAGGTACCAGTTAATTCTCGTTGTTTAATTACATTTTCCATTGGAAATTCATATCAAGATGAGGTGTGGTGTGATGTGGCCCCTATGGATGCATGTCATATTCTTCTAGGCCGACCTTGGCAATTTGATCGGAAAACTTTTCATAATGGAGAGAAAAATACTTACACTTTTTGGAAGAATGGCAAAAAAATAATTTTACTGCCCCTTCAAGAAGAGGTTCCAGCCAAGGGGAATAAAGAAGGGAACATATCATTACTCTCTTACAACCAATTTGTTAAAGAAAGTAATGATATCAACCAAGTCTTTGTGATAGTTAATAAAAATACCATCAGCCCTTCTCTTATACCTGAGTCACTTCAACCGTTGTTGAAAGAATTCAGAGAGTTGGTTTTAGAAGAATTACCAGCTGGTCTGCCCCCAATGAGAAGTATACAACACTGCATTGATTTCATTCCTGGGTCTAGTTTACCCAACTTACCAGCCTACAGAATGAGTCCTAAAGAGCATGAAGTTGTGCAGCAACAAGTGGATGAATTACTATCCAAAGGGCTGATTCGGCCTAGCATGAGTCCTTGTGCTGTACCAGCTATTCTAACTCCAAAAAAAGATGGAACTTGGCGGATGTGCGTGGACAGCAGGGCTATTAACAAGATAACAGTAAAATATCGGTTTCCCATACCGCGGCTGGACGATATGTTTGGACATGTTGGCAGGGTCATCCATATTTTCCAAGCTTGATCTACGGAGTGGATATCATCAGATTCGTATTCGGGAAGGAGATGAATGGAAAACAGCTTTTTAAAAAAGGAATGGCTTATATGAGTGGCTGGTCATGCCATTTGGGTTATCCAATGCTCCTAGCACATTCATGCATATAATGACCCAGATGTTGCGGGATTTTTATTGGTCGTTTTGTTGTCGTTTATTTTGATGATATTTTAGTTTACAGTCCTGATCCTATAATTCATCAAAACCATTTGCGACAAGTGTTGAGTGTGTTGAAAAAGCAGAAGATGTATCTTAATCTCAAAAAGTGCAGTTTTATGACCAATAGCCTAGTGTTTTGGGCTTTATTGTGTCTTCTGATGGTGTCAAGGTTGATCCTGAAAAAATTAAAAGTATCATCGAGTGGCCTGAACCAAAAACTGTCACAGAGGTGAGAAGCTTCCATGGTCTGGCTTCTTTCTATAGGCGATTTATTCGCAATTTCAGCACTATTATGGCACCTATTACTGCATGTTTGAAGAAGGAAAGCTTTTATTGGAAGACGGCATCCTCCAGAGCCTTCAAAGAAATCAAAGATCTGTTGACTAATGCTCCAATACTCATATTGCCTGACTTTTCTAAACCTTTTGAGGTAGATTGTGATGCATCACATATAGGTATTGGAGCTGTGTTAAGTCAAGAGCGGCGGCCTGTGGCTTTCTTTAGTGAAAAACTAAATGAAGCCAAGCAAAAATATTCCACATATGAACTTGAATTCTATGCTGTTATTCAGGCGCTTCGTCATTGGAGGCATTATTTGATCCAGCGGGAATTCATTCTTTACACTGATCATGATTCTCTTAGGCACATAAACAGTCAAAAAAGGTTATGTGCCAAGCATGTTCGATGGGTGTCATATCTTCAAGAGTTTACTTTCATCATCAAGCACAAGTCAGGGGAGCAAAACAAGGTTGCTGATGCCTTAAGTCGGCGTTCATATTTGATCAAGACCTTGGCTATTGAGGTCATGGGCTTTGAAACAATACGTGAGGCCTACAAAGATGATGCATATTTCAAAGAAATTCTGAATAAATGTCAATCAGCACCTGGGAACATTTTTCGTCATTTCATTATGTCTGATGGTTATTTATTTTATGGAAATCGGCTTTGCATTCCTCAGATTTCTCTACGAGAACTCCTCATTAAGGAGCTGCATGCTGGAGGTCTTGGTGGGCACTTTGGAAGAGATAAAACTTACTCTTTGCTTGAGGATCGATATTTTTGGCCTTCCCTCAGAAAGGATGTTTATCACTTTGTTGATCGGTGTATGAAATGTCAAACATCTAAAGGGCGCTCTCAAAACACCGGGTTATATTCTCCTCTTCCTGTTCCAGAAAGGCCATGGGTTGATTTATCTATGGATTTTATTGTGGGTTTGCCAGTGACTGCAAGAAGGCATGATTCGATTATGGTAGTTGTTGACAGATTCTCAAAAATGTCACACTTTATACCATGTCGACGAACAACTGATGCAACAATGGTTGCCAAGCTTTTCTTCAAAGAAATCGTTCGCCTACATGGTCTTCCTAGAACCATAACTTCTGATCGAGATACCAGGTTCTTGAGTCATTTCTGGAGAACTTTATGGGGACATTTGGGCACTAAGTTACAGTTTAGTAGTGCTTATCATCCTCAAACGGATGGACAAACTGAGGTCGTCAATCGGAGTTTGGGTAATATGTTGAGAAGCTTAGTGGGAGATAATGTTAAAGCATGGGATTTGGTTCTACCTCAAGCAGAATTTGCATACAACAATTCTCCCAACCGTTCCTCAGGAAAAACACCATTTTATATTGTCTATGGAATGTCACCTTTACATTTTCATGATTTGGCTCCCTTGCCCACAAAAGAAAATAACATTGATGCTACAGATATGTCTGAATTCATGAAGCAGTTACATTTTGACATTCAGCAGAAACTTAAAGAAAGTAATGCCAAGTATCAACAAGATGCAAATGAGCACCGACGTGAGCAGCTTTTTGATGAAGGCGATTATGTGATGGTTTATCTTCGTCCAGAACGTTTTCCAGTCGGCACATATGAGAAGCTCAAAGCTAGAAAGATTGGTCCTTGCCGCATCAAGAAGAAAATCAATGATAATGCTTATGAAGTTGACTTGCCAAGTGGTTGGAATATCTCTCCTGTTTTCAACGTTCGTGATCTCTACAAGTATCATTCGTCGGAGTCGAATATTTTTCAACCTGGGGAGGATGATGTAAATCTGAACCTTTTGTTGCTACATCCCAGCCAAGCTTATCCAGTCCAGGTAGTTCAACCAATGGTCAGCTCCTCAAAGTCCAAGATGATGTAACAAGTTCCTAGCTTAATGTAGAAGTTTCTAAGTTTTTCCTGCAATCTATGCTTCTTAGCAGTCTGTGCCTTGAAAACCAGCAACTTTAATGACAGAATATGGGGACCAGCAACTTTAATGACAGAATATGGGGACTGTGTTCAGTTGTTTTTGAAAGAAGTATTTTGTTTTGAAAATTGCTATCTTTATTGTAATCTTTATTGCATTTCTCTATATAAGTCATGTTCTGTAAGTAGGAGGGAGCTTGGTTTTTTTTTATAATCATCTATTTTGAATAGATATTCTAAGGAACTTCTGTTTTGGCATCCTTTTAGCTATCCTGTTCTTGTCTTCACTTGCTGTTTGCCATCAGTTTGTAGTGCTGGTATTGTATGCTCCACGCTTTAAATCCCAAGGAGAAAGCAGCATTTTTGCACCCAAATTCTGGCATGCCAGTCTGAACGAGAATAACAATGGTCTATTCAGATCAGTCAAGTCACTATTCAAAAGATTCATGAGAAACAGATGGATCTAATTTTAACTATGGTGGTTTGACCCAAATGGAAAAAAATACTTGGTAAATATAGAAATTCTCAAAGCCACTAGTCTAGGGTTGTCAATTCCTGACCCACTCTTGCGGCTCAGCCCGAACCCAACCTGGAAACTCAGGGTCCATTTTATCTTCAGATGGGTTTGGCGATGTTGTCCTGGTAAATAAATGGGTTAAATTCATGTTGAGTGCATACTTGATATTTGACTTGCCAACCCAACCCAGACCTGACCAGTTACCTGAGGCCCCAGTTGAGCCCTTTTTTAACTTTCAGATTGTGTTCGAGTAGTTATCTTCAAACCCACTAAAAAAAAATTAGTCGGGTTAAAGTTGAGCCTACACATATTACACGTACATATTATCCAAGCCAATCCAGACCTGACCATGACGGATCCATTGCCACTTCTAAAACTCTACTTCCGTGTAATTTGGTTTGAACAAACGCATAAATGCAGTTTGATAAATGACAAGGACCATTCAGACCGGTTCTTATACGTAAGAAGAGGTTTAATAAATGGCAATGATCATTGACACCGGTTCTTATACGTCAGAAGATTTTCTACATTGGGAAGACTTTTGTGTCTCCTTTCCTTGGGTCAGCTAGGAAAAGTAGTGCATTGGCTGTGAATCTAGAAGTTCACGAGTGCTCCATACTCTTAAAATCCATTTGGGTCCCTTTTAAAGATTTCCATGAAAAGACCCAAAACAAAGAAATTCATAGAGGAAATCCATGGCTCCCATTCTCTTCTTCTTGCTTTAATGCCTTTTCATTTCTTGCTTTTTATTAGTTTTTGTCATTTTTTGTAGATTGGAAGTTTGGACCTGCAAGTAATTTATGTAGGATCTTACACCCCATTGAGCTACCATTTATCTCAAAACCAATTGGTGATAGGAAACAGCACAACAATAGTTGTGTGGGGAGGGTGAGGGTGAGGGTTCGACTATAATTATGACCGTTTAAAAGCGAGGGTGAACGTTGACCTCAACACTTTATGTAGATTAATTAAATATGAAGAGAGTGATTTGAGAGGACTGTTTTGTATCTTTGTGAATCAGTGAGAATTCATGGGTTTGGATCATCTAACACGCCATGGTCAATTGCGTATACAAGGTTTCCTCATTGACCTGGTCATGCTTTATGTCATTTCCATGATCAAGTTTTAACCTGAGCTGGCACTATTTTTAGATAGGTAATAGGTTCAATGCTAGGAAATTCTGAAGGTACAGTTGAATGAGTCAAGATATGTATTGAATTACCAAGTGCCTTTGTAAGTAAGCGATCAGGGAGAGAATGTGGTCATGCTTCTCTTTGTCAGTAGAATGCATTAGAGAGATAACCTGAGAGAGAGAGAGAGAGAGAGAGAGAGAGAGAGAGAGCGCATTAGATGGATAAGGCTAAGATGTTGGGGTCACTTTCTTCCCCCGAAGGCGAAAAGATAACATACTATGGCTTGTGTTTATGAGTAAAATGCATTAGGCGCACCTAGATAAAGAATTTTTCCCTTTCTTTTTTCTAGCATTTACAAAAGAGAAGCCTAGCAAAGAAGTGAAATTTTTTTTTTTTTTTACCCTAGCCAAGGGAGCTTGTCTCAAGAGTCAGGAAGCCCACACACGTGGGAAAGGAAGCCAGCACATGCAAAAATAGAAGCTCACATATACGCGAGAAAGATGGCATATCCAGGGTTGGAACCCTAGATAGCAAGGTGAGATCTATCACTCCTTACCACATGGGTAAGTAGCCGTTCTCGAAGTGGAGCTCAGTTGATTGAAAGTCCCATCTTATTATATTAGGGACTAGTTAAATTATGGGATTCTATTGGCCACTGTTGATGCCAATGTGGTAGGAACCAGTGTTGCAAACTTACCGATAACTTGAATTTGCCATGATATTCTTGAAACCCGTTTCTTTACAATAATTATTGGAATTCATGTCTTCTGATATTTGGAGAATTCGAGATGGTAGAATTTTGAATTGTTGCTGAATCCTGACATTCCTGAATTGCATGTTTCTTTCATATTGGAAATTTTGTCTGAGAATTTCAGCAAACCTTAATTCTAAAAATTCACCATTTCATAACTACTTGAATTTCTAAGTGGACTTTTACATATTTATGCATTATATGTATACATATATATGGCTAAAGTATTAAAGAAATAATATTTTATAAATATTTGGGTCCCCTCAATGCATGACAAATTGCATCAAACAAATTTGTGGTCAACTTTAAAAGTGATGAGAATGGGTTTTTTTTTTTTTTTTTTTTTTTTTTTTTTTTTTTTTTTTAACTTAACAAAATGTAAGAATTTATGGGCAAAAGTTAAGCTCAAGTCATTTGAAACATAAATGGGTGCTGGAAATTGAAACTCCCACCAAATCCACCTCATAATCAGTGACATAAAGAGAAGAGCATCCCATGCATAACTCGAGAAAAACATGTCACTAAAATAAAAACCATTATAAATCTCAACCAATACGAGCCAAAGTAACATCTACCATTATACCAACAAAATAATATCCACCATTATAAATCAAATAACACAACAAAAGTCCAAACAAATCCAAATTTGAACTTCAAATCCACCTCAGGGTCAACTACATCCACAACATTAACAAATGAAAAACGTATGAAATAAGTACCAAGTAATTATAACATAGCAAGTTCATAGTTTTAAAGCCTGGATAATTGGCTTGTTAGTCTATTTACATTTACCTTCACATTTTTCACTATAACTTAAGCTAGTTTTATCTAAAATTGGTTGGGAATAGACCCACGAAAATCAGTACCTGTATTGGTACTTCATTTTGAATTCAGTATTTTTTTGTTTGATAGAAACACTTTTCCTTGACGCACAAAATGCAAGCCCAAAGATGGGGCCGAGTGAAATAACTCTGGCACTGATTATTCTTGAAGTGCCAAAAAAGGTTACCACCAAGACAGGGAGCTGTTGGTTTAATTTTGGCCAGGGCGCCAGAGAGTGTCCGCCACATTCTTGGGCGGTGGCTGATATCCAGAATTGCAGTGATTAGTGCATATCTCTTGCCTAGGTTAATCTTCTCACAGCTTCCTATGTTGAGATCTGTGACTGCACATTGTCTTCTATTTGCAGCTTTGGTGCCTGATATAGATTTTCGAGTAGAAAGAAGCAAGAGGGGAGAGGGAGATAGAATGTGAGTGGAGAAAGGAGAGGCTTGGAGAGAAAGGTGGGGTTGAAGTCTTGGATATGTGGTGTTATGGGGATGGTATGATATGAGGCTCATAGTAATGAATATACGTTGATCTGAGCCTTTAGTTGTGTGAAATCTCATCAATTAACAATTTAGATCATGCACCTTTTATAAGGATAAGGATTTATAAGGATAGATAGATAGATGTAGAGAAATAAGCATGACAAGTTCTTCTCTTTTATGAGGGTAGATAGATAAGGATTTATAAGGATGGCTCATCTTTATGGGAGGGATTGAATTGACGCCATGCGTATTTTTAATACTTTACAAGATTCACATTTTGACTTATTTTTATTTTTATTTTTATATGCAATTGGTTTTTTAACTCTGCTTATGGGGATCAGTAGTTTAGGATTCTTAGCGTAGGCTATTTTTTTTTTTTTTTTCAAGTTTAGAAAATTTTAATTGATTGTAATTCTTGTTATTAATTTTAATTTTCGGAATTTTAGTTATCACTACATTGTGGCCCCTCACTTGGGGCAAAGATATATCGAAACACAAGTTACCATTGAATCGATACTAACCAATTAAGTTTAGGGAAATGTTATTAAAAAGCATCAGAAACTAGAGAAGAAAGTTCTTAACATTTTGGGACCCCACTATCCATTGATCAAATTACCCAAGTTGTTCATTGACACAAGTAGGTGCTTTGGTGTACTTCCAAACTCACCTGAGAAGTTTGTGCTTTGGGTACCTAATATTGTTGGTTCTTATAGAACCTGTTTGTTTTTTTTATCAAGGGACTTCGTGGAGTAAGCAAAATAAAAGATGGTTGTGTTTAGGGTCACAACGCTCTAATGTTTTAGTTTGGTTTAGGTTCAGAAGTTAGAAGTACTCCCTAATGTTTTGTTTTGGTTTGGTTTAGGCTCAGAACTCTTAATGTTTTAATGTATCTTTTACTTTATTTAGTGCATCCATTCTTATCTTTTTTCTGTCGTTTGTTGGATGATTCATGTGCCATCTTGTGGGAGGATATTTGTGGTTACTGTGAAAGTAAAATAGATTTTGAATGGTAAAATATAGCAAGTATAAGTCAAGGTGAATCTGCAAACACATGCTTTTGAAGCATACATAGGTAAGTATTCTGCATGATGGAAGGATGTTCTTGTTATGAATCATGTTCTTGGGCACAATTTTGAACGTCTACTTATATCAGTAGAAGAAGGGCATGCAGATGGAAATGTCTTCTTATGGACAAGGGGGATTAAAAAAAAAATCAGCTACCCCCCCCCCCCGAACCCCCCCCCCCCCCCCCCGTGATTTGACCTGGCCCAGATTTTATGGTTATCTAAATTATGTAAACTGTGTTGGATTGAATGTGAAAAAAGAAAATTATTCTTGACAGTTTATTGAAGAGTTCCTACTACCAGTGGAGAAGAGAAATTATTTTTTTGCACTCGAGGGTTCCTAGGAGAGAATTTTCTAAAACTTTTATTTGTCTTGATCTGTAGGGGTTGTTTCTTAGCAGAAATGCAGTTTGCACTCTGATTTCCCAACATTCATATACAACAGAGAAGAAGGAAAAAAGAAAAAAAGGAAAAAACAAAAGAGAGATGATTTAATAGTATTAAAGCTTAATAATGGCCTTTTTTTGTTGTTCAATCCGATGGTGAGTGATGGTTTAATGAGTGTAAAATTGGACCTGATGCCAAAATTTATAGGTGGGTTGGTCAATAGATACACTTTGGCCTGTGTTTGTAATTACAATTACTTGGTCAATGATATTCAATGTACATTGCAAATTGGGTTACATCCAAACGCTCACATTATTGTAATTTGTTAGTTTGTGGATCCTTCTAATTCTAAGATTCTCTCAAATTTTTTTTTTTTTTTTTTTTGGTACAAGTGAGGAGACACTTGACTTGTTCAAGATTAGGAATGCTATGCCGCAACGGAAAAATTATGTGGTTGCGACGACCGAAATAGTCATCCGCCGATCCCACACCAGCTACATGAAGCTGTTCCAGCCACTCCAAGCTTAATTGATTGGGAATTTTCTGAGGAAGTCTACTCATTGTGGGTATACAATGATACATACATCCATATCACATGAGCTGTTTGTGGGTTCTGTTTTTCTTTTTGTTTGTCCAGGTTCTCTCTCTCTCTCTCTCTCTCTCTCTCTCTCTCTCTCTCACTCACTATATATATATATATATATTATTTGCTGTATAGATTGTGAAGGGTCCTTCTCATGTCTCTCTCTTGATCCTTCACAAATAAATGGGTTAATGATGATGGTCCTTTATTTTTCTTTTGCACAATAGCATTATTGAAGAGGGATATTGGGTTATAATGTCATGTTAAGATGAATGCTATTGTTAATATTTTTGTATTTATCTAAGTTGTGAGGATTGGTAGATCATGAAGATGTTGGTAGGTATTTATGTGCTTCATGTGGGCTGATATTTGTAAAAACAAATATTGCTTTTAGTGGTGGCAATCATATAGTTGCTGCTAAAAGCAATGATTTTTTTTTTTTTTTTTAAATCCTGCCTTTTGCGGTGGTCACAAGGTTGCCGCTACAAAAAACTGATTTTTAGCGGCAGCCATTGTTACTATTACCGGCGGCCAACGGCCCCCTCTAAAAATTTCTTTTGTCGTCTTATCAGCTCATGGATTTCTCTCACCGGCGGTTAGAGCCGCCGTGAAAAAAACAATAGCGACGGCCTGTGAATGCCACTAAATCCCTTATCCACTCGATGTATACCGTCGCCAAGTGGCGGCCAACCTGACCGCTCCACTCGATGTATACCGTCGCCAAGTGGCGGCCGACCTGACCGCCGCTGGCTCCCGCTAAAAGTGGTTTTTCTTGTAGTGCAAACCCTAACTCTCTCTCTCCCCTCTCTAGTAGCCTTGTTGCAGAGTGGGGAGTTGGAGGCGGAGGAAATGTCATAAACTCCATCACCAATATGCCTACACAGACCTTTTTGATGATACTACCAACATATTCAACCTTAACATAGAATATTCTATATTGCCCAGCCATGTTGAGATTATAGGAACATCCACACACTCTCAAAAAGATTTCAAGAACATAATTGAATAGAACCAACATGACATTTACGAGATTACTACAGAAATGAAAAGGGGAAAGAAGACAAGAAAACTGTATCTAGGATACATGTTGAAGACAAAATGATGGAATGCAAACTGTAAAGATCAAAACTTAAAGCATGTCCATTAATAGTCTGAGAACTTCAAGTAGACTACTTCAACAACAATGCCAGAAGAGAAATCTATGATGAATTGTCTATAAGAATTCTGATAGACCTTGGGATCGGAGGCATGTTTACATCTATTAAACCCTCTAGAATCTGGACGACGTTCCCCATTGCTGGCCTATCATTTTCATTGTCTTGGATGCACCAATAAGCAACTCTAGAAGCTCTCGTTAGTTCTTCCATGTTAGCATTACCATCCAATCGATAATCCAACAGGGCTAGAACTTCACCCTTGGCTATTTTTCCCACAGCCCAACAAGGGAAGAAAGCAAACTCCCCATCCCCAAATTTCTCTGAATTTCTCTTCCCTGATATGATTTCAAATAGCATCATCCCGAAGCTATAAACATCGGCTTTCGAGGTGATAGCAACTCCTGAAATCCACTCTGGTGCAAGATAGCCAATAGTTCCTCTTATAGATGTCAAAACTCGACTGTACTCCCGCCCAATGAGCTTTGCCATACCAAAATCTGCCATTTTGGGGCAAAATGCAGCATCCAAAAGGACATTCTCTGGCTTGATGTTGCAATGTATGATGCACTCTCTGCACTTCTCATGGAGATAGGCTAACCCTCTGGCTATCCCAAGTGCAATTTGGTATCTAATATTCCAATCTATAGTATCTGAATTCTTTTCAAATAAATGAGTATCTAAAGAACTATTTGGCATGTAATCATAAACAAGCATTCTATTCATACCTTGGGAACAAAATCCATGAAGGCGAATGAGATTAATATGCTGAATTGCCCCGATTATGCTGACCTCCGCTCGGAACTGCTTCTCTCCTTGTTTAAGGTCTTCTAGTTTCTTCACAGCTACAGAGGTTAAATTAGGCAAACTTCCTTTAAAAACAGATCCAAAACTTCCTCTCCCTAACTTTTCTGAGAAATTCTTAGTGATGATCTGTAACTCCCTGTAGCTAAATGACACCAAAGAGCCGTGAACAACCTTCAAAGATGCCATTTGTTGACGCCTTATGTAACTCAAAACCAAAAGGATTGTAATAACAATCAATGTAGATGCAGAACCAACCATTGCACCCATAGTAGCCCAAGTCATCCCTCCCTTCTTTCGGCCCAAGTCTCGCAGCTCGGATGCCGCGAGGCGGAGATAAAGATCTTGTCCTTCACCATTTGAAAGCTGTTGAAGATTAATCAGATCACTGTTCCATAATGAGCATCCATTGTTGTAAGCATAAGCAGTACAGGAACAGCTGCTCAAGCAAGATGACTCGCATTCTTTGTGGCTTCTGACTGTCAATGAATGACTATTTATGGGCAACCCCATATTGGGCATCATCAAAAATCCACTTTTTTGTCCATTAATAGAGTTGTTACCACCACATTCAAATTGGGTTTTCCTTGTACAACCACCCGACCAATTGCTCGAATTCCAATCATCTCTAGAGCTCGGTTGAAAGCCATTTAAACATGAACAGAAGGGCTCACTATTCTTACTGCAGACTCCGAAAGTTCCGCAAATGGAATAGACCTTACATTGATCTATTGGTTGAAACCAAATACAATTCCATTCTCTAGAAGACTCCAACCATAAGCATAGCTTGATTTGCCCAGAGAAGTCCAAGACACTTCTAACGACAATAGAACTGTTGAGAGGATTGTAAGTGAAATAGCTTCTATTCTCTTTCTCAACAAAACTGAAATTCATCATATGTTTTGAACCCATTTCGGGAAGTCCATCAAAATACTGCCCATTCCAAACTCCAGTTCTCCAATACACTTCGGACCCATTCCATAGTAACACGTATTGATTTGTTCCATTGGGATCAATCCCAAATGTAAACATTCCGGGCGCCGGATCATCATGATTTTTCCATGTAATCAGGCGCTTGGTCTCTCCTGTAACCTTGTTCCTCCCAAGCCATGCATTGGGAAGCCATGTATGAGTTGGGTTATCAAAGCTCTCCCAAATAACTATAGAGGAATCTGAGCCATCTCTCAGAACAAGGTTTCCGGTGTCATGAAGCTCCGCAATAGTATTATTTGTCCCAATTGAGGATATATCTGTGGACCATATTACCCTTTCAATCTGATTCAGGAGGACAAGATTGCCATTTTGATCGATTTTTAGCTGTGAAGAGTATTTGTTCTGGACCGGTGTTTCTCTGTTCGCTACCCAAACAACTGTTTTTTCTGGTAATTGTTTGTACCATATGCCGATGTAGTACTTCTCTCGCACACCTGGTTTGAAGAAACCCAATTCAAAGATGCCACCGTTAGAGGATATGGTGTGGTCTCCAGAGAGAGGCAGGCCTAAGGATATGGTATCTACTGCAATGGAGAGAGAATTTTGAAGGCATATGAAGAAATGAAGCAGCACATATAGGAAGCGCATCTTCATTTTTTTTTTGAAAGGATTGATTTATTAAAAAGTATTTATGCTGCCTCTACTAATGCCTCAAGGAGATTTTGTATTGATTTTGGAAAGACTAGTTAGAGGAGGAAACTTTATATGGTATCAAAGCAAATCAGTCATGAATTTAAATTTAAGGAGAAACGAATTGACGCTGGAAAAAGAGAAGGACCTGCTATACCACATATCAACTATACTCGAAAGCATCACTTGGGTAAGACGGAGCGACCTGCAAGGGGCAAGCAAGCAGAGAGCCAAAAATATACAAAGCAAAGACGTCTAAATCAACAAGCCGAGCCAGCCATACATAACAAAGAACAAGGAGAAAAACCAAAAGGGAAAGCAGGATTGGAGAGAATTCTTAAAACTTTGTGTGTTTGAAATGCTGGTATTCTCTATGCTCCACGCTTTATATCCCTTGAGGGGAGAGCAGCATTTTTGCACCACCATTCTCACATGCCAGTTTGAACGAGAATAACAATGGTCTATTTTGAAGATCAGTCAAGTCGCTAATCAAAAGATTCATGGGATACAGATGGATCTAATTTTAACTTTGGGGGTTTGAACAAAAGCATAAATGCCGTTTACTAAATGGCGAGGACCATTGAGACCGGTTCTTATACGTCAGAAGATTTTCTACATTGGGATCTAGACTTTTGTTTCTCTTCTTTTCCTGGGTCAACTAAGAAAAGTAGTGTCAGATGGGACACCAGTGCATTGGCTGTGAATCTAGAAGTTTGAGTGCTCCATCCACTGAGATTCTTAAAATCCATTTGGGTCCCTACAGGCAGCTCCATCAAATTTGCGGCCCACATCAATGTCTTGTGTCCTAGTTTTGTAGGGATGATTCCATTTACTAAATCCTAAACACTTTGGGGCCATTCATTGTGGGCAAGAATTAATTGACTCAATTTTTAGTATATATTGTAGTTCACTTGATCATTTCAATATATGCATCAAGTTTAGGGCTGCACAAAAAATCTGGTATCACCGCAAAATCAGAAGAAACCGACCTAACTAGAAATTTCCTAGGCATGCTTTTCTGCAGGTGTTGTAACCTAAACGACCTTGGATGTTTTCATACTTTATTCACTATAGCTTTTCTATTTTTGGTTTTTCTTCACTAAAGCTTTAAAAAAAGAGAGGTTTGTTTATAGAGTTCTGTAGGCCACTGTTGATGCCTATGTGGTAGAATTATAGGGCTGTCAATCGTGTCGTATTAACGAATTTGGGTTACAGATTAACGAATTTGGGTTAAAATCACCTCAATCCGTACCCGACCCGTTAATTTAACGGGTCAAAAAATCTAACCCGAACACGACCGGTTAATTTAATGGGTTACCCGACCCAAACCGTTAACCCGTTAAGTAATCAAGTCATTTCGAAATAAAAAAAAATTATACAAAAATAGAAGAAGAAAAATAAATAAGCCACATGAAACTTTAAGTGAGGATCTCGAGTAGAACCCACCTAAAAACTCACTATAAAACAATAAATTATAATTTCTTCTTTATGAATATAAATTAATTTATTTAAATTTAGAGAGTAAAAAAATATATAACGGGTCAAGCGGGTAGTTAACGGGTTACTTGTTTAATTAGTACCCGACCCGTTAACTTAACGTTTTAACGGATTTGACCTGTTAACGATCCGAACCCATTAAGAGTCAACTCAAACCCGTTAATATTGTGTGGGCTCGTGTCGTGTTAACGGGTCGTGTGACATTTTGACAGCCCTAGGTAGAAACCAGTGTTGCAAAATTAACGATTAGTTGAATTTGTCCTAATATTCTTGAAAACTTAGTTTAGTGATGTTATTGTGATTAGTTCAATTTATATTTATACCATGATACTATCAGTGGGAATGGTTCTCAGACCCACGGCATAAATTTAGGAGTTGAAAACCCTTATCACTTAAATATAACAAATAGATACATCATACTAAGGGGTACCTTTTTAAAACTTCTGGCATAAATATATTCAGATCAAATATACCTTTTTGCACCAAAATTCTGGCATGCCAGTCTGAACGAGCATGACAATGGTCTATTCAGATCAGTCAAGTCACTATTCAAAAGATTCATGAGATACAGATGGATCTAATTTTAACTATGCCGGTTTGACCCAAATGGAAAAAATACTTGGTAAATATAGAAATTCTCAAAGCCACTAGTCTAGTGGTGGCAATTCCTGACCCAATCTTGCAGTTCAGCCCGAACCCAACCTGGAAACTCAGGGTTCATTTTATCTTCAGATAGAGTTGGGTTTGACAATGTTGTCCTGGTGAATAAATGGATTGGATTCATGTTGAGTGCATACTTGATATTTGACTTGTCAATCCGACCCCGACCTGACCAGTTAACTGATGCCCCAATTGAACCCTTTTTAACTTTCAGATTGGGTTCGAGTTGTTATCTTCAAACCCACTAAAAAAAATTAGCTGGGTTAAAGTTGAGCCTACACATATTACACGTACATATTATTCAACCCAATCCAGACCTGACCATGACCGGACCCATTGCCACTTCTAGAACTCTACTTCCGTGTAATTTGGTTTGAACAAACGCGTAAATGCAGTTCGATAAATGTCAAGGACCATTCAAACCGGTTCTTATACGTCAGAAGAGGTTTAATAAATGGCAATGATCATTGAGACCGGTTCTTATACGTCAGAAGATTTTGTACATTGGGAACACTTTTTTATCTCTTCTTTCCTTGGGTCAGCTAGGAAAAGTAGTGCATTGGCTGTGAATCTAGAAGTTTATGAGTGCTCCATATTCTTAAAATTCATTTGGGTCCCTTTTAAAGATTTTCATGAAAAGACCCAAAACAAAGAAATCCATAGAGAAAATCCATGGCTCCCATTCTCTTCTTCTTGCTTCAATGCCTTTTCATTTCTTGGTTTTATTGGTTTTTGTCATTTTTTGTAGATTGGAAGTTAGGACCTGCATGTAGTTTATGTAGATCTATTAAATATGAAGAGAGTGATTTGAGAGGACTGTTTTGGATCTTTGTGAATCAGTGAGAATTCATGGGTTTGGATCATCTAACACGCTATGGTCAATTGCATATACAATTTTTCCACATTGACTTGGTCATGCTTATGTCATTTCCATGATCAAGTTTTAAGTTGAGCTGCACTATTTTTAGATAGGTAATAGGTTATTTATTTATTTATTTTAAATTTTTTTATGCTATCGGAGGGTTCCCAACCCTTTGGGCTTGACTAATCCCTCCGGGCCCAGAGGAAAACCGGGTAAACTCCCCTGTGGCCCCAGTGTGGTAGTGTAGTTTCGAAAATACAACTTTCAGGTGCAAACCATGGTCTTAGGCCAACTGAGCTACCCCTTGAGATTAAGTAGGTAATAAGTTACATGCTAGGAAATTCTGACGTACAGTTGAAGGAGTCAAGATATGTACTGAATTACCGAGTGCCTTTGTAAGTAAACGATCAGGGAGAGTTCTTCTCTTTGTCAGTAGAATGCATGAGAGATAACCTTTGAGTGAGAGAGAGAGAGAGAGAGAGAGAGAGAGAGAGCATTAGATGGATAAGGTTAAAATGTTGGGGTAACTTTCTTCCACCAAAGGCGAAAAGATAACATATATATATATATATATATATATATATATATGGGAAATATATGCATTAGGCGCACCTAAATAAAGCTTTTTTCCTTTTCTTTTTCAAGCTTTTGAAAAAGAGAAGCCCACCAAAGAAGAGGAATTTTTTTTTTCAACCCTAGCCAAGGGAGCTTGTTCCATGAGTCAGGAAGCCTACACACGTGGGAAAGGAAGCCCGCACATGCGAAAATAGAAGCTCACACATGCTAGAAAGATGGCATATCTGGGGTTGGAACCCTGGATAGCAAGGTGAGAGCTATCACTCCTTAGCACATGGGTAAGTAGCCATTCTCAAAGTGGAGCTCAGTTGATTGAAAGTCCCATCTTATTTTATCAGGGACTAGTTAGATTATGGAATTCTATAGGCCACTGTTGATGCCTATGTGGTAGCAACCAGTGTTGCAAACTCACCGATAACTTGAATTTGTCATGATATTCTTGAAACCCGTTTCTTTACAATAATTATTGGAATTCATGTCTTCTGAAATTTGTAGAATTCGAGATGAAAGAATTTTGAATTGCTGTTGAATCCTGACATTCCTGAATTCCATATTTCTTTCATACCGAAATTCCTATCTAAGAAATTTATCAAACCTTAATTTCAAAAATTCACTGTTTCATAACTACTTGAATTTCTAAGTGGACTCTTACAAATTTACGCATTATATGTATACATATATGAGGCTAAAGTATTCAAGAAAATAATATTTTATAAATATTTGGATCCCCTCAATGACAAATTGCATCAAACAAATTTGTGGTCAACTTTAAAATTAATGAAAATGGACTTTTACTTAACAAAATGTAAGAAATTATGTCCAAAAGTTAAGCGGAAGTCTACATTTGAAACATAAATGGGTGGTGGAAATTGATAACACCCACCAAATCCACCTCATAATCAGTGACATAAAGAGAAAAGCATCCCAAGAGCAGCTCGAGAAAAAAAAGGTCACTAAAATAAAAACCATTATAAATCAAATAACACAACAAAAGTCCAAACAAATTGAAATTTGAACTTTAAATCCACCTCAGGATCAACTACATCCACAACATTAACAAATGACAAAAGTATGAAATGAGTATACCAAGTAATTACAACATAGCAAGTTCATAGTTTTAAAGCATAGTAAGTCCAAAGTAAAGGGTTTTTCAATGGCAATTCCTCATCGCTGAGCAATGTTTAGACGTTTAACAAAACCATAATCAAAATACCACTCATCCTTCGATGAACTACGTTTCAAATTCATTGATCATGACAGGACGATCCTGGTTGAAAATGCGTCTCTAACCATCACACCTTCCCATCATCATTGAAGCTTAGGAATATTTCCGCCTTCCTATCATCAATCACTAGCAACAAAGTCAATGACATGCATTTTCATATTAGGTGGCATGAAAGAAAACAAATGAACAACTCCCGTGATCTTGGAGATTAATAAGCTATGATATGGGGTGTCCATGCGCTCTGCAAGCTCATGGACAACATTTTCAACATATTTCAATGTTTCTTTCACTTCATCGCTTGTCGTCGACTTACGTTTCTTTCTCATTTGGCCACTACTACTTTGATGTGCTGGAGGCTGGAGCTGGTCCATTCTCTGGTGAGTTTACATTAGTCTGAGGTAAGTGAGCTCGTCGATGTCATCCAATCCAGCTGCCTGGTTATCAAAAGTGCTGGGGATGATGAAATCTTCTTCTATCATCATGGAGTCAACATTTACTTGGCTTCTTTCAGATCCAGTCATAGCTATATCACCTTCAGCTGTATCGTCAGCAATAAGATCATGTAGTTCATCATAAAACTTGATAGTAATGTTCTTATATTTAGCCAATTTGCTCTTAGCCCGCATCAGATTAAATAAACTAGAACATTATTTATTTATGCAAGAAATACAATTAAGTAATGAGCTAAATGAAAGTGATGCTAATTTACCTTCTCCAAAGCTCCCCAAATATCTTCTGGAGCAGTAACCATCTTTGTTGTGTCGTCCCATCCAAAATCAGACATAGTAAGAAGTTGTCTTACTTCTCCATATCGTTGACGCCAATTCTTGAACTTGTTTTTCGCATTATTTATACTTGGTTGCAATCCGATTTTTCCCTTAACTTTAGCTATAGCTTGTGCCCAACAAGCAGTGTTGAAGTTTTTTTAAACTTTATTCCTGCTAATTTCATTTCTAGGAGTGTATCCATTAGAATCCTTTCTGCTGTTGGGTCCCATTTGTAGTTTTCTTTCCTTTGGGATCATAATGAAATGTCAATGAGAATTATTTACTAAAAATGGAATAAAAAATAAAAATGAGAATGGACTGAAAAACAAACATTAAAGACATAAGGGGTTTTCATTAAGAAAGATATCTATCGTACTAAACAATGTGAAATGAATATAAAAATTAACTTCTAGAATAATCTTCATTAAGACAATAAAAGGGATAACAAAAACATGATGTCAGATATTTTCCATTCAGAAAAAACATGGTAGCAAAAAACATCATGTCAAAAAAATGATAACAAAAAAAAAAATCATGTCAAATCTTCTTCTTGTTACTATTAATTTCTCTGTTGTTGTTGCTCATAATCTACACACATGCGTTCAGCTATGGAATCTCTACATGCAAGCCAAGTATCTCTATTCCACCTTGGGACCGTTGTTGTATTTCTGGCCCTTGTTAAGGGAGGATCAATCCTGGATGCGTTTGCTGTGGAAATAGTTTCGAGGATTGGGCCTCCAACACCATACATAATTATATAGTTGTGTAAAACACAACAAGCAATTACAATGTCTCGTTGGGTGGTCAATGAACCCATGCGGTATTCTTAGAATTGAAAAGTGATTTTTTACCACTCCGAACACCCGATCTATAGAGGTAAGCAATGAGGAGTATCGCAAATTAAAACACTCCAGAGAATTCATAACATTCCTGAGAATTCATTGGCTGACATTCTTCAAACTCTTTGATATGGTAGCGTACACCTCTATCTGGTTTCAGGAACCCAAGCGCGTTACCATAACCGGCATCGACTAGATAAAATTTACCTACATTTGGAAAGTAAAGCAGTGGTAACTATAAATTAGTTTGTAATGAAGTAAAAACGTACAACTAAGTTATGGTCGTTGATGAGTTCTCTATATGTATCAAGTTGCCTATGGTTGTTGCATAGTATCAAATTTCTTATAATCTCTTCATATATAGCTTCTTTGCCCTTGGCCAAATACCCTAAAAATGAAAGAGTTTCTGGTTGAGATTCCTTCTTATGGAATTGCTCTGTGGCTGTGGTATGGTTCTGTAACACTTTATTTTAACCCTGGTGATTTCACACCTTTCCTTCTGATCTTCTATTTGGATTGTGACGAATTTTTGACCATGTGGAGGAAACGTTCTCCTTTACCATAGCACCTCTAAAGCCACCACATATTCAACCTTTTTAAGGAAAGAAATTTCCTAGGCATGCTTTTCTACAGGTGTTGTGACCTCGAGGGCCTTGGATGTTTTCATACTTTATTCACTAAGGCATTTTGCTTTTTTCTTTTTTCACTAAAGCTTTTACAAAAGAGAAGCCTAACAAAGAAGTGGTGACGGCTCCAGGAATTCAAGTTAGTGGGGTCAGCAAAAGACTTATCTTCTGCAAATTGAGTAACTTTGTTCTCCCATTTATAACCATCTGTCATCTACTTTCGATAATTTGACAAATATAATATAAAATTTTCAAATAATCTATTTCCGATAATCCGACAAAGATAATATTGAATTCTCAAAAACAGAAAAAGAAATTTAATACATTGTTACTAATAGTTCTTAATTCAAAAAGAAAATCCAAATACATAAACCACAACAGCTGCCCTCAACAGGTTTTCATGTGTCGAAATCGTTGCATAATAACTTCATTATCAACACTAGTAACCACATCATTTTCAATATATATTACCAAACAATCATTCATCCATTTATCTCATATTTGGTTACACAACGTATTATTTACGTACTTTATTGCTGAAAAAGCTCTTTCTACCGATGCAGTCGCTATTGGTAAAATCAACGCCAATTTTAGAAGAAAAGAAACCAATTGGTATACGATATCCTTCTTTTTCTCCACTAATTTTCTAAGCAATGTCACTAATTCCTTTAAGCTCTAAAAACTCATTGCTAGAGCGCATATCAGCAATGTTGGTCCATTAATTTTATTTTATTTTTAATTTTGGTAAACAGTTGACCCATTAACTTAGACGGTGGGTATTTTAAGGTATAAAGTTAACTAATGGGGGGTGAAACTCTTAAATTGAGCGGGGTCAAACTCAAAAGTATATGTGGGGTCAAACTCAAATTTTCAATTCATGATATAAATGTTTTTATTTTTAAATACTTTTTCAGATCTCAATGGGGTCAATTGACCCCACTGTGATCAATGTAGCGCCACTCATGCAAAGTGGTGGAGATTTTTTTTTTTTTTTTTAACCCTAGCCAAGGGGGCGGGGTCCCATGAGAAAGTGTTACACACACGACACAAAGCCCACACATATGAAAAAGGAAGCCCGCATATAGCAGAATGGAACGCGAGGAAAATGATATATCTAAGGATTGAGCCTTGGATAGCAAGGTGAGAACTGTGAGTTCCCCATCTTTGAAGAAGGTATTATTAGGGCTACTATTATTAAACAAGATGTGGACCTTTTTTTGTATTTGGTATTTGAATTTGAAACGACCGCCGGCAACGGATTTCTCCCGGTCGTCACGCTGGTTCTATATTTTTAGCGTACAACAAGTGGCACAAAAATATGTTTACTTGTCAGCTGGCCCATTTTTAATTAAACCTTATTACCTTCATACATCACATGATATACATTGATTGATATGTTGTTATTTATTAGCCAAATGGCCTACTGCCAATGCCTTCAACTTCAAAACAAAATGAAAGACGTCAAGAGAATGAGACATCAGATCAGGACCGTACGAAGTTATATTATATATTTATAAATCACATTTATACATTCAAATAGACCATTGTTAATCTCGTTCAGACTGGCATGTCAGAATATTGGTGCAAAATTGTTGCTCTCTCCTCAAGGGGTTTAAAGCGTGGAGCATAGAGAATACCTGCATTTCAAACACACAAAGTTTTAAGACTTCTCTCCAGGCCTGCTTTCCCTTTTGGTTCCTCTCTTTGTTCTTTGTTTTCTATATCTGGCTCGGCTTTTGTGTTTATATGTCTTTGCTTTGTATACTTTTTGGTCCTCCCCTTGCTTGGCCCCTGCATGTTGCCATATGCTTGGCATAGCTGTCCGTCTTACCCAAGTGATGCTTGAGAGTATACCCTCCAAAAAAAAATAAAAAAAAATAAATGACGATGCTCTTTCTATATGTGCTGCTTCATTTCTTCATCTGCTCTCAGAATTCTCTCTCAATTGCAGTAGATACCATATCCTTAGGCCTACCTCTCTCTGGAGACCGCACCATATCCTCTAAAGGTGGCATCTTTGAATTGGGTTTCTTCAAACCAGGTGTGCGAGAGAAGTACTATATAGGCATATGGTACAAACGATTATCAGAAAAAACTGTTGTTTGGGTAGCGAACAGAGAAACACCGGTCCAGAACAAGTACTCTTCACAGCTAAAAATCGATCAACATGGTACTCTTGTCCTCTTGAATCAGATTGAAAGGCCCATATGGTCCACAGATATATCCGCAATTGGGACAAATAATACTTTTGCAGAGCTTCATGACACCGGAAACCTTGTTTTGAGAGATGGGTCAGATTCCTCTGTTGTTATTTGGCAGAGCTTTGATAACCCAACTCATACATTGCTACCCAATGCATGGCTTGGGAGGAACAAGGTTACAGAAGAGACCAAGCGCCTGATTACATGGAAAAATCATGATGATCCGGCGCTCGGAATGTTTTCATTTGGGATTGATCCCAATGGAACTGATCAATTCTTTTTACTATGGAATGGGTCCGAAGTGTACTGGAGAAGTGGAGTTTGGAATGGGCAGTATTTTAATGGACTTCCCGAAATGGGTTCAAAAGATATGATGAATTTCAGTTTTGTTGAGACAGAGAACAGAAGCTATTTCACTTACAATCCTCTCGACAGTTCTGTTGTCACTAGAAATGTCTTGGACTTCTTTGGGCAAATAAAGCAATCCTTATTGTTGGAGTCTTCCAGACAATGGAATTAAATTTGGATTCAGCTAATAGATCGATGTCAGGTCTATTCTATTTGCGGAACTTTTGGAGTCTGCAATAAGAATAGCGAGCCCTTATGTTCATGTTTGAATGGCTTTCAACCGAGGTCTAGCGAAGATTGGAATTTGAGCATTTGGTCAGGTGGGTATGCAAGGGAAACTCATTTTGAATGTGGTGATAACAACTCTGTTAAGGGACAAGAAAGTGGGTTTTTGATGATACCCAATATGGGGTTGCCCATAAATAGTCATGCATTGACAGTCAGAAGCCACAAAGAATGTGAGTCATCATGCTCGAGCTGCTGTTCTTGTACTGCTTATGCTTACTACAATGGATGCTCTTTGTGGAACGGTGATCTGATTAATCTTCAACAGCTTTCATATGGAGAAGGAAAAGATCTTTATCTTCGCCTCGCAACAACTGAGCTGCGGGACTTGGGCCGAAAGAAAGGAAGGATGAATGGGGCTACTATAGGCGCAGTGGTTGGATCTGCATCTACATTGACTGTTATTACAATCCTTGCGCATTGGAGGTACAAAAGGCGTCAACAAATAACATCTTTGAAGGTTGTTCGGGGCTCTTTAGTGTCATTTAGCTACAGGGAGTTACAGATCTTCACTAAGAATTTCTCAAAAATGTTAGGGAGAGGAAGTTTTGGTTCTGTTTTTAAAGGAAGTTTGCCTGATTCAACCTCTGTAGCTGTGAAGAAACTAGAAGGCCTTAAACAAGGAGAGAAGCAGTTCCGAGCGGAGGTGAGCACAATCGGGGCAATTCAGCATATTAATCTTGTTCGCCTGCATGGATTTTGTTCCCAAGGTATGAATAGAATGCTAGTTTATGATTACATGCCAAATAGTTCTTTAAATACTCATTTGTTTAAAAAGAATTCACAGACTATAGACTGGAATATTAGATACCAAATTGCACTTGGGACAGCCAGAGGGCTAGCCTATCTCCATGAGAAGTGCAAAGATCGCATCATACATTGCGACATCAAGCCAAAAAATGTCCTTTTGGATGCTGCATTTTGCCCCAAAGTGGCAGATTTTGGTATGGCAAAGCTCATTGGGCCGGAGTACAGTCGGGTTTTGACATCTATAAGAGGAACTATTGGCTATCTTGCACCAGAGTAGATTTCAGGAGTTGCTATCACATCTAAAGCCGATGTCTATAGCTTCGGGATGATGCTATTTGAAATCATATCAGGGAAGAGAAATTCAGAGAAATTGGGGGATGGGGAGTTTGACTTCTTCCCTTGTTGAGCTGTGGGAAAAATAGCCAAGGGTGAAGTTATGGCCCTATTGGATTATCGATTGGATGGTAATGCTAATATGGAAGAACTAACGAGAGCTTCAAGAGTTGCTTATTGGTGCATCCAAGACGATGAAAATGATAGGCCATCAATGGGGAACGTTGTCCAGATTTTAGAGGGTTTAATAGATGTAAACATGCCTCCGATGCCAAGGTCTATCAGAATTCTTATAGACAATTCATCATAGATTTCTCTTCTGGCATTGTTGTTGAAGTAGTCTACTTGAGTTCTCAGACTGTTAACCATGCCATGGACATGCTTTAAGTATTGATCTTGTTGGAGATAATTATAGCAGTTTGCATTCCATCATTTTGGTTTCAACATGTATACTGGATAAAGTATTTCTTGTCTTCTTTTCCCTTTTCCTTTCTATACGTACTAATCTCGTAAATGTCATGTTGGTTCTTTTTATGTTCTTCAAATCTTTTTGAGAGTGTGTGGATGTTCGTATAATCTCAAGATGGCTGGGTAATATAGAATATTCTGTGTTAAGGTTGAATATGTTGGTAGTATCATAAAAAAGGTCTATGTGGCCACATTGGTGATGGAGTTTATGACATTTTCTCCACCTCCGACTGCCCACTTAGCAACACGGCTACGAGAGAGGAGAGAGGAGAGAGTGTTAGGGCCTAGATTAAATCAAAGGGTCATGGCCTATGGTCTTTCCAAACGAGAACTCTAGAACATGTCCCTTGACCATCTGAAAGACCTTATCAGCACCGTGCACTACTGGTTTTGTAAGATCATCATGCATCACAAACAAATTCAAATTGTCAGAGATAATCAGGCAAAGATTTATGTTCCAACTAGAATGCAGATGGAAAAAGTTGTAATCCTCTCTTTTGGAAGCTTCAGCATATGCCCTTCCAAACATATCCTCTTTATAAGCTGTCCCAGGGCAACAAGGACAACCACTACAGTCGGGACCTCTTCTCAAAGCCATTGAGAATAACTTAAATCTATATTTTTAATGGATTGCTTGTAATAAGGGGTATGACATGGGATTTAATGATTAGCTTCAATAACTAGTGAGAAGCAATCAACTGGCACTGATGAGCAAATGGGAAGTAACTAGTTGCAGGTCTAACTGCAATGCGTCATCTGCATAAGTACTAGATTTGAAAGGGATGATGGCAGCCATTGACACTTGGAAGATGAAAAGATGAACAAGGATTATAAAGTAATGAAAGAAATTCTAGATTATAGTCTTATGTTACAATGCTTCTGAGATTTCAGAAAATCAACACAACCAATACAGAGCTTTTTCAGTCCCCTTTTCTTGGAGCAATAAAATTTTCTCTTACAAAAAAAAAAAAAAACCAATACAGATGCACACCCAGAGTACATTCCTATGGTGACCCTAGTAAAAAAATCAAAAAATCTTGGGAAATTCAAAATTCCCAAAATTTGAGAATAGAGATCTCATTGAATATTTAAACCTGTTTACAAGGAGTTTTTAGCAAAGAAATAGGAACTCCTAAAAGTAAACACAGGGAAATCTTAGAATTTGTGAGGATTCTAGGATTTTGCATCTTTTTGAGTCTTCTTTTATCTTATAACCCTTCTCTTCATTCGACTTAAACCCCACAGATCACTAATTGAAACTTGTCGGCGATTCATAAGATGATCTATATCCTTAACAGAGCATCCATTATTGTAAGCATAAGCTGTTAAACTGCGCAGGCAAGATAATTCCCATCCTTTGGTGCGCCATCATCATCTTCTGGTTTACAGGAAGCTATGTGTTGGATATAATAAAGAACTTATTTTTATTTCTTTTTCAGTAAAGCTGTTACTTCCAATAGGCCTAACCTGTAAACCAGTTTTCCACACAAATCCATTAGGCCTAACATAGGACTGACAATCTTTCAGAGACCATGGTTAAAAACATGGAACATGAACCGCAGTTACTAGCTTTTCAGAGAAGATGCTGAAAGTGCCACAGAAAATATATAAGACCTCTCATGAGGATAGATCATAGATTCAAGAACAGCAGAGGTATCTGACCATCTGTCAGTGGAAGATTTCCAGTGTCAAGAAGCTCTGAATGGTAGAATTTGAGGCAATTAAGAATATAGTCAAAAATCACACTTGCCCTTTTCGCAGATTAAGGAGGAGAAGATTACCGTCTCAGTTAGTTGTTGGCTGTGATGAATTGTTAGGGAGTGGTGTTTCCATGTTTGCTACCCATATCACAACTGATATTTTTTTTGTAACATATGCTTATGTAGTATTTAGACGTCCTGGTATGAAGAGACCCAATCCTAAAATGCCACCCTTAGAAGAACTGGTTTGGGCTCCAGAAAGAGCTTGGCCTCAAATGTGATGGCTTTCGGTCAATTTAGCAGTGTGATGGCAACCGAAGTTTAAAATTCTTCACGATTCTCTACTGGGAAACATTAAAAAAACATTTGTTCGCTTTCGAAGCTAACAAGCAAATCCTAATATCAAAGGCAGTTAGATAATTGCCAGCAGCTTTTCAACATAGAGGTGCTTGAAAGTTGAGCCTTGTAGGATGGGTGATTTGAGTCAGCCATGCCAAGCTAGAATATGGGCGCCTGTGCAAACAAGCACAACAGAAAGAGAGAGAGAGAGACAGAGAGAGAGAGTAAAATATATTCATATATTCTGTTGTGTGCGTTTGCAGTTGCACACACATTTCTCAAATACTAGTTGAGCCCGCAGGTGCAAGGCATGTGCAATTCCAAACACAAAATAACACGGCTTTTTGGATATTTCTTTGATGCTTACAGCTCTTTCACACCTGGATCTTAAATTTTACTCCATTCAATATTTGAAATGACCTTGCATTAAGGGATAGTAAGCCAAAAAATTATTGCTTGTACTAAACTATTTTGTCATAATAAGTTATAGGCTGAACAAGCAATCAAACTTCTACATGCCCTTCTAACGCATCCAACCAACAGATAAGTAGCTGCTTATATAGGACATGATAAACTGGTATAAACTGGTAGATGTTACGTTCATATTGCCTATGAATTTCATATCCCTTGCAAACTACGTCTCCATAGATTCTGGCCGGAATTATCTTGTTGATAAAGAGAGCACAAAAGACATTAAAAACTTTAAATTTTGAATTTTGAAATTTGAAATGTAGCTTTGAGATTAGCTGAAGGAAATTTCCAGCAATAGAGTGTTCTTAAAGAAAGGAAAATTTTTAAAATGAATATAGACAATTTGAAATCACATAAGGGTGCACAGTTGTGACAAGAAGAATCTGTAGTAAAGAGGAAAATTATCCTGAATTTCTTTGCAAATCCTTTTTCACTATTTGATGCTATACATCTTTCTTGCAAAAAAAAAATATGAATTGAGATTTTTCTCAATAAAGAGAATTTTGAATTCCTTTTGAGGGATAGCATACGGGACTCCTCTATCTTGGAGAAACGGAAATCCACGGAGAGTGGAATTCTGTCACTGCATAAATGCACCCTAAAAAGATTTTCAAACTCTTGTCGTCAAATAGTGTTTGTTTCATTTAATTGAATTACTAAGAATTCTAAGACATTGGAATTCTATGAGTGGATAAAAACAAAGAATCAAAGATGAATATCTAAAAATTACCAATAAGAAAACCTCTCCTTAGGGTACATTTGGTAGCAGATGAGGAATCCATGAGTAATTCGTGGTCAAGCTTAAAGAGTATCCACAAAAGAGACTCTTTGGAGGTTCAACATGTACAAAGGAACTGGCTGCAACAATTAGATAACATAGGCAAGCATCAGCCCTTTCAAATAGTTTTCAGTACCTTCCTGCAGCAACAGAAGCAAGAATGAAAGAACAAATAAGATGCTTGGAGAACTAAACTTTCAAAATTTCCACCAGAAAAGAAGGATTCAAAAAATGCCTGCAAAACAAGAACAAATAGATAAACCCAGCTTCTCATTGTTCCTGTTGAATATAGTGTGAAAAGGACTACTTGAGGTCTTGCAGCCATCATGACATCTCTATTTTTCCAAAAAACTCACCAAAACCGAACCCAACCTTCAAGCCAAACAACCTTCAAGCCATCATGGCATCACAACACCCAGACAAACAAAAAAGCATTCTCTGTGGTATTACGAATCCACAAATTCTACATTAAAAATATAGAACATACAAACAAAATTAAGATATATAATGTGAGAATCAAAGAACACCTGAATTCCCTAACCAGTTGTTTGATAGCAATAAATTTGGAAAATCAGGAATACCGGGATTTAAAGCACTTTAAAAGCTATTATATCTTTTGGGGTAAACATTCTAATGACAATATTAGCCACTTCACTGTGCCTAGTTTTAGGAACTCCATCTATCAAAAGAATTCACGCATTTCCAAACACCCAGACAAACCAAATTCCACTTAGAAAAGAAAAAAAAATCCTCTTAGCAAGTGAACCCTATATGCAATATCAAGGGGAGAATACGACAGATTGACCGAAAATGTGATATAGGTCTCTTTATAATCCCAACTCTTCTTAACTAATATAATCCACGGCCAAACAAAATCCTAACACAATATTTAGAATTCAGACAAGCTAGCATTCATAATCCCAATTAAATTCAACATCCCGTCAAGACATCTTTCATCAAAGAATTCAACCCCGAGAGAGAGAGAGAGAGTTACCAGAATCCGGGCGCGAAACATACAGAGTACCTTTAAATCTTTGCAATCTGGTTCTAACGCCATGACCATTGCATCCATACGGTGACTAATACTATAGAAAGAAAACGGAAACATAACCCAAATAAGAAATGGGAAATCTATCTCAATTGTCTTTGTTTCAAGACCCATTCAGTTCTTCAAGAACTATGCAATTTCTTGTAACAATCATAATATAAAGGAAAAAGTTATGATTCTTAGCATAAATTGCTAAAAAAAAAAAAACAAAAAAAAAAACGGAAAGCTATAATACAATGGGCATAAAGTAGGGGCCTATTCTGTAGCCAGCTATCTTTTACAACACTACTCAAACTATACTGTAACAAATTTTCCCTGTTCAAATCTAACCCAATCAAACCTTTTAGGCATCATATCTATGGATCAGAACATACGAAACTATATGTATACATCTATCTAATTTTAAGGTAACTGATTGGACGGTCAATTATAGTCATGCTTTTTTATAGTGAGGTTTATCCATAGTGGGACCCTTCCATTTGTACAGATTGGGGATAATTTTAAGGGTTTTTTTTTTTTTTTTTTTTTTCTGCATTAACTCTATGTAATTTTTTTTCCTCTTATAATCTCCTTTCTAACTCATATCAACAAAGAATATGATGGCATTTGGTACTTTGTATGCTCTCTATATATGAACTCAAATGACCATTCTAAAGTCTGAACCCCTTTTCTGTACTTCATTTTTGTGATGCTTAACATGTGGCCTGGCCCTTTGATGTATCATTTCTTTTTCTTGCTGTTTTATGACATGCAAAAAATAAAAATCAATTGAAGTATGACTACATCGCCTCTCTCCTTCTTTCTGTATAACTGCTAGACTCTTTCATGCTTTCTTTGAAGTTTGAAGTGGTTTTGTGTTTGTTGGTATTGATGAAAATTCGCATAAAGGAGATTTTTAGGGTTTGCTAGACTTCTTGGCACTTGCAGAAATGCATCATATAGTGGTTGTAGACAGCTTGATTATGTTGGTTTATGTTGATAAAAATGCATATACTGAAGGTAATTTTGTGGCATGTTACCATTTTAGTACCTGTAAGAATACAACATAGACAATGCATGAAACTAATGACAAATAGACATTAAGCAGAGAAGAGACTACGGTTTTTGAATTTCATGAATTGTCCGCCTACAGGGTCTTCAAATGGAGGTATTATAATACAATGGTTGGCCTGTATTGGTGTTTTCATCCAAGGCCGAGCTGATAATTCTGTACAGGTGGAACTTAATGTGTGTGTTATGAAAAGTCACTTTTAAAGAAAATGCTTGAAAATCCCCTGTTGAGCAATTCCAAACGTGGGAGCAGAACTTGGATGACTTGACTATCACTACCTCGTAGTGTTTTCCATTCTAACATGCAATTCCAAGTTTGCAACCCAAGTATCATATGGCTAATTGGCTATGATTCGCTGAAAATGGAAATAACTCTTTTTTTTTGTTACTCTATATTTTTTAAATTTAGTTAGTGGCATGTAGATGCATCATTTGCATTCCCTTTCTCTCGATGAGAAACCCAATTAAAACCAAATGCTTTGAGGAAAAAGAAGAAAATCCAATTGAGGAATTGAAAAGATCCTAGTTCAAATCACAGATATTTCCATCTCCTCAGGCAAAATACCCATTAAAAATCTCAAATTTTATATAAAAGGATAAGAAGATAAGAAGAAAAGGATAACATCAGACCTAGATGGGCTATTCAGCTACAGTAAATTGTGGCTGAGTTTTTCTGGAAATCCTTTTTTGCTCTAAGATTAAGAATCATGGAGGCGAGTGGGGAGGAAGTGAGGAACAAACATGTTGTTGCTGATAGTCAATCTAGAGATGGAGAAGAGAGATCGAAATGGAAATTTTTTTTTTTTTCAAGAGTGCTTCTTTTTGTTTTCGTTCTATTGATTTTGAGAGGAAGGCGGTGAGATGGAGAGAGGGAAGAGCTCCACCTGCCAAGCATGCATAGATGCATCTGTATAAGTGGAGGGATATGGACGAAATGAGCTAATTGGGATTGCTTAGAAATCAGAAGTGAAGAAATATTACACTTATCAAAGGTGTAGAATCATCCTCCATTCCAGTAGCTCTGCAAGTCCAAAATCGCTTCTACATATAACATCTCAAACATTGTTAGAAATTATAAAATAAGAAAGTATCAGAAAAATATACATGAAAGAGTCAAAGATTTAGCAAAGGGAAAAAAAAAATTTGAGCCTATTTATATTATTTGCTCCGATCAAGAAAATAGAGCCTATTTATATTAAAAGATTTAATCCTTGGAAATGATATAACAACTTCCCAAGCCAGATGTCCTGAATCCTGATCCTCTCTCTGTAATGAATATGTTGGATTAGATTTCATTTTCAATTAAAGGAAACCACCCAAGCTGCTCCTTTATATTCTAACCCTAGAACCTCCCAGCAACTTAAAATTTACAATCATCAAACTCTCAAGAGAAAGAATCAAACAACCCACACAACACAACATTAGAGTCTCATTCTCTCATTGGCATTTAATCAAACAGTTACCGTGCACTACATGAATGTAGCTGGGAAGTTTTTTAATTCTCTTTCATCAAATTATGAATAATTTAATCAAACAGTTACCGTGCACGACACAGAATCCAGTCACCTCTTCATGCATCGTTCCTACGGGTAGATGGAGAGACGAGAAAGGATCTGGTTCTTCGATTCCCATTTTGTCTGGATTTTGGATGAGTATTTACTATTTAGGGGCCCTCCACCTGTATCTTACCGGATGAGCCACAGGCCATGCAAGTGGGACCTACTTAGGTGTCTAGTGAATGTGCACACGCTCCTACAGAGCACACATCCAGACCGGCACCAAAGGTGAGACCCACCGTGGATTTCATCGATTCCCCCTTGATGAATGGCATTGACGCATAGTGCGCAGGAGAAAATCTTCTGTACTATTATTATATAGTAAAGTTGACGCCGATCAAATTTCAATTTGACACTTCCAATTTCAATCTTGACCTTTAATTTAGAAATAGGGCCTAATTTTAATCTCATACCCATTAAATCCCTCATAATCACACCCCCCTGGCACACAGGGACAGACTTATTGAAATTGATTTAGTTGACCACGTTGTTTTTATTGTTTGGACTTTTGCTCCTCTATCTATAAAGCGGACCTAACCCCAAACGTAGTTCAGTTATCTTAGAATCATGGTTTGCACCCGGAGGTTGTAGGTTCGAAACTGCACTACCATATTGGGACTACATGGGAGTTTATCCGGCTTCCCTCTGGGCCCAGAGAGATTAGTCTAGTCCAAAGGGTTGAAAACCCTCCAATAGCAAAAAATAAATAAATAAATAAAGTGGACCTACATGGGGCACCTACAAATGATATAAGCAAGACCAAGCTCTTGTCCTTGTTTGGGTAATTCAATTGGAAAGTGAAGCCTTCATTTGGGGCACGTTTGTGTACACCTAATTTCTATGGAATGGTGAATTTGCCACATCAGCAAATTCTAAAGTTTTGAAATATTTTAGAAAAGGCTTTCCGCGGAAGTTACAAATTCATGTTTGGTGCAAAAAGTTTTTCTTCGATGAATTTGTGCTAATGTTGTTTGGTGCGGCTGCAGATTCCTTACGAAAAACTAGTATTTATTGTTTGGTGCGGCAATTTTCCGCAAAAAAAAAAATAACAAAACTACATACATATCAATTACTTTCAATTTGTCAATGACATACATATAGATTTATGTCCCCACCAAATTTAGTATTAAAGTGATCAGATTGACCTATCTTCATTAAAAATGCATGTAAACCTGTTTTGTTGCTTTTTCAGTTTTTTCTAGTTGGTAAACAAACTACTAGCTAAGAACTCAAAAGTGCTGAGTGGGCAATCTCTAAGTAATCACGGGGAGAACTTACCAGTTTCTGCTGATTCATTTGCTTTGGTTTTTTCATAGTGTTTGGGAAGATGGACATTAATTATAGCTAGCAACACCTTTACAGGACTCTTGCTTCTTTCTATTTGAAAGAGAGACAATATTGTTCAAACGAGAGCGTCCATAGTGCCAACTTCCACAATAAAGAAATTGCCATTCAGCTGGTTGATCTTTACAACATTTTTTCACTATTCATATATATATATATATATATATATATTATAACTTTCAATACAAAGCAATAAAGTATGAAGCATCGATTATTATTCTCTACCATCGATTATCTAGACGCTTTTTAGCTCTTTTGTTTGCATAATCAGACATGGCATTTGCTATTGTTTCCACTGCAGTAATCAATGCCTGACCCATATTGGATCGGTTTCTTACTATATGACGAGAAGTCATTGCAATACTCATCTGGCGTTGCATCCTATTGGTGCCTATGGACACATCAATATCCTCATATGCATAATCTTCATACGCATTTATCCATATCATCAGCTTGCGTCTCTTCTTCAGCTTGAGTTTCTATAGGTTCCGGATCATTGCTGGCTAACCCATCTCTACCATCAGCAACACTATCACCAAAGATGATGGCCAGTGAAGCCTAATCAGGGAAGGTCTTGTTCTTATAACGAGCTGCCTTAGGATGTGCCTGCAAGTGATTAAAAATAGCTCAAGATCGTGGCAAAATTATCTTTCACCACATTAACATGAACTATTGAAAATTAGACGTATGATTTGACTCACCGCTACATATTCCTTCCAAACTTGAGGCTCAGCAGTGACCATTTTTTTTGTATCATCCCATCCAAATCCACTAAGGTCCAGCACTGCTTTCAGATCTCCATACGTCTTATTCAATGTTTTAAACCTATTTTTCAGTTTATCCTTACTAAAAAAAGTCACCATATTGAGTCTTCATTTCCTTTGTCAATAAATTTCACCCTTCACAGGTGAAACCTCCTTTTATGCTGCGTCCATCTTTACATTGATGGAGCATAAGTTGGATGAGCGTGTCATCTTGAAGTGGTGTCCATTTCAGATTTTTTGGAAGGGGGGCGAAATTATTAGTTGTATTTTGCGATTCCATTCCTACAAATTTTACGGAGGATGAGAACATATATAATATGTAAAATCTGCAAATTAGTATTTCACCTTAAAAAAGATACTTTTGTTTTATAAAAACATCCTTTCTCTTCATAGAGTTTAGTTTAAACAAATTCCTTATGCCCACTGAAAACCTAGAAGTCCTTTCATACGAACATGGTTATAAGTTTTTTCAGCTAGCAAAAACATATGACCCTGCATTGCATACACATTTGAGATTAAACAAATCGAAGTCTATGATAGTATACAATTTTACAATATTAGGATTTAAGAAAAATCCGAAAGCAATGTGTACAATAGTTAAGTAATTTGTAAATGAATGGTACAGATTGAGCCATTAGAAATATAATACACTTCATAGGAATAATCATCATAGACATACCCAACTAATTAAAAAAAAAAAAACCATCATAATTCATTCACATCAAATAATAATTTATTGAAGGCATTAAAATTTAAACATTGAGAAAGTGATGCCCAGAGTCAACCCACGGTAGGCAACCCACTCCTTCCATCCTATTACAACCCATCAATGTTACAAGCCCATCAATGGATAGAGAAAAATCACAACAAACTCAAATGAAGAGAGACCTACTGTGGGCCAAATCCCACACCAAACCCAAATAAGACAGAAAAATCTGACTAATAAACATTGCAAACCCACAGTATGTTTGCTAAACACAGCAAATATATTTCGAATGGGTGAGAAGGTTGAGGAAGAAGAGCACTTTCCTAAGTTAAATGGCAGCAAAGACAGTCCCATGTCTTATCTACCGCATGAGAAAAGGATGTTTGCAAAGAAAGAGGATTTGGAAAATCCAAATCTTTACCACCATGGTCTCTTCTCCGACAATGTCTTAGCTGCAACAGTTCTTGTCAACTCAACTACTATGCATGCCAAGGTAAAAGTCGTAAAACACAATTATTTTTTTTGTAAGACATGGGATCCTGACCCTTTATTTATCAAACATATTGTGGGTTGAATCCCACCCCAAACCCAAATGAGAGACAAACCTACATTGAAATAGAGAAGGGATGGGGACGAAAAGTAAAATAGGGGGTCGAACAGAAGAGAGAAATGGAAAGAGAGAGAGAGAAAGAAAATGGGGAAGTGAGATAAGATAGAGACAAAGAAGGAAACAATGAGAGAGTGGTTACCCAGATGGAGGCAGCCGTTTCAGCTCGAAGGCAAGGAAGGAGAAGATGATCACCCAATCCAGGCTGCTAGGGTTTTCACCAGAAGATGGAGTTGCTGGGTGAAAAGGTTTGAAATGATGCTTGAGGGGGGGGGGGGGGGGGGGGGGGGGGTTGTTGTTTCTGCAGAAATGAATTTCCCATACCCCCCATCAGAATCCCATTTCCGATCCTGGCGCAGAAAAGTCTGACGTGGCATGAAACCCATTTCCTCGGATTTATCCACACCAAAACACGAAAAACCCCATTCCATAGGAAAACCAGGGTTTTTTTCGCGGAAATGGGTGGGGGGGGGAGTTAAACAACCCTTAATATATATGAGAAGATAAGAGGGTAATATTAAAAGTATAAAAATTCTAAATTTTCTTTAATAAAAAAGTCAAAAGGAACACTCTTTATCACTAAATGACAAAAGTTCATTTGTTTTGAAAAAATAAAAAATAAAAATAAATACACACAATCCATTAAAATACCAAATTCTGGAGTTTTAAAGCTTTGCTTGACAGAATCTACCTCAGCTTTTATTTATATATTCTGTTGTGTGTTTTTTGCAACATACATTCTAAATATTCTATTCATCCAACCCACATTCAAAACCAGTAAACCTAATTAATAAAATTTATAACAAAAGAACACACATCAAAACTAGCTACCAAGAGAGGATACAACAAAAGATAGACAAATCTAACACCATAAGATACCAAAAACTCCTAAAATTTTGACAACTTACAGGATTGGCATAAATACTATTGTACACTCTTCCAAGGTGTGCCTTGTATGATATTAATGCCCACAATGTAAATTACATGTATACCTTACATGAATACCTTACAAAGGGTTTAAAGAGAGATGCGTTTACACGGCAAGTAATCTTGAACCTTTTGCTTCTTCTCATCTCAAAGACCTTTACAAAAAATTCTCCACGTAATACCAACGAGGAGGAACAACTCTCTGCAACCCATTTGCATTAGGTACCTCATACTCTTAAAATTTTATTTCTTCTTTTTTTGCATTTTACAAAAATAGTGTTTTATATTTGATGTATAATGTTCCTAAAAAGTGGGGTCTCACTCATTGATGATCACAACCATTAATCTTGGATTCATTAAGGTGGAAGATGATTGCTTTATATCACATACAATATGAATATGGCATATTGGTTAACTGGAATAATTCAAAGATTAATTTTAGGCCTGTTCAGTAGTGCTCATCCATGACACTGTTTAGTATGACCACATTAGGAAAGTGCGTTAAAACCCGTGTCGGGATAATGTAACGGCTTGAAAAGAGGAGTCTTAATAGGCCCAAAGTAATAGATTCTGTCTCACCCACATAACTCAATCAAGGTTTCAAGAAGCTTAAATGAATATGAAACCTCGGCATCGCATTGTTTACAAGTGTGAGCTATTGGAAAATATAGACAATTATTGCAATGGTTTCTCAATAACTCTCTTGAATTTCGCAACCTATTAAATATGAGATTTTCATATGTCCCCTAAGGTTTGGGGATTCTAAACAGGCCGCTGAGATTTTGTATTGAACGAATATGCCCCTTCATTTTCATTTTAATACCTTTTGTGTCCCAAAAAATAGTAGTCTCCCAACTACCATAGGCTTTATTGCAACCGACACTTTGTCCATCTCTTTTATCCTTATATGCATAATTTTAAAAGCTTGCACTCAATTTTTTTTTTTTATAAATCATCATGTAACATTAACAATTGCACTTAGTGGGAGAGAATTAACTTACATAATTTTTTTTTTTTATCAATACAGGGCCTCATATCTCTTAAACCAAATTGATCATGACGATAATCACACATTACTTATAACCGTTATGATTATCCCAATCATAATGACCACCGTTGGATATGATAAAAGTTTTAAAAAATACAAAATTATGCTTCATTTGGGGGTGGGGTTGGTAAAGAATATTAATTTTTAGGATTTGAGGGGGGGATCCGAACTTTCTCTCAGATATGGTTGGGCCCTTCAGTTCCCCCAGGCCTTATACTTGGGTCCACCCCTGATCATGTGCACGAGAAGAATTATTTAGAGAGAAATCATTTGATTGAGGTAAATAATAGTATTTGTAAATAATAATTTACTCATTTTTGTTTTATGAATATAAAGGCAAAGCCGTCATTTATAAAAAACTCTACATATATCTCATGGTGGTTGTCCATTCTTATTAAGAATAATGATTTAAGGACATGAAAGGTATTAAAAAGAAAAGGCAGGGTCTATTTACAAATACTAAAACCTCATGGGCTTATGTACAAAATCATACAAACCTTAGGGGGGTATATACAAAAAGCTCTTAAATATATTAGATTAATTAAATCACAATTAAAATCTCAACCCATTAAATTATGTTAGATTACTTTTAAGTCACTATTAAATCTCAACCCAAATAATTTTACTCAATGACACAATTATATCTCAACCGTTATAATCAACCACAACTCTACATTATATGTGTAAGTACATAGATGTGTGTATTTTAGGCTTTATAAGTTGATTTCAATCCTAATAGAATATTACATTCACATTGTCCATTCTTATAGGCTTATTAATAGGGTCTGTTTGGATGCACAAGTAAATACAAAAAAAAGTAATATTTAATATAATATAATCTTTCATGTTCTAAAGGAAAAAAATCTTGTGCGTTTGGTAACCCCAAAAAATATGAAGAAAATGTCAAAAAGCTCAATATTCTTACCTACATTACTCTCCTATAGAAAACTTTTTATTATATAAAAATCTTTCAAAATAAGGTTTTACAAAGTGGTTGATTAAAAATAAAGGACTCACCAAATCTACACGATGTTAACTTGTTTAATGTTTATTATGGTAAGTAAGTAAAGGTAAATGTCACATCATGAAAAATCTCGAGATAAACAGTATTGGTAAGTAAAGTGGGACGAGAGTGTAAGGTAATTTTTTTTTTGTTTGACTTTACTTTATCACAGTGTACGTAGTTTATATTTAAGAAAAATGACTTGTTGATAAAGCTTATGGTAAAAAGTGGCAGCTAGACTTACTTACCATAGATTTTTCACTCTAAACATGGTGAAGGAATAAATGCACATCTATGTCAAGGCATGTTTGTTAAATATGTGTAAGTAAAGTAAAATAATATTGATGTCACATCACGGTAGAACATGAGGTAAAGTAAGACAGTTAAGTATGAAGTACGTGGTGAAGTAAAGTAGGAGAGGAGCATTGTAAAATAGTTGGCCCTTTAATAATTGACTTCAATATATATACTTTACATGTCTTATTGATAAGAAAAGCAGCTTATACTAAAGAATAGCTAAGCTTTTACTTTACCACACTACTTTTTCTCCCACACATTGTAAACCAAGTATTAAATAACAAAATCATTCTAATGATGAACTTTACTACGATCATAACTTTAAATTGTTATCTTAAAATTTTTAAATATTCATTAAAGTCATAGTACCTTCCAATCAACTAACCTATAATCTATAATCATTTTCAAAAATGCCAAACAGCCAAAAAATATCACAGTAAATTTAATATTACTCTATCTTCAAAAGAAGTCAAAGGATTATTTAACTCCTCCTATCCTGGAAAATGATAAATGCGATCAGGATGAAAGTGTAGCTCAGTAGAAGTCGATGAGGATTAATTTTGCAAATCTGTCCAGCACACTCTATGGATTGTTGATGGGGTCAGACCCAAATGACTCATCCACCAACGACGGGTCAGGCACCAAACCATTGATGACGGATCAAATCCCAAGAGGATTCAGTTCACGATGTTGGTCAGGTTCTGAGACCGTACCTGGGTACCGTGTCGAGCCCAAGGTCCATGATCACTCGTCATGGGTAGTGTCCGGTCCGAAATCACGAAGTACAGAAGTCACGACAAGCCCGTACGTTACCTCTACCTGCTTTTACCAGTCTTGCGAGGAATCTTATCTGCCTCGTCACTCAGAAGGGCGGTTCGCGAGACTTCGCCAAAAATAAGCATCCTGCGAAAGAGTCTCCCCACTATGGATAGGGACGACTATAAAATACAGAGCCCCTCCGAGCATTGAGAGGGGGCACAGGAAACTGTGCAATCAACCTTTTACCATCATTTAGGCCGGCTGAACCATAAGATCGACAAAGCCATTGCTTTATGCCCCAAAAAAATAAGGCCTAGCTCAAAAAAAGGCCCGGCCCATAATAACAACTGACATCTTTTGAAATTCCAAAAAAACAAACTTATCAACTGCCATCCCTTTTTTCTCTCCAAAATATAAGGCCCCATAATCACACTCTCTTGAGAAGATGATATGATCAAGATTTTGATGGGGCCTTAAAGTGTCATTTATGGCCTATTATATTTCCAAATATGCCCCTTATATTTCTATTGCTAGGAGTCCAATTGATTTTAGTACACCATTATATTTCTAGTAGTCCATGTGTATCAAATCTCAACCATACATTGAGTCATAAACTTGCTTCACAAGCCTTTCTCATTATTTTTGTGTGTCCTATTTCAATAGGGGCTCATTCAGATTTGATCCATGGTGTGGTTGTAATAGATCCGCAGCTTGGGATTTTAGCCCTAATAATAGATCTTAAAACTTAAGATAAACAATGGGCCCCTGCTGGAATTTATTCACTTGCCCACAGTGCATATGAGTACCATGCATCTGGAACATTCAATACGTACGGCATACCTCTGAAGTCCATCTTGAAGGGTCCTGACTCGTGATGCATATGCACAGCGTGCGTAGGTGAAAATGCTTCGAGCCCCACCAGTGGCAAATTCAAGACTTATGGGTTTTTTTTTTTTTTTTTTTTTTTGGTGGTTGGAGCAAAATCGGAAGTTGGATTTTGTAACCCAAGATTTCCATGTGAGTTTTGGGGATGGGCCCAAAATTCTCATATGGGTTTTGGAGGTAGACTTAAGATAGGTTAGCAAAACTTGAATATAATAACTTAATTACTAATTTTGCATCACAAAAAAGCAAGAAAATTAAATTTTAAATAAAAGATTTATAATAATATTAAAACATAGAAAATGCTTCATTTTATGATTGTTGCTTTAGGCCTCGAATTGTCTCAAGCCGGCCATGGCATTTAGTTTCTTTTACATCAAGGAATAGCTTTTCCTGGTCATGATGAATCTAGGGACTCGAAGAATCAGGGAAATCTTCTTAAATTATTGAAACTTATTGTTAACCATAATGAAGATATTAGAAGTGTTGTATTGAAATTAAAATGCTTTTGAAAATCTTAAATTGACAGGGCCCAATATTCAGAAGTAGATTGTAAGTGCAGCTGCGACTGAAACCACTTAAGTTATCATCAATGAGCTGGAGATGCATTATATGCTATCTTGATCGACGAATCTCGTGACATATTTATCAAAGAGAAAAATTGTTCTTGCATTATGTTTTTTAGACAAGCGAGGATGTGTAATTCAGCATTTCGTCGGAATTGTGCAAGTTTATGAAACCACATCTATATCACTGAAGGCAGCGATTGAAGCACTATTATCCAAGCATGGATTAAGTGTATGGAGATTGCATGGACCAGGTCATGATGGGGCTAGTGTCATGTAGGGTGAATTCAATGACCTCAAAGTGCTCATCATAAATGAAAAAAAAATCTACATTTTATATTCATTGCTTTGCGCATCAACTTCAATTGGCCTTTGTTGCCGTTGGGAAAAACCACACTCAAATTACTTTACTTTTTAACATAGTTTCTAGTGTGTTAACATTGTTGGAGCCTCATAAAAATGTCGAGGCATTCTTTGAGAGAAACAAGAAGCTAAAGTTATTAAAGGACTTAACAATGGTGAACTTTCAAGTGGACGAGGCACAAATCAAGATCACTTACCTCAAACATTCTGGCGATACACATTGGGGGTCACATAGTGCAGGTACACTTCTCAGCGTAATTGTCTTGTTCTCCTCTGTGATTGAAGTGCTTGACATTGTTTCGTTGCAATCATTCGAATTTATACTTTAACAAATAGCTAAAGCATGTGTGCTATTGGTTTGGTAAAATCATTTGAATTTATATTTAACTTTCATTTGATGAAGAATATCTTGGAAATCACTAATGTACTATCAAAGGCATTGCAGCACAGAGAACAAGTTATTGTGAATACCATGGTCCTGGTTAAAATATCTAAGCAATGACTGCAGATGATGAGAGATATGAATAGTTAGTCAAGTTTCCTTTATTTCGTACACAGGAGACTAAATGGATGACATATGAATCTGGATCATCTGAATTTTAAAAATAAAATGCATGACAAAGTTTGAAAGGCCCGCTATGTTTCTTAAGCAAATGGACTTCGCCATCTAGCCACTTCGAAAGTTTAAGTAGATGGCATGTATCCTATGTAAGCCTAGAGTTTCTATTTTGATCATCTATTCCATCACCTAAGATCAGATACATGACAACATCTAATAGAACTGCATTTTTTTCTAAAGGCATGATCCAAAAGCCCTCTTGTATCAGTAAGACAGCAGGCCCATAAAACTCTCCAAATTTTTCGCCTTTTGGTAAAAGAGATATTTAATCACAAAAAAAAAAAATATTAAACAGACAAACAAAGAAAATAATTACATACTGATAATCAGTCTAGGTAATATATCTAGAACAACTTTTGCCTCACTTTTCTATAAAAAAAATAAAAAATGAACAACTTTTCTTAAGAAGCCTGTACAAAATTCATGCCGATAATGGGTAAAGTGGGATACAAAGGCCACATATAAAGTAGTCTCAATCAAGTCATATCTTATTTGATTCATGAGCATCAATGTTTCAAAATCTAACTAAAATGACTTCTTTGTTTTTCTTTAGTGTCCAATAATTTATATCAATCGTATTAGTGGTCAAATTGAATTGAGTGTCAACTAACTGAAATTATATAATAATATAGGGATAATTTCATAATTGTATAACATATAAAGTTTCTATTTTCTTGTTTTTCGAAACTGAGAATAGTTGACTCTTCGAAGTCTCTTGTGAATGTGTCTGCCCCATGAAAAGCAAGGAAAATGCATCCATCATCATAAGAAGCGTTTACCTCGATTTTTTTGGGATCATCTTATTTTAGAAGAATTATTAAATCAATTCTATTGTCCTCTTAGTACCAACTCACAAAAAATATAATAGCTGAAAAGTTTCATGCAATTATTGTAGTAGCTTTGGTACATTGAAGCACTATTTTATTACATAACCATATATAATAGATGACTAATTGCATATTAAAATAGTTTAGTGTGGTGAATCATGTGTCTCATCCCTTGCCCCTGCACTTCAAATGTTGCACCCCAAATGGGGCCCATTTGGATAAGAGACAAGCTAGCAAAATGAGATGATGATCCTTTTGGGCTATAGCTCAGTTAGTTAGGAATACCAAATCCCCTTATAAGATGGTGAGAGTGCATGCATGAGCTTGAGGCCTCCCTCCCCAACATAAACGGAAAGGGGAAGATATAGATCATGACATTCAATATTGCCTAATTTTTAGTCAATTTTTAGTTATATGACAAGGAAATTAAAGCCAGCATTTGATAATTTTTTTAATCTACTGCTAATGAATCTCAATGCCTTCTTGGACCCAGCAAGGAACAGTTTAGAGCCAAAAAAAAAAAGTGATCAGATGAGATAAGCTACCAGCCGAGAAATCAATACAAATTGAGAATCCAACTTCTAGACAAAAAGATCCACAATCAGATCAAAATTCATTCCAACTCCACAATAAATATATTTTAACAACAACAAATAAATCAAATGAAAAAAAAAAATTTACCAGCAGCTGTAGCAAGATTGAATGGTGCGAGCTATGGGTTTCGGCGGCGGCGGTAGCGGCTCCGGCGCAGGGAGGGAGAGAGAGAGAACCTGTGGCGTCTCCGGCTCGCGGGAGGGCACAGTGCAGAGCAAGAGGAAGAGAGAGAGAGAGAGAGAGAGTGTGATCCGGTGGCGGATCCGGCGCAGGGAGGGAGAGAGAGACAATCGATGGCTGCTTCGGCGCGTGGGAGGGAACAGTGCAGAGCGAGAGAGAGAGAGAGAGAGAGAGAGAGAGAGAGAGAGAGAGAGAGAGAGAGAGGGAGAGGGAGAGGGAGACGGAGAACCGGTGGCGGCTCTGGCAAAGGCGGCTCCGGCGGTGGCGTGGCAGGTGTGGCGGGAGAGAAGAGGTAGGGCTTGGGCGCGGGAGGGGAAAAAACGACAGTGGGAAGGAGGAAAAAATGATGAAGAGAAGAGGGGCTCGGGTGTTAGTTAAGGTGGGCTTTAACGACCGCCACAAAGGGCTTTAGCGACCGCCAATAGCGGTCGCTAAAGCCACTTTGGCGGTCGCACGCTTTCTCCTGCGCCAAAACCTCTTTTTCTAGTAGTGAGACAATGAGTGAGATTCTCTTACCAATGAAGTTACTTCATTCTATACCAAATATGAAATTATTATTCCTAACATGAATGATAAGTTTGCAACTCGAGCGTGACCACGCTGAAATCTGTAGAAATCACAAACTTGCATCATTATCAGGTTGAATTGTTCTATACTACTATTGATATGCAACTTCAAGAGTTAAAAAATATCATTTCAACGAGGTGAGCACTGGATTGCTCATTTGCAATGCATGCCTAAGTCCAAATGATTCATTCTCCATTTTTGACAAGCAAATATAGGTCTGCCTTGCTCAGTTCTATCAAACTGAGTTTTCCATAGTGGATCTTGTGACACTTAACAATCAGCTTGGAACTTTCATTTTGGAAATGCGCTCCAATGATGACTTTTTAGAAGTTAACGGGATTAGCGGTCCTGCTAAGAAGATGTTGTAGAAAAAAAAAGGATATTTTGCATCCATCAGTTCATTTGCTTATGACATTAGCACTAATCTTACCAGTGGCCACTGCCAGCATTAAGAGGTCGTTTTCTGCTATGCATATTATAAAGAATCGCCTACGTAATCGAATGGGAGATGAATGAATAAATGATTGTTTAATCACATACATGGAGAGAAACATTTTTTATATTGTCGATAACAAGGCAATCATGCGACAATTTTAGAACATGGAAACTGACAAGGACAATTGTAAAGAAATACTTTTTCATGTAATGGAGTTTTAAAAAGTTGATGCACACTTATTTATGTCTATATGATTTTATATATATATATATATATACGGTAATATTTAGGTGAGAACTAGTTCTTACATATTTATATGAGAACTTTTTTTGTGGGGCCATTTGGGGATGGGACCAAGGGAGATGGAAAGATCTATGTGAGACCACCACAAGTATCAAGTTTGACTCCAAACCTATGCCCCTAACCCCTTCATCTGTGGCACACAAGTTTAATGGCTTTATATTCAAAAAAAATTTCAACCCTCGATCCAACGGTTCAGTCCATTCGGATGTGTGCCAATCATTGGAATTAGTGACTATCAGTGGGTTCCCTATTGGTTGCTAGGTTTGGATGGGTTGCTAGTTTGGCCCCTAAAAAAGTTCACATATAATAGGTGAAAATTAGTTCTCACTTGAATATTTCTCATATACGGTAATATATATATATATATATTTATTTTTACTTAATGAGTTATAATAATTCATCTTTGCCCCCACAAAGAGAAATTCCAGGCTCCCCCACATGTCTATATTGATTTCCTTTGATCTTCATGTTCATGGAAATGTTCCACCACTTGCTGCATATCAATTGGACTCACTTGAGACCGACGTTCTTTTTTTTTTTTTTTTTTTTTTTTTTTTTTTTTGTTATATAGCATTTTGTTGTTTTTTCTAGACTTGTATTTCGGGACGAGATATGTTGAGCCTCCTCTCGTTCTCTCGGTTATTTGTGTTGTGGCCTAGTCCATTGTCTGTTTTTTCATCCTTTAGTTTAATCCATATATAGCAATTTCGTCCATCTAGATTTTTTTTATTTTATTTTGAACTAGCTGTTGATCTGTTGCTCGTAGTTGGCCTTTGATATAGAATCACATAGCATTTGGCATAGCCTGCATAAATGACCAATGCAGTCTTTCTTTTTTTGTTTTTACCCTTCCCTAATTACAAGTAGTCTGATAATTATTGTTATTGTAAGTGCAAAAAATCTCACTGACTTACTTAGATGGATTAAGAACTTCTTTGGGAAGGATTCGTTGCCTGAAAACCTGAAAGGGGAGGAAAAGAGACGGTCAGAAGACCCTGGTTGCTGTCAACGCAAGGCTCTCCGATCGATGCCTAAGTTAGTTCTGCAACTAAGCAAAGGATGGAAGGAGAAGAGAAAGAGAATCTCTGAGTGCGAGCCTTGGCGTACCTATTTTGAAGTTTGTTCCTTGTATTTATAGTGGAGAAGTCCTCTGACTTTGGATAGGAAGTCTCGTGACTTGTGCTAGGGAGTCCCATCATAGCCCACATTTCTTTAATTGTAGTCCCATCGGACCATACTTCTTTAGTGGAGGTAGGCAAGGACGGAAGTCCCATCGGTCCTAACGCTGGCAGCTTGGGGGCAGAAGTCCCATCGGACCTTACCCTGGCATCTGACACGTTTTGCAACGCAACCATGCCTTTATTAAATGCTGACTGACGCTAGTACTGTTTATCTTGGTTAGCCTAACTGAGATGGTTCTTGACCGAGATGGCGCTAGCTGATACTCTTACCGAGACTAGACCAAGCCCGGGATGGTGCTTGACCGAGATAGTGCTAGCTGGTATTCTTATCGAGACTAGACAAAGTCCGAGATGAGCTGGTACCATCACCAAACTGGATGGAGCCGGGATCAGGACAAACCCAAATGGTAGCTTTACCGAGATCAGCATTTATCTTAGTATTACGAAAATGCCCCCACACAGTTATCATACAACCAAATGATACTCATGCATTCACCCACACAATAAAGAGTTCTTCTCAAAAAGAACTGACAAGATGCAAAATTCAAATACTAGTGTTTCTTAGATTTTTCCTTCTTAGAAGAAGACATCAATTCAAGTTTTTTGTGTGCTAAGACTCGTAACAATGTTTCTTTCACCTTTTAAGACAAATATCATGTGATGATAGTTTTTGGTTTTCACCACCTTCGTACCTAATGAAAATATGATACGTTTTCGAATTTTTCTTGATTTGAAGATTCATTGTAAGACTTCAATCCATGTACAATATTTATATGCTCAACAATGACATAATCTACAGAATAATAAATTCACGAAAACAGATATGGTGACTTAGTTCTATGATTCAATGAAAGAAAATAAATCAGGGATTGAAATAAAAGAAACAATACAACCATTTATGGGTAGTTATTGAGAAATTTGGGTTCCTAAAACACGAAAAACCAATGCACTAACTAGCTTTAGAAATTAAAAACATGAGACCGGATTCTAGAACCAAAATAAGCACTAATGGGTATGACATTTGTGTTCCTAAAGCATGATAATCAAATACACTTAAAAGCTTTGATGTGAACTAAATAAGCTACAGATGCTGTAAATATAGAAACTATGCTGATTTAAACCAAACTTCAGCTCTACAGATCCCCTTCAAGTTCACTTCTTGAAGCATTCCAATGGCGTACTTTTAGCCTGAAACTTTTAAGCAGACAACATCTCTTATGACGATATTGGGAGAATACTGTGAGCTAAAGTGTCTAAATCTTTTGCCATATCCTGGGATTGAAATAATGTTCAAGATTGATACTTAAAGCATCCAAGGCATATGGTCTAACAAGTTCAAGTACTACTTCAACAACAGATCAAGAAGAAATCCTTGATGAGTTAGTCTGTAAGTATTTTGATAGACCATGGGATTGGAGGCATGCTTACATCTCTTACACCCTCCAGAATCTGAACCACAAGCTCCATTGATGGCCTATCGTTTTCGTTGTCTTGGATGCACCAACAAGCCACTCTAGATGCTCTTCTGAGTTCTTCAATGTTTGCAATACCATCCAATCGGTAATCCAACAGGGCTAGAACTTCATCCTCAACTATTTTTTCTGCAGCCCAACATGGAAAGAAGGCAGATTCCCCATCCCCTAACTGCTCTGCATTTCTCTTCCCTGATATGATTTCAAAAAGCATCATTCCATAGCTATAAACATCAGCTTTCGTTGTGATAGCAACACCTGAAATCCACTCTGGTGCAAGGTAGCCAATAGTTCCTCTCATGGTAGTCAAAACCCTACTGAATTCCCGCCCAACAAGCTTTGCCATACCGAAGTCTGCCAACTTGGGGCAAAAAGCAGCATCCAAAAGCACATTTTCTGGCTTGATGTCGCAGTGTATGATGTAGTCTCTGCATTTTTCATGGAGATAGGCTATACCTCTTGCGGTCCCGAGTGCTATTTGGTACCTTATTTTCCAATCTATGGCCTGGGGATTCTTATGGAACAATTGAGAATTTAAAGAACCATTTGGCATGTAATCATAAACTAGAAGTCTATTTCTACCTTGAGAGCAGAACCCACGAAGGCGAATGAGATTAATGTGCTGAATTGCCCCAATTGTGCTCACTTCTGCTCGGAACTGCTTCTCTCCTTGAGAAAGGCCTTCTAGTTTCTTCACGGCTATGGGCATTGAGTCAGGCAAACTCCCTTTGAAGACGGAACCAAAACTTCCATTCCCTAACTTTTCAAAGAAATTCTTAGTAATTATCTGTAACTCTCTGTAGCTAAATACAATCAAAGAGTCCTGAACCACCTTCAAAGATATTATTCGTCGTCTTCTTCGGCATATCCAAATGAACAATATAACAACAATAAATACAGACGCACAACCTACACCAACACTAACAATAACCCAACGAACCCATCCCTCTGCCTTTTCTGATAATTGAACCTGCAGATCAATTGCTGCGAGGCGAAGATAAAGATCCCCTCCTCCAACATCTCCATCTGACATCCGTTTCAGATTGATCAAGTCACCATTCCATACATAGCAACTGCTATCATATGCAAAAGCAGTACAGGAACAATTGTTCAAGCAATACAATTCACATTCTTTTGCGCTTCTGACTGTCGCCAATGACTGCTGATTCCCTGGCAGCTGCACGTTGCGCATCACGAAGAACCCATCTTTTTCTGCATCAACAGAGGTGTTCCGACCACACTGCAAGGGGGTTCTCCTCTTGCATCCGCCTGACCAATTGCTAGAATTCCAATCTTTCTGAGAGACTGGTTCAAAACCACGCAAACAGGAGCAATAGGCCGGGGTAGATTGTGGCTGGGTGCATATGCCGAAAGACCAGCAGTAGGAATAAATCTCACATGGAGATGTAGGCTTATATGATAAACAACTCCATGTTTGGGAAGTCCCCACTTTGCATTGCTGGATATCCCCCAATGGGTCCATAACATTTCTTATCATAGAAGTATTATCCAAAAACTCATAGGTGGCATAGGTTCTGTCCTGTGTCTCCACAAAAGTCATTTTTTTGGGCTGATTTGAAGCCGTTCCAGGAATTGAGCTGAAATACTGCCCAGTCCAAACTCCACTTCGCCAATAAATCTGAGATCTATTCCACATTAAAACAAACTCATTAATTCCAGAAGGATCCTGCTCAAACGAAAACACCCCAGGAGCTGGATCTTCTGAGTTTTTCCATGACGTTAACTGCTGTCTTTCTCCAGTAATTTTATTCCTCCCAAGCTGTGCTTTTGGTAGCCATGTATCGGTTGGATAATCAAAGCTCTGCCAAACAACAACAGAGGAATTTGACCCATCTCTCAAAACAAAATTTCCAGTGTCAAGAAGCTCTGCAGTGGTGGAATTTGAGACAACTGAGGGTATATTGGTGGACCATACCGTCCTATTCAACTGATTCAAAAGCACCAGATTGCCATCTTGATTGATTCTAAGCACAGAGGAGGTCTTGCTTGAGAGTGGTGTTTCTCTGTTTGCAACCCAAACCACAGTTTCTGGGAATTGTTTGTACCATATGCCTATGTAGTTCTTAGAATTACCTGGGGTGAAGAAACCCAACTCAAAGATGCCACCTTTGGAGGATATGGTCTGGTTTCCAGAGAGAGCTTGGCCTAGAGAGAGGATTTCTGCTGCAGTGGTGAGATGGCTCTTGGAGAAGAAGAGTATAGGAAGCAGAACATAAAGGAAGAACCATGACCAGGATTTTGTGTCCATGTTTGTTAAATGAAAAATAGCACTTGGGTTCAGGGAATTTGAAGAAGTTCATTATCAGATGTCTTCTGCAGATTTGAAGAAGAACGCTGTTAATTTAGCGGCGGACCCAGGATTTTCATTTAATTAGGTGGGGCAGACAATGGTCAATTGAAAAAACGATACCCTTGGCAAGAAATCCTACAATATCACTCACTTTCCTAAGAACAAAAATACTAAATAGAGAGCATAATTGTGAAAATTAGCTAATATATGTTGTTAAGGCAAACATGATACAACAACAATCTAAGCAATCATAAATCCAAAGGCAAATGGTCAATAAGAAATACAATTCACACTAAATACAATTTTTAATTTCTTTAAATCAAATAGTCCATGCCTAAAACCTTCAAATCAAAATCTCTCACATCATTATAAGATTCAATAGACACAAATTACAAGAACAATAGGAGTTATATCGCGGATCAACAAAAGGAAAAGTTAGACAAGTGTTTGAAATCGTAACGAGAGTGTAAGAAAAAACATGCAAAAGTCTTGATTATCTTTTCTCCATGGATTAGTAAAAAATAAAGAAATAATTGATTTCCAATACCAAATAATCCAAAAGGGAAAGGTAAAAAGGAAAAGGGGGGAAAAATCCGATAAGCCTTACAGGTAGCAAAGTTAGATCGAATCGAAAGGGACTTTCTGATATTTGAATAGTGAGTGAATGATCGAACTATGGGTTTTGTGAGAAGACGACATGAGAGAAAATGGTAGGAAAAAAAAAAAACAAAGCATGTTAAAAAAAAAAAAAAAAAAAGAGGAGGGAAGGAGACTAAGTCTGAGATGTAAGACACGTGGGGCAATTTGTCAGAAAAATATGGGGCATGGCCTAGGGCTCCGGGCAATTTGTCAGAAAAATATGGGGCATGGCCTAGGGCTCCATCTAATTCTCTTGAGACTTCAAAATATGTGACCTAGGGCGGCCGCCCCATGTGGTCACAACTATGGGTCCGCCCATAGTTGTGATGTTTTTCCAGGAGACTTCCTTGGAAATCTTGTATTTGCATCATAGCAGCCTATATTTCGTACCTGTTCCTTTTCAAATCAGGAAAAGAATTCCGTGACCAGAAATGAATGGAAGAGATTGAAGTCTTCCATGGTCGCCCAATTCCTGTGCGGTTTGTACGGGACACTGGTCTCGGAAACCGGTTAGATGCGAAACCGGTTAGAAGATTTTTCTAATGTTTATAAGTCTTACTTTTCTGTTCCCGTAAAGCGACACTGGCCCACCATCTTTCTCCTTGTTACCTAATCTCCATTACTTTCTAGAGGTCCCTTGCCCTTCTCCACTTTCCTCTTCCAACTTCCAAGCCTCATGAAAACCAACTTGGATGAATGGGTGTACTGAGGCAACGTGGACTATTCCACAAACACAAGCCTCTCTCCCCACCGACTTGCCATGGCTATAAATAAGAAGTCAAGCTCATTTGTAGAGTATGTCTTGAGAAGAAGGTGTGTGCACGGAGTGCAAGTGAGTAGTGTAGTGAGTGTAAAGTGCTCATGGATGTGGTAGTGTGACTGTGTGTTGTGTAGTGAGTCCAGGTGTAAAATGCGTATGTTAAGTACACATATAATTTGTATTAATAAATAGTCAATGGTATATTTTGTATAAGTGAGTTATCTTGAGTCTTGGATCCACCACAGTTGGAGTTGGGCTTTCTTACAATTCCTTCGTCTTCGTCAAATAACCTAAATAAGACGAACAGAAGACCACTGCATGATGGTAGTACTAATTATGATCATAGAGAGATTATTCTCAATGAAGACTACTACAAACACAGTGAATTTATCGACATGTAGTCCCTGGATTTCATTATCTGCCCATAATTTCATACCAAACGGAAATTGGATCATCTCGCCCCGGGCATAAAGTTCTCGCCAGGCTCGCGGAAGCAGCAGCAGCAACTGGCCGCTGCTATTGCTGTCTGACGTGCTCGTAGTAAAAAAATTGAATTTTGAACACTGGTGAAATTGAAACTCTATGAGAAGTGAAAAAGTAATAAATTGCAACTTTGAACACAGTGATGCATTCTTTAAAAAAAAAAATATTTAAGTAAGAATTACAACTTCATGAAAAATGAAAAAAAAAAAAAAAAAACAGTTTAGAAAAAATGTTACAACATGAAAGATTATGATAAATTTCACAGAGTATAAGTTAATAAATTTTGAACACTATGATATATCATATATGTAACGTCGAGAGCTTGTCTTCTATCTCATCTTCCTCCATCATGTGTTGTGTTCTATTCTTTACTTGAAACTGGTTCCGCAGGCACTGCAGGTATCCACAGGTTTTTCTGACAACTTTGGCCACTTACAAGCATGCTTTAATGCAACTGTAGATGTTGAAACTGTTAGTATATCACGGTCCATGGCGGAAAGCAAGGGAAACTTACTTAGGTCAAAATCATCTTCATCATCTTGGACTTCAATTGAAAAGTCCGTATATCTCTATATATTTGAACAGAAAGACTTATTTCATAAAAACTGGTCATGGCTTTAGTTGATGTGGGATAATATACCACAAGAAATAAGGTTATAAAATAAAACCTCTTATTATCTCAAGTAGTTGCCAATTTTGATCAGTTATAAAATTATTCTCATGTGCTAAATATAGTTGAGAAAATTGATCAAGTGCATTTTTATAACTGCATGCTTGTTTTGGCCTTTTATTCAAATTTCCACATATCTCACTCCACCATTGTTTTCTTGCGGGGGATGAAAAAATGTAACCACAATGAAAATAAGAATCCCTAAGCTAAGCATAATAACTTTTATCCGTTCTTATACAATAAGATTTAAGGCGTAAAATGCACATCTATTGTGAAAGATACCTCCATTTAAATTCAGTTGAAGGGCAAATTTTATTAACTCTACTACAACATTGTTGGAGCTTGCATTATTTAAAGTTATAACAATTACTCTATTTTCAATATTCTTGCATTATCTAAAGTTATAGCAAGTACTTTATTTTCAATATTATACTCCCTCATTTTTCAAGGATAGTGGACCCTATCCTAGCACCAATGTCTGGAACTCTTGTAAAGAAAAAGCAATCATTCTCTTCTGCATAATCCATTTACTTTCAATATAATGTGATGTGATTGAAATGTACACAATTTTTTTTGGATGTCCATAAATCTGAAGTCAATGCCACTTTTTCAGGTATGTTTTAAAAAGTGGCTTTTAAATTCTCTTTTTCTTTGAGGAAAGTTTTTATTGCATTATTTCTTATAGTGACTTTAGAAATCCTTCGCCATTGTGGGGCAAACGATTGCCTCTCAAAGTCTTCAAATGATCAATCTTCCGCAAGAACAAGTGGTAATTGGGGAAGTATAAGAAATCTTATTAGTTGGTATATAGCATTATTAGGGTCATTGGTAAAAACTCTTAAACCACCACTTGAAGCGGCTTGAGAAAGTTGGGTTTGGATGGCCCCGCCCCCTGCCCCCCGCATTGGCATTTCATCTGATATGTTTGGGCATACACAATTTCAAGTGTCTAAGAAGGTAGCTAGTGCCCCCTGATGATCTGCAACTTTAAATAGGGTTGCAAATGAAACGGTTCTGGATTGGAACCATAGTGGACCCGGACCCGGACCCGTTTCTAAATAACGGTTTTGACTCGGAACCTGTTTTGTTGGTTCCAGACCCGATGTCGATAGGAAAACCCAGATCCGGTTCCAGAACTGGGTCTACCTAGAGGAGTGGAATCTAGTTCCAAAATCGATTTTAATTTCTCTTTATTCTTCATTTTTCTTAAAATAAACATATCTTTAAGCCTATAACAATGCATCAAGTCCACTACCTCTAATATTATACATAAAAATATAAAAAAATAGATTTTGAGGTACAAATTGCAATATCAAAAGCTCATATGCCGGGTCCCGAGTCCGCGGGTCGGAACTTATATGGACCCAGAACTGGACCCCTTCATCAATCAAAACCTAAATTAGGTTTCGGACTTGGACCCGTTTATGAATCGGAACCTAAAATAGATTCCAGAACCGGTTTTTTAGGAGTTGGAACTCGTGGGTAATTAGAGAATCGGATACCCATTTGCAACCCTAACTGTAAAGCTCTTTGCAAAATTTACATTGTGCTCTTTTCTCTATTCCTCCTGGGTCAGGGATCTCAACAATTTTAAATATAGTTCCAAACTACATAAGTCCTTTTTCTTTTCTTTCTAGTTGAATAACTTGGGTGAGCAGATTAGGGATGGCTTTCTACTTCTATCCCCTGATCATGGTCCTGATCATGAGGCAAATTTCCAAGATCTTCCTCATTTAGAGAGAAGTCAATGTCCAATGGATGTGATGGTCTAGCCATTTTAAAAAGAAATAAATTTTACAAAAAAGAAAAACTAAATAAATAATTATATATAATGTATTTGTTGTTATAATTAATACAAGAATGGGGAGAAGATGAGATTTAATATATAATATTACTATGTATATTATTACTAAATAAAATTTAAAATTTAAACTAATAAATACCTATAAGAGAGAGAGAGGGAGGACTAATGGAGAAGTTCTACTAAGAGAGTGGGAGAGAGCTCCTTCACTAGTGACTAGTTAGAGAGAATTTCCTATCCTTGAAATGCTGGAAATCCTTTCTTGATCTTGAAATGCTGGAAATCCTTTCTTGAAGAGCTTAGAGAGATTGAGAGAGCTTAGATAAAGTGTGAGAGCTATGTTGAAATGACAAAAAAATCCCCCTCACTTGACCCTTTTTTGGCAGTTGGAGGGGGTATAATGGTAAAAAATTATGAAATATATGAAACCCCTTATTTGACCATTTATAGTTGTTGGTGGGGGGAGGGAGGGGTAAAAGGCTAAGGGTAAAAAAACAAAAAATACAACCGTTTACGTGGTTAGGGGGGGTGTGTTTGGGACGGCTGTGCCAGCCTATTGACCCGGCCCAGGTATAGTTTTGTTCTTGCTAGGCCTTGCCGTATGCCTAAGAGGAAGGTAGGCTACCATGTACATAATAGGATGGCTATGGGAAGTCATTTTGCAAAGGCTGGAAAGGAGGTTAGAAGTGGCTAGAGATGTCAAACGACCTGGCCCGCCCAAATATTGGCCCAAACGGGCCACGAGCCTGGCCGGCACGACCCGCCTCACCCAGCGGGCTGGACGGGCTGGGCCCATTTACCACCACCAAGGTGACAAGAGGGCTTACCTTCAAGCTACACCATTTGGATCACCAAATGCCACCGGTCTTCATCCACGACAATCATTTAAGAGAAATAATGGTAGGATTACGGATTACTACTTAACTTTCATTTCAACAAGCCCCACAAAAGAAAGTTGTAAATGCATAGTTCTAATTATGATCTCTGGATACATTTAAGGTGTATTGATTCCGTTTTTCATGTTCAACTAGAAGATTCACATATTGGAACAGGATGGAGGCTGTTGGATTACAGGCCCTGTATTCTGGTTATGGTATTTTTACGGTTCTCATTGTCCCTATCAATGTTCTTTTCAATATTCTTTTTTCAACTATCCATGAATGTAATCAGTTGTAAGTTGTAAATCGTATTCTAACATATTGGAATTCCCATCCAAGTTAGAGTGATTATAAAATCTATTTGGCCTCCAGTATAGGTTCTGTTTTCTAATGCATTTTTCTCAGAGTGGGTAGAATTTGGTGACAGACCACGCAAAAGAAGGAAAAAACACTTGGATCATTTGAGGGAACCCGACACCTCCTTGATACTAATTAGATTTATTGATTTATGAATGCCTCCATAACAAGTCCTAAGGCCCTCTTATAGGGTTTACATTGATAGAAAAATAGAAAGTGTGCAGAATCAGTATTTGCAGAAATTTAGAAACTGAAGAAATCCTAATCTAATTACATAAAATAGGAAATATCAAAAAATGAAAGGATAGATGGCATGAGAGAAATTATAGGGGAAATTGTAGGGGTTGTGAAACATTTCTTCACTCATGTCTTCCATGCTCCCTCAGAAGACTCTGGGTTGCTCAGTATCCTTCTTGGCTTTCTTATTTTTCTCTTCAAATTAATTTTACTGTCTACTTTATCGGGCAGTTTGCTTCAAAAGTTCAAACCATGAGTGTCCTGTTTACCAATTGACCCCGGCTGGACCGGGACTATTCAGATTGAGTTTGTAGACCTTGTTTGACAAAGATTAAACCAAAGTTGGGCTTTTCTTTTTTATTTCCCTTTTCACGGAAAAAGCTCTCAGACTGGGTAGTAAATATTTAAACCAAACTGAAGGAACACAAACTATCATAGATCCCCTAAGGATGGATACTTAAAGCATGCATTGGCAGACTTATGATCTAATAAGCTCAAGCAGACTACTTCAACAACAATTCAAGACAAAACCCATGATGAGTTGTCTGTAAGTATTTTGATAGACCATGGGATTGGAGGAATGCTTATATCTTTTACACCCTCCAGAATCTGTACCACAAGCTCCATTGATGGTCTATTGTTTTCATTGTCTTGGATGCACCAACAAGCCACTCTAGAAGCTCTTCTGAGTTCTTCAATGTTTGTAATGCCATCCAATCGGAAATCCAACAGGGTTAGAACTTCATCCTTAACTATTTTTTCTGCAGCCCAACAAGGGAAAAAGGCAGATTCTCCATCCCTCAACTGCTCTGCATTTCTCTTCCCTGATATGATTTCAAAAAGCATCATTCCATAGCTATAAACATCAGCTTTCGGTGTGATAGCAACACCTGAAATCCACTCTGGTGCAAGGTAGCCAATAGTTCCTCTCATGGTAGTCAAAACCCTACTGAATTCCCTCCCAACAAGCTTTGCCATACCGAAGTCTGCCAACTTTGGGCAAAAAGCAGCATCCAAAAGCACATTTTCTGGTTTGATGTCACAGTGTATGATGCAATTACTGCATTTTTCGTGGAGATAGGATAGCCCTCTGGCGATCCCGAGTGCTATTTGGTATCTTAGTTTCCAATCTATGGTCTGGGAATTCTTATGGAACAACTGAGAATCTAAAGAACTGTTTGGCATGTAATCATAAATAAGAAGTCGATTTCTACCTTGAGAGCAGAAGCCACGAAGGCGAATGAGATTAATGTGCTGAATTGCCCCGATGGTGCTCACTTCTGCTCGGAACTGCTTCTCTCCTTGGGCAAGGCCTTCTAGTTTCTTCACAGCTATGGGCGTTGAATCAGGCAAACTCCCTTTGAAGACCGAACCAAAACTTCCTCTCCCTAGCTTCTCTGAGAAATTCTTAGTAATGATCTGCAAATCTCTGTAGCTAAATGACACCAAAGAGTTTTGAACCACCATCCAAGATATTTTTTGCTGTCGCCTTCGGCATCTCCAAATCAGCACGATTGTAATAACACCGAATACAGATGCACATCCGACGACTACACCTAAAGTAGCCTCATCAATTCTTCTCTTCTTTGGTCCGAAACTTCGCAGCTCAGATGCTGCGAGGCGTACAAAAAGATCTTGTCCTTCACCATCTGAAAGCTGTTGAAGGTTAATGAGATCTCCATTCCACAAAGAGCATCCATTTTTGTAAGCATAAGCAGTACAAGAACAGTGGCTCAGGCAGGATAATTCACACTCTTTGGCGCTTCCCACTGTTAAGGATTGCACATTTACAGGCAACCGCATGTTGTGTATCACCAGAAACCCATCTGTTTTTCTCCCTCAAGAGAACTGTTATAACCACATTTTAAATTGGTTTTCCTCATACAACCAGCAGACGGATCGCTCATATTCCAACCTTCCATGGACTTTGTTTCAAAGCCACGGAGACATGAACAGGGCTGGCTATTCTCTGTGCACACTCCAAAACTGCCACAAAGAGAATAAACCTCGCATTGAGTGGTTGGCTGAACCCAAACGTGCTTCCACTGTCTGGAGGACTCCAACCATGCACGTAGTTGGACTCTCCCTGATTTGTCCAAAACGGCTCGTGTGATGAAAGAACTGTCGACAGGATTATAAGTGAAATAGTTTCGGCCTTCTTTGTTAAAATAACTGAAATTTAGAAAGTGTCCCGAATTTATTTCAACAACTCTGTTGAATTGATTACCAACTCCGCCTCTCCAATATACCTCGGATCTATTCCACAGTAAAGAAAACTGATCGTTTCCATTTGAATCAATCTGACATGAAAACATTCCGAGCGCTGGATCTTCATGACTTTTCCATGATATAAGGGGCTTTATTTCTCCAGTAATCATGTTCCTCCCAAACCATCCTTTAGGTAGCACTGTATCAGTTGGATGATCAAAGCTCTGCCAAATGACAGCAGAGGAATCTGACCCATCTCTCAGAACAAAATTTCCAGTATCAAGAAGCTCTGCAACAGTACTATTTGATGCAATTGTGGATACATCTGTGGACCAGATAGGCGTTTCCAACTGATTAAGGAGGACTAGATTGCCATCTTGATCAATTTTGAGGCGTGCAGAGTACTTGTTAGGGAGTGGTGTTTCCCTGTTTGCTACCCATACCACTGTTCTTTCTGATAATTGTTTGTACCATATGCCCATGTAGTAGTTTTGTGACTTACCTGGTTTGAAGAAGCCCAATTCAAAGATGTCACCTTTAGAAGATATGGTCTGATCTCCAGAGAGAGTTTGGTCCATGGATATGGAGTGGACATCGGTTGATAGAGAATTCTTTAAGGAGATGAACAAATGAAGCAGCATGGATAGGAAGAACCATGGCCTGGCTTTGTTTTCCATCTCTGTTGAATGAAACAAGAACTTACATTCAAGGCATATGAACAACCATGTAATATGACTATGATAGATTTTGTGCAATGGAAACGCAGACCAATCCTGATGTGGTAAATTCAGATGTGGGTCGACTCTCTTTATTTTCATGTGGGGTTCTCGTCGATATTGCTAACGTCGTGATAAATGGGTTGTGTTCAGGTAGATTCCATATGAGCTACATCGGGGTCCCAAAAGACTTCCATGACAAGTGCTTGTTGCAGTTGGAAACTTCTCAATGCCACACAAATGAGATTGCGGGTTCAACTGATGTTACTAATTTGTCCAGAATGAGAAACCCACGGCTCTAATTCTCCCTTTGACCTCTAATTTAGTACCAGTATTTTGGTAGTTTCTAGGAGTTTTCCCATTGAGGAAGGCTGATTGAAAGAAGCTTTCCATTGGATCAGGAGAAAGAGGGAGGAAGAAGAGTGCAGAAAAGGCTGATGGCATGTGTGGCAGTTGTGGAGAAATGACCTCCTGATCAACTATTTCAACAGGTGGCTGCTGAGTATTTGACTGTGATTATGAATTGGAAACTCCGAGTGTAAACCACGTAAAGCCTGAAATTCATCTGGGTCCCATAAGACTTCCATGACAAGTGCTTGTTGCAGTTGGAAACTGCTCAATGTCACACAAATGAGGTTGCGGGTCCAACTGATGTTACTAATGCATGTGTCCAGAATGAGAAACCCACGGCTCTAATTCTCCCTTTGACCTCTAATTTAGTGCCAGTATTTTGGGAGTTCCTATGAGTTTTCCCATTGAGGAAGACTGATTTAAAGAAGCTTTCCGTTGGATGAGGAGAAAGAGGGAGGAAGGAGAGTGCAGAAAAGGCTGATGGCATGTGTGGCAGTTGTGGAGAAAGGACCATCTGATCAACTATTTCAACAGGAGGCTGCTGAGTAGTTTTCTAAATAACCATTTGGGGTGCAACTTGAGTAGGGCCAAACTCATACCCACCTGACCCAACTCACCCAAAAGTGAAATTTAGGTTGGGCTTGTTCAGGTTCGGGTAAGACATAACCCACCTGACCCAACTCATACCCAGCCTTGTACTTGGGAGATTGCATGAAATTTGGCTCAGTTTCAGATTTGGGCTTCCCAAATTCAACTCATGTAACTGACTTGAACATAAACATATAATAACAAGAAAAAAGAAAAGTTTTAGGCCCTTCATCAAATGCATTACACCGGGTTCCATGAATTAAATACTGAACAAACAAATAGACTTTGCGAATTGAATCTAAATATAAGATTAACCATTAGACAAATAACTAAACAGAATTGGTCCTATGCAAGTAAGAACCCATATATGAATCATGCACAAATAAATTAAACCATGTTCAAATAAGTCAAACGTGTATTTGTCTATAGTAAATAAATCCACAGACTTAACAAACTATACGTAAATAAGTTATGGTAAAAAGTCACGCAAGAATCATGCATGACTTATTTTGCATAAAAATCACATGAAAATAACATAAAAATCATATAAATTTTTAATATAAGAATCAAACTCAGATAAACCTACAGAAATTTCCTTTTTCTTTTATCTTTATCCTGAAATAGAGATCAAAAGATTCCACTGATGTTATTGTCTCAAACAAGAAGTTAGTCCCTCTATCTGGCCTTTTTTGTCATTGCCTCTGGGATATAACAACCATTTACAATCCTTTTACTTTTTTTTTTTTTTTTTTGGGATAACCGCATACACGCGTGAAGAGTTGGCATATCCAAGGTTCAAACCCTAAGCAAGCAGGTGAGAACTGTCACTCATTACCACTCAGGTTATTTATTTTTACTTTTGATCACCTATTCTCCTGTATACTATAAAGATCTACCATTATGACAACTGTCAACATCCAAAGGCGATCTCTTGACCACGTTTCATCATAAATAATAATAATAAAACGTCTCCCACTGTGGGTCATGTCTAGGGATGAAAATCTGGGCCGTGCCGGCTGAAAAAGGGCCCAGCCTTGCTCGGACCGGGCCGGCACGGCCCATGATAATTATGCGGGCCGTGCCGTGCCTAGCCCAAGGCCTCTGGAGTCAGCCCAGCACGGCTTTACTCGTGCCGTGCTGGGCCAGGCCCTAGTCAAGCCTGGGCCGTGCAGCCCGTGGGCGGCCCACATATCCCCCTCCCATTTTTTTAAAATTTTTTTTTTTTTAAGTTCTTTAATTCTTAGAGACTTAAACTCTTCACTCTTGGTCTTGGACCAATTTCATTAAAATAAAGAAATTAAGAGAAATAACAAGTAGAATAACACTAATAATGTTTTGAAAAAACACATCAAATAAATTGTATTTTTCAAAAAAAAATAGCCGTTGGGCCCTGTGTGTGTGTGTGTGTGTGTGTGTGTGGGGGGGGGGGGGGGGGGGGGGTTTAAATGGAAAGAAATTGCATCAAGAAAACGGCCTCCTCTTTCTCTATATTATCATGAAGTCAACCTGACCAATTAATAGGACCTGCCCTTCACCACTCTGTCTCTCCACTTGAACTTCATCTGCCAACATAAACTTAGCTGTGTGGGAAATATAGATTTAATTCAGCTGCGCTCCAGTCAAAGCCAAAGGAAATCATTAAGAAACAAAATTCAATCTAATTAACTAGCGATTTACCATGGGCCGGTTTCTTTAACAGAATTTCAAGAATTCATGTCTCTAATTACTCCATTTAATTGTCACCTCTATTATAACATTGAGTAATGTGAAGGAAATTGGAACTCTAAGAATTTCAAAGGTTATTTCTCACTTTTAGATGACTGAAATTTAGAATTCTAGCAAGAAACACTCCATCCAGAAATTCTAAGGGACTACTATCATTGGTCTTTGAATTCACAATATGATAAATTTCAGTTATAAGCTATGCTAAAGAAAGAGGTCATCAGGACATTTTTCATACCAACCAATATTATAAATATGAGATAAAAAAAGGTGTTTACCAAAAAAGAAAAATGAGCCCAGCATAATGCATGCCGACTCTAGGTTTCTTTCAAGATTATTGAACTTAATTTGATGCCTTCAAATGATAGCAAGAGCAATACAATTTGGTAACATTAGAAATCTAAATTAAAAAAACAAGATTTAGAAATTTATGAGAAATGTAAACTATGACATTTTTCTATATAAATTATGTTGAAGTGGGAAATCTCTACGAAATCTAAAATATGACATTTTCCTATTTGGAGGCGAGTATAGGTTTCTATATGAATTATGTTAAGATGAAAATAATTACAATAAAAATAAATAACATGGATTTATATTGATTTCATGTTTCGGGAAATGTATGGGTTTATAGACTTTGACCAAAGTCGAGTTTGAAACTTATTAAAAATTTCAAGTACTAAGTTATAGTAGCATAGGTGGTAGTGGGCAATATATGATTTATAGGTTATAGGTTCTGTTTTTCTTGCCTTTTTCCTACATAAGATACTTCATGATGTGATTTGCGTACTGAAGCCATCAAGTTATATTTCTCAAATTGCAAAACTTGTTTTGCCATTTATTTCTTTGGAACTTACCATTGTAATGATAACTTTGATCTTCCAAGTCCATGATTTCAGCTATTTATATACCTATGTATCTGTAATTCTGTATCAACTGGATACGATACTGATACTGATATTGGATATTCCAGGGGTGTTTGTAGGATGGATGTTAGTGTATCAACGGACAGTAGGCACCCTATTTCATAAAGTTTGTTGTTTTTGTACTTTTCAACCCAAAATTACTAGTAATTTTCATTGCTCAGGTGATATTTTCTTGTGTCTTAAATGTTTCTTATTATTCACTAGGGATGTAATTTGGTTCCCCAAATTAAACTTCATCTGCATGGCCCACCCAAATATAAGTGAAATTTTGATTGGACATGTACAAGTTTGGGTCATACTTAGGCCTGAATTTTAAAACCTGCATCAAAATTTAGGATATAAATTTAATCATATGGAGTGTAAATTGGTAAAAAAGCTGTACCTCTCCTCTTTATAACAATTATCTTTTGTTTTTAACAAACCCCATAACCAAGAAATTTTCAACAAATAAGAAAATGTAAGGAAGCTAAAGATCTTAGAGAGAATCTCCCTGTTCATTTGTGAAGGCAAGAAAAATCTCCTCAATCTCTCTCTTCTCTGCCATATACTTTTTCCACTTTTCTTAAATGAAACAATGGAACAGGGAAACCTTTCTTATTCATATGGAGAATGAGGAGTGGACTCAAGAAGAAAACTTTCTCGCCATTTATGGTACTTTTTTTTTTTTTTTTGGGGGCGGGCGCGGGCGCATTAATTTGGCGGCAGGTCCCTCAACAGTACATTTCAGAGCCTGTGGTCCAAGTCATTTTCTCATAGAGGCAACGGTCTCCTTTTAATATTAAATGAGTCAAAAAGACAAAAACTTCATCTCTTTATGTACTCTATACGTCACTAAACACGTACCGCTTTAAAATATTTCGTCATACACTCCGAAATCTAAGCAAAATAAAGATTCTGAAAGCGAAGATGAAGGAAACTATAGAAAGAAGCAAAATCAATTCATCGGTGACCTCGATCAACCAAACCATCTCGACTTAAATTTAATTGACTTTGACATAAGTTTATCTAAGTTTTGGTTTGAATTTATCTAAGTTTGAAATAAAATTATTTTACTTTGACATAGATTTTTCTGAGTTTGATTTCAATTAAACTACGTTTTTTTATCAATTAAACAAGGTTTCAAACGAATTTATGTGACTTTGAAAACATTCTTTTGGAGTTTTTACTGAGTTTATCTGAGTTTCTTATGAAATAATGAGTTTAGTATGAAATTAATTGGATTTCACATGATTTTATTTGACTTTAAAATGTATTCAACATTCAACTTGGTTTTAAATGAGTTTTTTTTTTTTAGTTTGCAGTGAATTTATCTAAGTTTTGTATGTGTTATCTGACTTTGGCATAATGTTATCTGACTTTAGCATGATTTTATCTGTGTTTGGTATGAATTTTTCTAAGTTTGATATGAATTTATTTGTATTTGATATAAATTTATCTGAGTTTGCTGTGAATTTATCTAACTTTGATGGGAACTTATCTAACTTTGGCATGAGTTTATATGAATTTATCTGTGTTTGAAATCATAGCCAGTTTGAAAATAAGTGTTTTGTATGTGTTATCTGACTTTGGCATAATGTTATCTGACTTTGGTATGAATTTTTCTAAGTTTGATATGAATTTATCTAACTTTAATGTGAACTTATTTAACTTTGGCACGAGTTTATATGAATTTATCTGTGTTTGGAATCATAGCCAGTTTGAAAAACAAGTGTTTTGTATGTGTTATCTAACTTTGGCATGATTTTATCTGTATTTGGTATGAATTTTTCTGAGTTTGATATGAATTTATTTGTGTTTGCTTTGAATTTATCTGAGTTTGCTGTGAATTTATCTAACTTTGATGGGAACTTATCTAACTTTGGCATGAGTTTATATGAATTTATCTAAGTTTTCTATGAATTTATCTAACTTTGATGAGAACTTATCTAACTTTGGCATGAGTTTATATGAATTTATCTGTGTTTGAAATCATAGGCAGTTTGAAAACAAGTGTTTTGTATGTATTATCTGACTTTGGCATAATGTTATCTGACTTTAGCATGATTTTATCTGTATTTGGTATGAATTATTCTAAGTTTGATATGAATTTATTTGTGTTTGTTTTGAATTAATCAAAGCTTGATACGAATTAAGTGAATTTATATAAGTTTGCTGTGAATTTATCTAACTTTGATGGGAACTTATCTAACTTTGGCATGAGTTTATATGAATTTATCTGTGTTTGAAATCGTAGCCAGTTTGAAAACAAGTATTTTGTATGGAAAGACAGTGAGTTGGAGCTAAAACCCAGATTTAAATTGCATCACACTCATTTAAATGATTAGAAGGTCAAATCAATCATAAAAAAAAAATCTGATGTCACATACTTAAGGACCACCGCCCATTTAAATGGTTAGAAGGGCAAATGAGTCATAAAAAATCTGATGTCACATGCTTAGGGACCACTGCCTGAATTAATCACATGCGCAATGGACTCTAGGCCTTAAACATTATGGCTGTGTACTAGAGACTTTATAACACGGTTCTGAGGGATCTCTCCCTAATTCACCCTTTTTTTTTTTTTTGGGTATTTTTATACATCAAGTCATATTGTGTAGGGTATCAGGGGACGCTTTCTTTTTCCTAAGACTAATTCAAACCTATGATGGTGCAATGTTCCCAGGTCTTGGTGATTGTTAATTGTTGTCGATTTGTGATGCATGAATTCCAATTGATTGAGAAGGCGGAGCTTGCACCTCTTTATGATCTCATAGAGTCCATCCTTCTCCAGCATTGAGAAATCCCTTAAAGTAGACCCAACTACCTAGAAGAAAATATGATTGGCCAAATTATTTTGTATGGTGTAGTCATTTTTGCACTAGTAGCTGAGAGAATTTCCTTTCTTTTATTAGATCATTGTTTTGGGTGTGCTGCTTTGTACCCCATGGTTCAATTTTAAATAGATTAGTGATTTTCTTAGTTCCTTTCTTTGTAATTGCTATTGTTATTATTTTTGTATTTATCTAAATTGTGGTAAGGATCGATAGATCACGAAGATGTTGGCAGATAATTTCAGTTTTGTTAATGTATAATGTTTCCTAAAAAGTAGCACCTATTGTTCTTCATTTTGCATTAAAAGTAGCACCTATTGTTCTTCCTATTGCATTAAAAGTAGCACAATATTTTGCATTAAAAGTGGCACCTATTGTTCTTTATTTTTCATTTTACAAAAATAGTGTTTTATATTTTATGTATAATGTTTCCTAAAAAGCGGGCCTCACTGGTTGATGATGACAACCATTAATCTTGGATCCTTTGAGGTGGAAGATGATGGTTTATATCACACAAATATGGATATGGCATCTTGGTTAACTTGAATAATATCTTTCTCGTTATTAATATTGGTGGCATATCCCCAAATCTTTAAAAGCTAAGGTCCTTTAATTGATTTAATCTTTATTTTGGAAAGGGAAATTTTCAAATATGCCTTAAGTTTTTGCCTTATTTCAAAAAAGGACACGAGTTTTGAAACTTTTCAAACTAGTACCTAAGCTTTCTAGTAAATTTTCAATTAAGGACATCTGACCATTTAAAAGCATTTTATGGTGACTTTTTCTCTCAATATTTTGAAAATACTCAAATTACTCTTCATTTAAAGCCATGACATGGTTTCGGTAGCCATTACATATAGTCAATCGCTGTGGGAATACTGAGTGTCCTTGATCATCATAAGGACACTGTCAAGAAAAATAAGGAAAATATAGAGGAAGTGAACGAGAGTTTTATTACAATGAAGGGTAATTTGGATATTTAAACAAATAGGAAAAAAGTTTCCAAAAAATAACTTTAAATAGATGGATGTCCGTAATTGAAAACTTCTTGAGAAACATAGGGACTAATTTAAAAAGTTTTGAAACTTGTGTCCTTTTCTGAAATTAGGCCGAAACTTGAGGACTTTTTTTGAAATTCTCCCTCTTGCAAAACAAACACATGTCATCTTGCTTATTTACCTCTGTTATGCATTAAATTCAAGATTAATTTTAGGCTCTCACTGTTGCTCATCCATGACTAATTTTAGGCTCTCAGTAGTGCTCATCCATGACACACTCTAGTATGACCACATTAGGAAAGTGGGTTAAAACACGTGTCCGGATAATGTGTAACGTCTTGAAAGAGCATTCTCTTAATGGAGCCATAATTGAATCTGTCTCACCCACAGAACTCAATCAAGGTTTTCAAGAAGCTTAAATGAAATATGAAACTTGGCATTGCATTGTTTACAAGTTGTAATCATTTAAAAAATATAGACAATTATTGCAATGGTTTCTCAATAACTTTCTTGAATTCGTAACCTATTAAATTATATTAGATTAATTTTAATTACAATTAAATATCAACCCATTAAATTATGTTAGATTACTTTTAATAAGTCACTATTAAATCTCAACCCAAATAATTTCACTCAATGTCACAATTATATCTCAACCCGTTAAATTCAATCACAACTCTACATTATATGTGTGTATTTTAGCGCTTTATAAGTTGATTTCAATCCTAATATATTAATACATTTATATTGTCCATTCTTGATAAGCTTATTAATAGGGCATGTTTGGAAGCACAAGTAAATACAAGAAAGTAATATTTTATATAATATAATTTTTCATTTTTTATAGAAAAGAAAATCTTGTGTGTTTGGTAACCCAAAAAAGTACGAAGAAAATATCATTTTCTTTGAAAAAGCTCAATATTCTTACCCACATTTTTCCCTTGTAGAAAACTTTCTATATATATATATATAATATATATATATATAAAACGCTGTTATGGTTATGTTGATATCAACGAAGAAAGGGCAAAACGAAAAAAAAATAGAGATGATTTGGGCTGGAGGTCCTTGGCCGTCATTATAAAAGTTTACGGGTCATCAACTATGGTTAGCCTATTTAAGAGTATTTTTCTGGTAGATGTCCCCAATTTTTTCTTTCTAGAATTTTTTTTTTTTAATTTTTGAGCTAGCTGTTGATTTGTTGCTCGTAGCTGGCCGTTGATATAGAATCACATAGCATATGGCCTAGCCTACATAAATGACCAATGCAATCTCTCTTTTTTTCTATTTTTTCCCTTGTCTAATTATAAGTAGTCTGGTAATTATTGTTACCATACAACCAAATGACACTCATCCATTCACCCACATTATTATTTTTTTGACCGGTACATTCACCCAGAGTATAAAGCGTTCTGCTAAAAAAGATCTCACAAGATGCAAAATTCAAATACCATGTTTCTTAGATTTTCCTTTTGGAATCAGACACCAATTCAAGTTTTTTGTGTGCTAAGACTCTTAACAGTATTTCTTTCACCTTTTAAGAAAAATATCGTATGATGACAATTTTTGGTTTTCACCACCTTCGTACCTAATGAAAATATGATATGTTTTCGAACTTTTCTTGATTTGAAGATTCATTGTAAGACTTCAATCCATGTTCAATATTTATACGTTCAACAATGACATAATCTACAGAATAATAAATTCACTAAAATAGAATAGGTGACCTAGTTCTATGATTCTGTGTGGGGACGTTTCACGAGCACAGAATCCAGCAAATGACCCGACTAGGCCTATCCCGATCTCAGCTCCTGGAGATGGGTCCACCTCGGAAAAAACACTGTCCGTCTGTGTAGCTCGGTAAAGGCAATAGAACGCACAGTCCGGCAGTGGCGCCAAGGTGAAGTGGGCATCAGCACTCGGCCAGCCGAGGTGGGTATCATGTCAATCAAGCATTAATAAGATTACGTCTACGCACTGACAGAAAGGTGGGCGCCGGATATATAAAGCATGGACCTGATCTGGCTATCACATTAGCAATTATGCAGAAGGTCAAGGTATGGACTGATGGAACAGTACCTACACCAACCTCTACTAAGGAGAAAGAGTATAGCCGATGGGACCATACTCCCACCAACCTCCACTAAGGCATGATCTGAAGGTGACCCACGCCTATATATATGAAAAAGCGTAGAGCAACTGGAGGTATGAAAAAAGAAAAATCTCAAGCCCTCTCTCCCTCTCCATTTACTCACCCTTCGTTCAATAACAGTACTAACTTAGGCGTTGGAGTGCCTTCGGCTGACTGCAGCCAAGGCCTCTAACCCATCTCTCTCTTATTTCAGGCCTTCCAAGTCCTCCTCTTCATCAGGAATTCCATGGCAAATCCCACTAAAGCAAGTCCGTATTATTTTCGGCACTTACAGATTCAATGAAAGAAAATAAAATCAGGGATTGAAATAAAAGAACCAATTAATACAACCATTCATGGGTAGTAATTGAGATATTTGGGTTCCTAGAACCCGAAGAACCAATGCATTGACTAGCTTTAGAAATTAAAAACATGAGATTGAATTCTAGAACCAATATAAGCACTCCTGGGTGAATTCTAGAACCAATATAAGCACTCCTGGGTATGACATTTGTGTTCCTAAAGCATGATAATCAAATACACTTAAAGCTTCGATATGAACTAGATAAGCTACAGATGATATAAATATAGAAACAATGCTGATTTAAACCAAACTTCAGCTCTACAAATCCCTTTCAAGTTCACTTCTTGAAGCATTCCAATGGCGTACTTTTAGCCTGAAACTTTTAAACAGACAGCATTTCTTATGACAATACCGGGAGAATACTGTGAGCTGAAGTGTCAAAATTTTTTCACATATCCTGGGATTGAAGTAATGTTCAAGATTGATACTTAAAGCATCCTAGGCATATGGTCTAACAATTTCAAGTACTACTTCAACAACAAATCAATAAGAAATCCATGATGACTTGTCTGTAAGTATTTTGATAGACCATGGGATTGGAGGAACGCATACATCTCTTACACCTTCCAGAATCTGAACCACATGCTCCATTGATGGTCTATCCTTTTCGTTGTCTTGGATGCACCAACAAGCCACTCTAGAAGCTCTTCTGAGTTCTTCAATGTTTGTAATACCATCCAATCGGTAATCCAACAGGGCTAGAACTTCATCCTCAACTATATTTTCCGCAGCCCAACAAGGGAAAAAGGCAGATTCCCCATTCCCCAACTGCTCTACATTTCTCTTTCCTGATATGATTTCAAAAAGCATCATTCCATAGCTATAAACATCAGCTTTCGGTGTGATGGCAACACCTGAAATCCACTCTGGTGCAAGGTAGCCAATAGTTCCTCTCATGCTTGTCAAAACCCTACTGAATTCCCGCCCAACAAGCTTTGCCATACCGAAGTCTGCCAACCTGGGGCAAAAAGCAGCATCCAAAAGCACATTTTCTGGCTTGATGTCGCAGTGTATGATGCAGTCTCTGCATTTTTCATGGAGATAGGCTAACCCTCTTGCGGTCCCAAGTGCTATTTGGTACCTTATTTTCCAATCTATGGCCTGGGGATTCTTATGGAACAATTGAGAATCTAAAGAACCATTTGGCATGTAATCATAAACTAGAAGTCTATTTCTACCTTGAGAGCAGAACCCGCGAAGGCGAATGAGATTAATGTGCTGAATTGCCCCAATTGTGCTCACTTCTGCTCGGAACTGCTTCTCTCCTTGAGCAAGGCCTTCTAGTTTCTTCACAGCTATGGGCATTGAGTCGGGCAAGCTCCCTTTGAAGACGGAACCAAAACTTCCTTTCCCTAACTTCTCAGAGAAATTCTTAGTAATGATCTGTATCTCTTTGTAGCTAAATACCACCAAAGAGTCCTGAACCACCTTCAAAGACCTCATTCGTCGTCTCCTTCGGCATATCCAAATGAACAATATAACAACACTAAATACAGACACACAACCAACACCAACACTAACAATAACCCAACGAACCCATCCCTTTGTTTTTTCTGATAATGGAACCTGCAGATCAATTGCTGCGAGGCGAAGGTAAAGATCCCCTCCTCCAACATCTCCACCTGACATCTGTTTCAGGTTGATCAAGTCACCATTCCATACAGAGCAACTACTATCATATGCGTAAGCAGTACATGAACAATTGTTCAAGCAATACAATTCACATTCTTTTGCGCTTCTGACTGTCGTCAATGACTGCGGATTCCCTGGCAGCCGCACGTTGCGCATCACAAAGAACCCATCTTTTTCTGCATCAACAGAGGTGTTACCACCACAGTGCAAGGGGGTTCTCCTCTTGCATCCGCCTGACCAAATGCTAGAATTCCATTCTTTCTGATAGCGTGGTTCGAAACCACGCAAACAGGAACAAAAGGCCGGGGTATATTGCTGGGTGCATATGCCGAAAGAGCTGCAGTAAGAATAAATCTCACATGGAGATGTAGGAATATACCAAAAACAACTCCATGTTTGGGAAGACGTCACTTTGCATCGCTGGATTTGCCCTAATGGGTTTATAATACTTCTTGTGAAAGAAGTATTATCCAAGAACTCATAGGTGGCATAGGTTCTGTTTTGGGTCTCCACAAGAGTCAATTTATAGTGCTGATCCGCATCCATTCCAGGAAGTGAGCTGAAATACTGCCCAGTCCAAACTCCACTTCGCCAATAAATCTTAGATCTATTCCACATTAAAACAAATTGATTAATTCCAGAAGGATCCAGCTCAAGTGAAAACATCCCAGGAGCTGGATCTTCTGAGTTTTTCCATGACGTTAACCGCTGCCTTTCTCCAGTAATTTTATTTCTCCCAAGCTGTCCTTTTGGTAGCCATGTATCGGTTGGATAATCAAAACTCTGCCAAATAACAACAGAGGAATTTGACCCATCTCTCAAAACAAGATTTCCAGTGTCAAGAAGCTCTGCAGTGGTGGAATTTGAGGCAACTGAGGGTATACTAGTGGACCATACTGTCCTTTTCATCTGATTCAAGAGCAGTAGATTGCCATTTTGATTGATTCTTAGCTCAGAGGAGGTCCTGTTTGAGAGTGGTGTTTCTCTGTTTGCTACCCAAACCACATATTCTGGGAATTGTTTGTACCATATGCCTACATAGTAGTTCTTAGAATTACCTGGGGTGAAGAAGCCCAACTCAAAGATGCCACCTTTGGAGGATATGGTCCGTTTTCCAGAGAGTGGTTGGCCTAGAGAGATAATTTCTGCTGCAGTGGAGAGATGGCTCTTGGAGAAGAAGAGTAGAGGAAGCTGAACATAGAGGAAGAACCATGACCTGATTTTTGTGTCCATGTCTGTTGAATGAAAAATAGCACTTGGGTTCATGGAATTTGAAGAAGAACGTTGTGATCAGATGTCTACATGAAAATTAGTTGAATCATTATTTCACTTGTATTCTTCCAGGAAACTTCCTTGGAAATCTTGTATCTACATCATAGTAGCCGTATATTTCGGACCTGTCGCTTTCCTGATCAGGTAAAGAATTCCGTGACCAGAAATGAATGGAAGAAATTGAAGTCTTCCATTCCTGTGTGGTTTGAGTGGATGCAGAAATGCCAGATTGTACGGGGCACTGGTCTCAGAAACCGGTTATATATGTAAGAAGATTTTTCTAATGTTTATAAGTCTAACTTTTCTGTCACTTCGTCTTTGTCAAAAAACATAAATAAGACGAACAGAAGACCACTGCATGATGTTTAGTACTTATTATGATATAGAGATTATTCTCATTGAAGACTACAAACTCAGTGAATTTATCAACATGTAGTCCCTGGATTTCATTATCTGCCCATAATTTCATACTAAACGGAAATTGGATCATCTCGCCCCGAGCATAAAGTTTTAGCCATGATTAGACCTTTATCATTAGACCTTCTCGCCGGGCTCGCGGAAGCAGCAGCAGCAACTGGCCGCTGCTATTGCCGTCTGACGTGCTCGTAGTAAAAAAATTGAATTTTGAACACTGGTGAAATTGAAACTCTATGCGAAGTGAAAAAGTAATAAATTGCAACTTTGAACACTGTGATACATTCTAAAAAAAAAAAAAAAGATTTAAGTAGGAATTACAACTTCATGACAAATGAAAAAAAAAAAAAAAAACATTTTAGAAAAAATGTTACAACATGAAAGTGTTAGGATTTTGAGTGTTGGCTAATTCATGGGTTAGACAAAACTCTAGGTCTTTTGAGTTGTAATCTTTATTTAGACAAGGACTCTGAAGTTAGAAGGATGGAAGGACTAAAAAGAAAAAAGCCTGAAAGAATTAGAAGAGGAAAGATGGAGAGTTCGTGCTGAAATTCCATATCAGACAGAGAGGGGTCCGCTCGAGCGACCACCACATTCGCTCGAGCGAACGGAGTCGAACTAGCCCAGTTCTGAAGCAGAGACTGGTCCGCTCGAGCGAACATGTTGACCGCTCTAGCGAACCAGACGCAGAGTTGGACGAATTTTGGAAACTTGACATTCTAATTGTTCTCAATCTGATTGTTTCAATCCTAATCAAGTTAGGAAACTTTAAGTACGTCCTAAGGGCTATTTAAAGGACTCAAAGGCTATTCTAAAAAGACACACCTCATCTCTCAAAGTGCTGAGTTAGAGATTATAATTGAGAGTTTTCTTCTCTAGAGTTTTTATAAAGTTGTGCTGTAAAGTTCTCTAGAGTCAGTTCTTCTGCATCCTTTGTAGAAGATTATCTTCCTACGAGAAGATTTGAGGAGTCAAGTGCTGGTTGGAATATGTTGCAATCAACGGTGTGAAGTCGTTGAAGCGTGAAGCAATACAAGGTAACTTCAGTCCATGGGTAGGGGATATCTAGGGAAAAGATCTGAGTTTCTTATAATTGCGAGATTCATAGTGCTTGATTTGATCCAGTTCGGATTGGTGGTTTTTCACCCTGTTAGGGTTTTCCACCTTAAATTTGGTGTTCTTGTGGTGTGTGCTTATTGATTTTATTTCTGCTGCATATTGTTATTTTCTGCACACTTTTGGGTTGATTGTTTGAGTGGACCAATCTAGAAATCGCGGACCCTATAAATATAATTTTTTTTTCAGAAAGATTATGATAAATTTCACAGAGTATAGGTTAATAAATGTTGAACACTATGATATATCATATATGTAACGTCGAGAGCTTGTCTTCTATCTCGTCTTCCTCCATCATGTGTTGTGTTTTATTCTCTGCTTGAAACTGGTTCCGCAGGCGCTGCAGGTATCCACAGGTTCAACTTCGTCCACTTACAAGCACGCTTTAATGCAACTGTGGATGTTGGAACTGTTAGTATATCACGGTCCATGGCGAAAAGCAAATGAAACTTACTTTTATATGTTTGCCACCATGCCAAAAGGTCAAAATCATTTTCATCTTCTTCAAATGAATAAAAAAATATTCATCTCCCCATGTGGCCCCCCGTGATTAGTCCAAACAGGGTTTCCCTGTTTGGATCCGTTTCCTTTCATGTGGGGTTCTCGTTGATATTGCTAACGTCGTGATAAATGGGTTGTGTTCAGGTTGATGATTCCATATGAGCTATCAACTTATCAAACCTACCTGACTTAATGACCTGCACACTCAACCTCTAATGCGTCCAAAATGAGAAACCCATGGCTCTAATTCTCCCTTTGACCTCTAATTTAGTGCCAGTATTTTGGTAGTTTCTAGGAGTTTTCCCATTGAGGAAGGCTGATTGAAAGAAGCTTTCCATTGGATGATGAGAAAGAGGAAGGAAGGAGAGTGCAGAAAAGGCTGATGGCATGTGTGGCAGTTGTGGAGAAATGACCTCCTGATCAACTATTTCAACAGGAGGCTGCTGAGTATTTGACTGTGATTATGAATTGGAAACTCCGAGTGTGAACCACATAAAGCCTGAAATTCATCTGGGTCCCATAAGACTTCCATGACAAGAGCTTGTTGCAGTTGGAAACTGCTCAATGTCACACAAATGAGGTTGCGGGTCCAACTGATGTAACTAATGCATGTGTCCAGAATGAGAAACCCACGGCTCTAATTCTCCCTTTGACCTCTAATTTAGTGCCAGTATTTTGGGAGTTCCTATGAGTTTTCCCATTGAGGAAGACTGATTGAAAGAAGCTTTCCATTGGAATAGGAGAAAGAGGGAGGAAGGAGAGTGCAGAAAAGGCTGATGGCATGTGTGGCAGTTGTGGAGAAAGGACCACCTGATCAACTATTTCAACAGGAGGCTGCTGAGTAGTTTTTCTAAATAACCATTTGGGGTGCAACTTGAGTAGGGCCAAACTCGTACCCACCTGACCCAACTCAACCAAAAGTGAAATTTAGGTTGGGCTTGTTCAGGTTCGGGTAAGACACAGGCTTGTACTTGGGAGATTGCATGAAATTTTGCTCAGTTTCAGATTTGGGCTTCCCAAATTCAACTCATGTATCTGACTTGAACATAAACATATAATAACAAGAAAAAGAAAACTTTTCGGCCCTTCATCAAATGCATTGCACCGAGTTCCATGAATTAAATACTCAACAAACAAATAGACGTTGCGAATTGAATCTAAATATAAGATTAACCAGTAGACAAATAACTAAACAGAATTGGTCCCATGCAAGTAAGAACCCATATATGAATCATGCACAAATAAACCATGTTCAAATAAGTCAACATGTATTTTTCTATAGTAAATAAATCCACATACTCAACAGACTATATGTAAATAAGTTATGGTAAAAAGTCACGCAAGAATCATGCATGACTTATTTAGTATAAAAATCACATGAAAATAACATAAACACAATATAAAGTTTTAATATAAGAATCATACTCAAATAAACCTACAGAAATTTCCTTTTTCTTTTATCTTTATCCTGAAATAGAGATCAAAAGATGGCACTGATGTTATTGTCTTAAAAAAGAAGTTAGTCCCTATATCTGGCCTTTTATGTCATTGCCTTTGGGATATAACAACCATTTACAAACCTTTTACTTTTTTTTTTTTTTTTTTGGGTAACCGCATACATACAGAAAGGCAGCCTACTCAACTGGGAAAGAAGCCCTCACACGTAGGAAGAAAACCCACACAAGTGGGATAGGAAGCCGGTACACCCGGGAAGATAGGCATACCCAAGATTCAAACCCTAGACAGCCTGATGAGAATTGTCTCTCATTACCACTATGGTTATTTATATTTACTTTTGATCACCTATTCTCCTATATACTATAAAGATCTACCATCATGACAACGGTCAACATCCAAAGGCAATCCCTTGACCATGTTTCATTACAAATAATAATAATAAAATGTCTCCCGCTGTGGGTCATGTCTAGGGATGAAAATCTGGGCCGTGCCGGCTGAAAAAGGGCCCGGCCCGCATGATAATTATGCGGGCCGTGCCATGCCTAGCCCAAGGCCTCTGGAGTCAGCCCAGCACGACTCTGCTCGTGCCGTGCTGGCTAGGCCCTAGTTGGGCCTGGGCCGTGCAGCCCATGGGCGGCCCACATATCCCCCTCCCCTTTTTTTAAAATTTTTTTTCTAAGTTCTTTAATTCTTAGAGACTTAAACTCTTCACTTTTGGTCTTGGACCAATTTCATTAAAATAAAGAAATTAAGAGAAATAACAAATAGAATAACACTAATAATGTTTTGAAAAAACACATCAAATAAATTGTATTTTTCAAAAAAATAGCCGTTGGGCTCTCTATGGGCCGTGCCTGGAAGTGCCTCGTGCCGTACCAGGCCGCCCGCGGGCTTTGGGCATTGGCCTAGCACGGCACGGATTTTAATCATGCCGTGCCGGGCCGTGCCTCGAGCCTGGTAGCCTTGGGCCCAGCACAGTCCAGTGGGACTGCCAGGCCGGGCCGGGCAGCCCGTTGACCAAGTCAACAGGCCCAGGCACGGCCTAGTCACGGTTTTTTTCGTGCCGGGCGCATGCTGGGCTTGGGCCGTCCGCCCACATTTTCACCCCTAGTCATGTCTATAGTGTGTGCGCGTGAGTTCAGGTGCCCCATGCAAAAAAAATAAATAAATAAAATAAAGTATGAAAAAAATATATAAAAATGACAAAAATAGACTCCAGGTACTATAATTAATAGGTATGTAAAAGGTCTGGTTTTTAGTGAACCTTTTCCCACATTTGACTCAAATCAAGTGCAGATACCTGGACGCAGGCCATGGAAACAACCATACCCTCACACAAGGATCCCCTACCAATGCCCATCCTCACAAGCAAGAGAGAACAGGATACCTTACCTAGCCTCAAGCACACTCAAAGCCTTAAAATCTAGCCTTGACAACACTCAAGCAAAAGTAGCTATCCTTTTCCCTTCACTTCGTTAAGACATGAACCCCAATATAACAAACAGCTTTGGTCTTTACTCTTTATTTATTGGTTCCTCCATTACAGTAATCATTCTTTGGTGACGGATGCGATCACAGCTCCTCTAAAGATCATCGAATTGGTAAGTGATCACATTCTATTTGGCATATTCTTTCAGTCATTACATATTGAAGCTCTTGATTTAAACTTAATTATAAGTTCTCTAGTGGGGGTGTTTTAAATGGAAAGAAATTGCATCAAGAAAACGGCCTCCTCTTTCTCTATATTATCATGAAGTCAACCTGACCAATTAATAGGACCTGCCCTTCACCACTCTGTCTCTCCACTTGAACTTCATCTGCCAACATAAACTTAGCTGTGTGGGAAATATAGATTTAATTCAGCTGCGCTCCGGTCAAAGTCAAAGGAAATTATAAAGATCCGTTTCTTTACCGGAATTTATGACTAGAATTTGAGAGGTTGGGGTTTTTTAGACATGATGTCACATGATGTGGCATCTTGTCCCCTGACATTTGAAATGCTGTATTTCTTCCATTAGAGTTTTAAATTCTAACCACTCAAAAGACCTTTTGGAATTCTTGAAATTCTACTCTCGATATCATTTGTTGGAATTTCAAATCCTCCATCAAAAAGAGGGATTTGGAATTCCACATAAGGAGATAACTTTTGGAGAAATTAAAATTCTCCCAAACGTGAATTCTCTAAAGAAACGGGCAAGCAACAATATTGAGTAATGTGAAGGAAATTGGAATCCTAAAGAATTTCAAAGGTTATTCCTCACTTTTTAGATGACTGGAATTTAGAATTCTAGCAAGAAACACACCATCCAGAAATTGTAAGGGACAATTTTCACATCAATGTCTTTGAATTTCACAACATCATAAATTTCAATTATTAACTATGCTAAAGAAATAGGTCATTTTGCATACCAACCAATATAAATATGAGATAAAAAAAGGTATTTACCAAAACCAAAAAAAGAGCCCAGCATGATGCATGCCGACTCTAGGTTTCTTTCAAGATTATTGAACTTAATTTGATGCCTTTAAATGATAGCAAAAGCAATACAATGGTGACATTAGAAATCTAAATTAAAAAACAAGATTTAGAAATTTATGAGAAATGTAAACTACGACATTTTTCTATATAAATTATGTTGAAGTGGGAAATCTCTATGAAATCTAAAACATGACATTTTCCTATTTAGAGGCGAGTATAGGTTTCTATATGAATTATGTTAAGATGAAAATAATTACAATAAAAATAAATAAGATGGGTTTATATTGATTTCATGGTTTGGGACATGTATGGGTTTTTAGACTTTGACCTAAGTCGAGTTTGAAACCTGTTAAAATTTTCAAGTGCAAAGTTAAAGTAGCATAAGTGGCAATAGGCAATTTATGTTTTATAGGTTATGGGTTCAATTTCTATCCACCACATGAGTATCTCTTATTTTAAAAGTTAAAATGAATATAAATCAGCAATTAGAAAAATCAACCTAACTCAACTTAACTCAACCAGTACCAGTCGTAGGGTGGTGGCTTTAGCTTCAATAATCATATTACCCATGACGAAGGTGGATTTGGGTATAGAACAGAAACTGCCATTCAAGTCGATTGGTCGGCATAAACATAACTTGACCCAATGCCATCCAGTCAAAAGTACTAATTGGGTCGATCAAAATTAAAATCCCAAAAATCAGTCTCTTTCATTACATAAGACATATATAACTACCAAAAAATGCCTCATGCTTAACAGGGGCAATATAATTCATAATATAAAAACTATAAAAGAAATCTGAGATTTTATAAGAAATATAAAAATATTATATTTTCTATAAAAACAATGTAGGGATTTTTATGAAAAATATTTTCTATAGACAACACACACACCCGATGCCTAATAAAATAAAGGAGTTTCACCCAAAAAAAAAAAAAGAGAGACTAAACTTTGAGCCTTGGTTAAATGAATAAAAGAAGAAAAACATAAAATAAAAAAAAATCCTAACAGGGTTAACGACCTGGGCCCACTATAAACATGATACTATCCACTTTAGCTCATGGGATTTCAACCAATCTTGCTAAATGGTCTCATGTGGGTTAATGCCGGGCCACACTTTTATACCCAAGATGAGGAATTGAACTTTTTCTGATGTGGGACTCATGCACCACAGCATCCTCAGTCCAATAAGAGTTTATTACTCCTGCCTTTTTCTTTAGGGGATGCTTACTAGACCCATCACCACTCTTCAAGGGGCCAGCCACATGCGTGACACGAAACTGCAAACTCCTCTTAAATCTTTACCACATGGTGTGTTTGTTTCATCGCTACTAATTCCATTTAATTATTTCTAACAACCTGTTGAGAAACAGAAAGAAGTGAGGAAGAAGAAGGGAAAAGTGGCAGCAGAATGAGTACCCTGGAGAAGTACAAGACATTCTGGAAAGAGTGGCAAGTTCAACTATGCATTATGTGTAGTTTGCTTTTGCAGATATTCCTCTTCTTCTTTGCATCCTTCCGGAAGCGAAAAACACGTTTTGCAGAAGTGATCAGGAGCTTAATATGGTTGGCCTACTTGGTAGCCGATGTGATGGCGACCTACTCCCTTGCATTGATCTCAAACACCATTGGGCACCCCAAAGGCAAGATCATGGACACAACCTATGAAGACAAATACAATGATCTTCTTGCATTTTGGGCACCTTTTCTTCTAATCCACCTCGGCGGCCCGGACTCCATAACCGCGCACGCTGTGGAGGACAATGAGCTATGGTTAAGGCACTCTCTCTTTCTAGTGGCCCGACTCTTCGCCTGTGGTTATATTTTTGTGCGATCGTTCCCCAACCAAACTCTCATAATCCCTACTGTTCTCCTGCTTGTTGCTGGAACTATCAAGTACCTGGAGCGGACAGTCTCTCTTTACCTTGCAAGTAATCATGGTTTCAAGGAATCTGCTTCGGAAGAGAATGATCAGCAGCCACGGATGAAAAGATTGGAAGATTTCATTCGGAGCCCTCCACCTCTCTCTTCACAGGATTCAACTCAAAAGAGTGGTGGATAGCCCTTCTACATCCATACCAATGCCAGATGAAAGCCCATCAGAGGATTCCACTGAAGGAACGGGAGCAGCAGAGGGGAAGAATGAGACTTTACTTGTTTACACAGCATTTCAGTTCCTAAAGGACATGAAGGGCATTATCACCGGTGGTGTGCCCTCTGAGTCACTCACGCAGCGGATGGCCGACTGCCTCAAAGGACATGAGCCTGAATATGTTTTCACAATGATGGACATCGAGCTCAGCTTCTTGTATGACATCTACTACACTAAGACCACACTAGTTCACCCAAGCGAAGGCAAGTGGAGCGCCATCCGCCCCATTTGCTTCTTCTCAATCCTCGGCGCCTTCTTCTTCTTCGTCCTCCTCCATCCACAGGATATCCAACAAGTGGATCTTGTTGTCACCTATTTATTGCTTGGGGGTGCTCTGGTGCTTGAAGTTGTTTCGATCGTGATGCTCATTTTCTCTCCATGGACATTTCTTTCACTGGAGAAAAAATATGACAGGCTTCGAAAATTTGTTTATGAATATATCTCTAGACACAGGAAGCAGAACTGGATCTCGCAATACAACATGATAGACTCTTGTTTGTGGTATCATCAACAACCGGGATGGATGAGCAAGAGATCCTTACTTGGGTTCATAACAAAGTTGAGAAACAAATTCATAGACTCAAAAGCTGATGTCGATAAAAACCTGATGAAATTCTTCTTGGAAACACTGACGAGAATAGGGGAGGACGACCTACCTGAAGGCGGATTGAGTTTTCAGGTACTGGACAGTCCTGAAATCAGGTGGGCGCTCCAGTTAGAATTGCAGGATAGCATCGTGTTATGGCACATTGCTACCGATCTTCTTCTCTCCATGAACAACCACAAAGAAGAGGATCAAAATGTTGAAACGCGTCGTCGTTTTAGTAAGGTCATCTCAGAGTACTTGGCATATCTTCTCGTCCTGCATCCCTCTATGATCATACCAGCGGAACATAGGCCAATCATCTACGAAACGGCATACGAAGAGGCCATGCAACTCATCAAAAAGGAAAATATTGGAAGCAAAGCATGTTTCTACAAAGAGCTCCAAAAGCTACATGCAATTAGCCGAACTACTATGGATTATGTGATCTTCAGATCATGTTTTCTCGTCCAAAGTTTGGAAAAGTCGACGGAGATGTGGGAGACAATAAGCCAGGTGTGGGTATACCTGCTTTTGTATGCAGCAACTCATTGCAGACCTAAATACCACGCACAAGGGCTCACTAGAGGAGGAGAATTTATTACATATGCATGGTTTCTAATGATTAAGATGGGTTTGGGAAAACAATACCGCGGTGTGTCTGATGGCGCTTTTCAGAGTACTATCTAGGGTTTAGCCTCAAACATAGTGTACTAGATATGCCCTTCTCCTGTATTGTATTACAACTCGACTTTACTATTTGTCCAAATAAATGAAGTATAAATGTGAGAACCTACAACAAATTAGGTTCGTTTCTAATAAATGAAACACAACCAGTGTTAATATCCAAATGCATAGCATAGAACTATTGTTTTTATGTTTTGAGATTCTTTTCTTTTTCTTTTCCCTTTTTTTATTTTTTTGTATTTTTTTAAATTTAGTGGGCCTTAATAAGGTACAACTCAGATCAACTCAACTGATTTGACTTCATTAAAGGATGACTGAGTCACCTCCCAACTCCAATTCTCTTTTTTAAACCCAAACTCGCAGTTGGTGGAGTGACATAGCATGTGAGTTTGCACCCCATCTCAGAACTGGCAGTTGGTGGAGTGTTCAAAATCATCTTAGATTTGCTCTAGTATGGGTTCATCTGGGTTTAGTGGGCACCACCGAGGAGATATAGTCTTATTGGGTCAAAGATAATAAGAAATACCCACGTCATCAAAAAAGCTAGCTAGTAAATAGATTTTTCAAAAATGAAAGTGCCAATTTAATATCAGCATAGAGGTAGATTACTTTAAAGGCTAGTTTGTGCATGTGTCACTAAATTAGAAACTGCATTTAACTTACATGACAACGTAAATCCTAACCCTCTCGCTGGGAATGCAAAATTTTCGCTGGCAGAGAAACCTACCTAATACCGTTTTCTCCTTATTTTCTAATCAAGGACTATAGAAAATGCCATATATTGTTTTGTGGAATCATGTTATGCTTTCTACACTACTTCCATGAAAAAGCCTCTTCCACAAACACGTCGTAGATGTGTTGTCCTGTGAAAGTCTGATTCCCCTTCTAACCTATAAATAGGACACATGATAGACAAGTTTATTCAATTACAAAGGTATCAACTTTTTGAGCTATTGAAGTGATAAGAATCATTCTCCCACTGTGTAGTGTAGAAACACATCCTTTCAAATATAACAGAGTCACAAGAGTTAAGGAAGTGCCCACAAATACCACATCAATTATGTCAAACATGCAAACGAATATTGATGATGAGGTATTTATTAGTGCGCGAGAAAGTGTCGATCTGGACCCCAGCTCCTATGCAACACTTCCAACACTTTCTGCCTCCTAGTGTCCGGACGCAAGCCCCAGCGCAGCACCCCTTAGACTCTGCCTCTTGGCGGCCGGACGCCAAACACCATGTGCGTCCAGACGCGAGACATGGTTTGAGTCTATCTATCTTCGCGTTTTGAAGAGAAAATTAAAGAAAAACTGTAAAAGGGAGCCCATAACTCGTTTTTATGGCATTCAAGACTTAAGAGAAGAATTGGAGGCTAGTTTTGTAGGATTGGAAAGATCGTCAATGGAGATTTCATCAAGGATTCTTTGCTCATCTCTCTCCATGAGTAACCAACTTTCCACCTTAGGGTTGCGATGAAGCCTTAATCTTATACTCTTTGTGATATATAGGTTCTAGGGTTTTACTTTGAATGCTTTGATTATATGACATGAATACTATCCATGTATTGGATTTATTTTTTAATGCAATATCTAGCTTCGATATTTTATTCTTGTAGTTTTGAATACCAATCATGTAATGGTCCTCGAATGAATGTGTTATTAAATCTAAGATAATATATGCCATAGAAATAGGTTTTACTCTGATTTAAACCCACAAATTTATTTGTTGACTCTGTGGAGGTTTGTAACCAAAACGAGTCTTTAAAGCATTGATAGTGAAACCCTCGGTCTATATTTGCCATTGTACGAGGATAGAGTGGATTCGTACCCTAAGATATTTTCTTCAAATGAATTAAACTTTAATTTCAATTAACTAATTTAGGAGTCATAAAACCCAAATCAATACTTGGTTCTCTAGTAAGATTAATTTAGGAATTTGGGAAACAATGTAACTTAGCCTTTTTGTCCCAGTGGATACGACACCAGGCTAACATCACTATTCTCACAAGTAGAGATAGTAGCTAGGTATAACTTATATTTGCAAACCCTGTTTTGGGACGATCAGATGGCCATAAGCCTTGAACTTCTGTGACTTAGGTATTAAGAATTGGTAGAAAAACGGAGATACCTAACCCTAAATCCCAAAAATCCCCAAATTAAAGAAACCCTAAATCCACAAAATCCGGGGCTAGATTTGAGAACCATATCCAAATATTCGAGAACCCCAAAAGCATGACAATATTGGAACAAAAAGACAAAAGGTAGAGAAACAAGAACCTCAACCAAAAGAGAACCCTCCCTGTTTGTTTGTAATGGTGGTGATGATAGCCTTTAATGGAGGCAGAGCTGGCCCTAGGTAAGGGGTGTTCTAGCAGAGATCGTCTTCAAGCCATCTCTCTGGTGCGACGAAACTCTCATGGCTCAGATGAGAAATGAAGGAGGAATGGGATGAGAGTGACTCGTTGAAAATCAGGGGAGATAAGGAGGGAACAAGAGGAGAAATGGAGGGACGATTTTTATTTTTGTTAGGAACGAGATAAAAAGGGCTTTATTCTTTGGAGCCGCTTTTTCATATTCCATACAGTTTTCGAATTTGGGACAGTGTGAAACCGTTTCTAATCAAGAACGGCCAAGAACTGCAACAACCCAACATTCCTTTTCCTCATTTTTTGGTGTTGTGTTTGTAAAATTTATCATACATTTTCAAGTTGCAACATCTTTTTCCAAAATGTATCTTTTGTTATAAGATATGGATCTTAGGTAGATGCCCACTTAAGATGAGTTAAGGTTAGAATTAGGGTTCCTCTCTTATTAGGTTACTTTGCCTATAAATAGGCATCTCTCCTTTGTATTTGTTCATATACTTGAAATAATAGAAAACTCTCTCTTTTCTCCCTCTAATCTTCTATATCTAAGTTTTCCCCTTTTCTAACACGTTATCAGCACGAAGCTCTAAGAGAAGGAAGAAAACCCAGTCTTCTTACCCAAAGAGAAAAGAAATCCTTCCCTACGCAGATTTCCATCTCAAAGTCCTTCTCTGTGCAGATTTCCATCGCAGATTCCCTGCGTGGATTCCTTCCTAGCGAGGAGTTCCTATGCGGAATCCTTCCCAGCGCGGATTTCAGAAAAGGATAATATTTTTCTTCAAATACAGTAAGTGGTATCCAAACCATAGTTCAAATCCAATATATTAGAATGCATAATATTAGTTTATGATACTTATTTACAGTAATTATAGTGTTTGGTTACTGTTCATCTTCTTGTATAATTTTTCTTTTAATTTAAATTTATCGATACTATGAATGAATCACAAAATAGAACCAAAAGTTCTAAATCTGAACCTGAAGTTCATCGATCTATAGACCCGCAGTCCTAGAAGTTGAAATACTGATATGAACCTATAGTTTCATATCCATAAATCAAAACTTGGAGTGTTTTTTTTTTTTTTTTTTTTTTTCAAATCCAAATAAATTATAAGGAAATGAAATTAAACACGAAGATTTGACAAAACCAGAAATTTTGATTAGTTGTTAAAACAAGAAGTTCTACTTCAAACTTGAAGATTTGAGAGAACCTGCAGTTCTAATTTCATATATTATGAACTTGAAGTTCTAAATTAAGCCTGAAGTCTTAACATAACTAGCAGTTCTGATTCTTAAAGTTGAGAACCTGATGTTCTAACTTTTTCATTGGCCATTTTTTTGTCATGTCTAAATCCCTTCCTTAATTATTTCTGATGTTAAGGTTTCATTATTTTTTCCTTTTACTTTTGTTTAAGATATGGATCATGAAACTGAGGATAATCTATATTTGATAGATAGTGCCACAACACACACCATTCTAAAAAATCAAAAATTTTTATCAGAATTGATGTTCATTCCACGAAAGGTATCCACCATAGCTGGACCGGTGCAAATAATTGAAGGCTCCGGAAGAGCCCATATGATGTTACCTAATGGTACCCACCTATTCATTAAAGATGTTTTGTTCTCAAAAAGTTTTCAAAGAAACTTGATTAGTTTCAAAGACATCAAAATGAATTGGTACCACATTAAGACTGTAAATGAATGTAAGAAGGAATACTTATGTATTGTTACTAGTATTAGAAGCCAAAAGAAAATACTAGAAAAACTAAGTGCACTCTCCTCAGCGTTATATTAAATGACAATCTCCAATGTTGAATCACATTTGGTTATGAGCAAAACAATAAAGTCACGCCCGAAGCTTAGTGATCATAAGACTTTACAACTTTGGCATGATAGGCTAGGTCACCCTGTGGCTACTATCTTGAGAAAAATCGTAGATAACTCTTTTGGGCATTCTTTAGAGAACCATCAATTGACTATACCTAGTGGATACTTATGCACCCCGCATTCGCAAGGAAAATTGATCACCTGACCTTCTTTTATTAAGGTTACATACGAATCCCCATCCCTTCTACAAATGATACAAGGTGACATTTGTGGACCCATAAATCCTCTTAGTGGACCTTTTATGTACTTTATGGTTCTAATTGATGCCTTCACCCGTTGGTCGGATGTTTGCCTACTTTCAACTGGGAACGAGACCTTTGCCCAACTATTAACTCAATTAATCAAACTTAGGGCTCACTTCCCTAATTATCCAATTAAGTCTATAAGACTTAACGATGCAGGTGAGTTTACATCATATGTTTTTGATGATTTTTGTTCATCTTTAGGAATTGTAGTTGAACATCCTGTCCCCCATATCCACACCCAGAATGGTTTAACTGAATCGATGATTAAGCACATCCAACTCATTTCTAGGACTCTGTTGATACAGTTCAAATTACCAGTTAGTGCTTGGGGATATGTTGTGTTGCATGTATCAATGTTACTTCAATTTTGACCCATGGCCTATTTAATATTCTCCTACACTACTTACTTAAGGACATCAACCCAATATTTCTCACTTGCACAAGTTTGGTTGTCCAATTCAAGTCTCAATATTACCTCCTAAGCATACTAAGATGGGACCACAACGTAGATTCAGAATCTATGTAGGTTATGACTCTCCATCGATTATTCGATAACTAGAACTAATGATAGGAGATGTCTTCACTATTCGTTTCCCCGATTGTCAATTCGACGAGATAATATTCCCGCCCTCAGGGGGAAATAAGATAGTTCTTAAAGAACGTATTGTTCCTGCAGAACAACCCGTTCCTGAAGAACGGCGAGAATTAATATAGAATACTTTCACTTTGTCTCATTTGGTTCCACGAACTCCACAATGTGAAAATGAAGTACGGAGAATTGTGTACTTACAAGAAATTGCAAACAGATTACTTGATGCATTTAACGATGCAACAAAGGCGACAAAGTCACATGTACCAACTATGAATGAACCTGGCATGATTAATATCCCTGTAAGACAAAGTCAAAATACAACAGCAAAAGAATCTGCAATACGCCAAAAGCGCAACAGGCCTATAAGTTCAAACGACCCAGCTCCACGGAAAAGGAGAAATGAGCAATCATCATCATGTCCTCCCGAAGAAGTATGTAACGCTTCTATAAAGGTTCCTCCCGAAGAGACACTTAACACTCCTGAAGAGGTTATGGTAAAATCCGTTCTCTCTTAAATAATGGAAGTTCCTGATAAGACTTTGAAAGCCCCTGAAGAGGCACCGGTACTGAATAATGAAGAAATCTCTATACTTTACAATTATTCAAGAGAGAGATGAAATAGAAATTAAATTGTCGTCGATGATGCATTTGCATATGCGTTAGCTACATAAATATCAGAAGAAAATGATGATGATGATTGATACACATAACCACGTTCTATAAATGATTGTCGACAAAGAAAGGATTGGCCAAAATGAAAAAGTTCCATCAAAGAAGAGTTAGAGTCTCCCAATAAATGTGGTGTGTTTGGACCTATAGTACAAACCCCAAAGGATGTTAACCATGTAGGTTACCAGTGGGTGTTTGTAAGAAAAATGATTGAAATGAATGAAATTAACAGATATAAGGCATGATTAATGGCACAATGTTTTCCGCATAATCATGTGATTGATTATGAGGAAACATACTCCATGTCATGTATGTAACAACATTCAGATATCTAATAAGTTTAGCAGTTTTTCAAAATCAAGAAATGAGACTCATGGATGTTGTAACTGCTTACTTGTATGAGGACTTAGACACAAAAATTCACATGAAAATTCCGGAAGGATTTCATTTGCCTAAAGCAAAGCCAAGAAGGATGTACTCAATCCAATTAAGGCAATTATTGTACGACCTGAAGCAATCCGGAAGAATGTGGTACAATTGTCTTAGTGAATACTTATCTAAAAGGGGGTCTACAAACAATCTCATTTGCCTGTGTCTATTTATAAAGAAATTCTTGAAGGGATTTGCAATATTAACAGTTTATGTGGATGATATAAATTTGATAGGGACTCCAAAAGAGCTCGAAGAAACTGCTAATTATTTAAAAAAAGAATTTGAAATAAAAGACCTTGAAAAAACGAGATTCTGTCTCGGCCTGTGAATCGAGAGAAATTCTAGTGAGATGTTGGTCCGTCAATCTAATTATACCGAGAAGGTTTTAAAACGATTTGGTATGGACAAGACACATCCAATAAGCACCCCCATTGTTGTCCAGTCTCTTGATATAAAGAAAGATCCATACCGTCCCATGGAGGAAAATGAAAAGGAATTGGATCCTGAAGTACCAGACTTAAGTACTAGTTATTGGAGCCCTGATATACTTGGCAAAATGCACTAGACCGGATATTGCATTTTCTGTGAATTTACTTGTTAGATATAGCTCCGCACCAACTCAAAGGCACTGGATTAGTATTAAACACATCCTATAATATTTGCGTGGAACAACTGATTTAGGAATATTTTATTCTTATGATCGTAGAGATTTTAGTTTTGTAGGATATGGAGATTCGGGTTATCTTTCTGATTCTTATAAGGGTCGATCACAGACAGATTATGTGTTTCTTAATGGTAATGCCGCCATTTCTTGGCGTTCTACTAAACAGACTTTGGTAGCTACTTTCTCCAACCATGCTGAGATTTTGGCCCTTTATGAAGCCAGTAGGAAATGTGTATGACTAAGATCGTTGATTTAGCATGTTCGTAGTTCTTGTCAATTAGCATTTATTGCAGGTATCCTGAATATTATCAATCAAGATAATGAAGCATGCATAAAATATATTCGAAAAGGTTTCATTAATGGAGACAAGACTAAGCGTATAGCATCGAAATTTTTCTTTACTTATGAACTTCAGAAGAATAATGAAATTGAAGTCAAGCAAGTTTGTTCGAGTAACAACCTTGCTGATCTGTTTACAAAATCTTTGCTAAAATCAATATTCCAGAAATTTGTATATGAGATTGACATGCGTAGAGTTCATCATCAAACTATGTAAATGGTTGCTATCATTAGGGGGAATGGTTTATCAGGGAGCATCCTAAAGTATGCTATCAAAGACATTTGTGTACTATACTCTTTTTCCTTTTCTAGGTTTTATCTCACTGAGTTTTCCTAGTTAAGGTTTTAACGAGGCAGCATTATACACGTCCAACATCAGTTCAGTGATCTTGAAGAATGTTGTACTCTTTTTCCCTTCGCTTTGATTTTTTCAATTGGGTTTTCCTTAGCAAGGTTTTTAATAAGGCAACTATCATTGAATGATGATCATCCAAGAGGGAGTGTTGTAAGATATGGATCTTGGGTGGATGCCCATTTAAGATGAGTTAGGGTTAGAGTTGGGATTCGTATCTTATGATGTTACTTTGCCTATAAATAGGCCTCTCTCCTTTGTATTTGTACACATACTTGAGATAATAGAAAACTCTCTTTTCTCCCTCTAATATTCTTTCTCTAAGTTTTTCCCTTTTCTAACACTTTTCTTCATTTGTCGTAAAGTTATAATTCTTACTTAATATTTTTTTTAGAATGTACCTTAGTGTTCAAAGTTGTAATTTGTTATTTCTTCATTTTTCATATAGTTTGAATTTCATGTCATAGTGTTCAAAATTCAAAATTTTGTTTTTCTTTATTTTTTTTAACTTCATTTAAAAAATATATATAATCTATTTGATGTTTTTTTTTCAACGAATGTCTGTGTCTTTATTTCAGTTAAATTTCTTAACTTTTAGGTTTTTTTTTTATTTTCAACTTAAAAAAAGAGTGGGGTGTGGGCCAGCCCGTCCAAGCATGGATAATTCCATGCCGTGGGACATGCTGGGCTAAGTCCCAGCACAAATATCTGTGGTGAATTTCTTTTCTACTAGTTCCATTAAAACAGGGCAGCTAAGGAAACCAAACTTCGTGGGGCTAGAAGGAGGAGTAATAAAAACGAGATCCAGAGATCAAGTAAGTTGGGCCTCAATCAAGATTCTTACAAAGTCAGCACGGTCCAAATTTAGTTCCATCAATCACTGATAATGCCAAGTCAAATATCAAACCAATATCAAGGACGATTTTACCATCAAAATTGCCTGTACATCATTGGAGCAATTTCATCCTATCCTTATTTGTAAAGTCTTTCAAATGCTATAAATAAATCATCTTTATCTCCTCAAAAACCCCAAAAGAGAAAAGGTATTCAAACTCACAAATCCTTTCCAACATTTGTAAAGATCGAGCCCGCAACTACGACTTTGTGGCAAAACACATCCTTCTTAGTATAAAAGGGAGCATCTTGCCTTCTCACGTTGAATACGCAAAATGACGTCTTCACTTTGCTCCTATTGTTCTAGTGCATGTCAAACAACATGAAGAGTTGAAAGAAGATGGCTCGGAATTCTTCACTCCTATGTGGGATAATCATCTCCTCATAGAATTCCCCCAAGAATGGGGGCCTAAAAATCTCTCAATTTGTTTCAGAAGGAACCACGACTCTATATTTGGGGAAATGAAAGTATTGGTGGCAGCACGAAAACTCTCAATGATGAGAGAAAGAGGCTGCTTCTCCAACAACAGTGGTGGTGAGCGACTTCTCCGGCTCTAATTTTCAACAAAAAAAAAAAATAAAATTGACACCACCTCCTCGTTCATCCTCGTTTATCTAGACCGAAGCAGAAAGCAGAGATCAAGAAGCCTGCCTTTCTTCATATTCTCTGACTACGACCACATCAGACAGCAATAGCAGTGGCCAGTTTGGAAGTCCTCTTATCTATTAGAATGGATGATAGTCCAATAATCAATGTAGCGGAATCAAAATAATGCAAACTAGCAAATAAATCCATCAATCACTCACCACAAGAAGACAGGCACAATATTTTATATGGAAATCCTATCGAGGGAGAAAAACCATGATCTGAAATAAAACACTATTGAGCGATTATAAGATATACTCATAGCTCATTTTCCCAGTCATTTTGTCAACCTACAGACTGTAGTTGTTTTTGCACAACTTCTCTTGTTGCCACGACTTTTTGCCCCGTACCGCTCCCTATACTTGATCCCGAAACACCTTGTGAACCAAAATGAACAAATCTTCTACAAGAAGGTAGAAGCAACAAAACCTTCTAAACCAAATGTTTAACCCAATCTCTCAACAATGGCTCTAGAGAACAAGGAATCTCCCTTAGGGTTTTCTCATATAAGAACAAAGAGATAATAAACTTCTTGTCATATTTAGGGTTGAGGGAAACACCCTTTTTTATAGCCCTTAATTCATGCAAGACTCCTCTAATTTAAATCGAATCAGAATAGAAAGCAAACTTGAAATGGATCATTGAAAGCACTAGGCTTATTCAGTAAAAGAATCACTGACGAAAAAGATTACATTTATAAGAAAATACTAACTAACCATATCCAAAGATAATGACAACTTACTAATATCCCTAAAATCCTAACAGACTAATAATCTTCAACATTCCCCCTCAATCGCATTGTACTTTCAGGAAAGTATCTGTGATTGACAGATGATAAAATATTATATTAGAAACGATCTCCATGTCTTCTTGGTGATCACAGTCTGTCTGTGGATCCATCATTGTCGCAACTCGCTCCTTCATAAGTATGTCGTTGTCGGTAGCCCACTAGATCAGATCTATCGAAATTTCTTCCAGAAGCTTCGATGAAGATGGTAAGATTGTAGGGCTTAGGTGAATGGGTGGGTAAGAGAAGATGACCATTTTTTTATTGAAATAGAAAAATTAACGGTGATAATAACAAAAGGAGGAGGATCATACCCGGCTTGATCGCAAGATCATCACCTATCCTAAGCTCTGATACCATAAAGAATTTTAAAAATCACTTCTTTCCCATAATTTCAGCTAAGATTCACTTACAGAAAAAATTACATTTATAAGAAAATACTAACTAACCATATTCAAAGATAAAGACAACCTATTAATATCCCTAAAATCCTAACAATGCATGTTATTTCTAGTGAGCAAAAGCCGCGTTCTAGCAAGACTATGCTACGAAACTTGTCCTTTTTGCTCCAAAATACTTTAATCTCGCTCTATATATTTTGGTGATATAACCACAACTCATTCTTAAAAAAAAATAATAATAATAAAAAATATAAAAAAAAATTACATACGACATTTCAATGAGACCCACGTTCTTATCCAACCCATGAATTAACCAATATATGAAAAATCCACTTTCTTCTACGAGCCCGGCGAGTAGGTCTAATGCTGGAGGTCTGATTGGGCCAGAACAGATTAAAACCGATCCCCTCTCTCTCTCTCTTCTCTATCTCTCCAAGAAGTGATCTGCAGACAAAAACATGATCCCAAGAAATCTTCTTCTTCTCCGGCGATCACGATGGTGCAGCAGAGCCCTTATGCTCTGTAAACAAAAATCTGAGCCGTCTGATTTCTCAGATTTGGATCCAAACCGACCGGGTTTGATCGTGGCCACCTTTGCAGCACCATATCCTCTGCAACTCTACGACATGATCCGAGAGCATCTTGAACTCTCCTCTTCTCGATCAGGTCTGTCTATCTCGAACCTGACAATCTCAACCTCGCCAGTTGATAGGGATCGCAGCAATTCCAGGATCGACAGAGAACACAGTCCAAACACATAGTAAACACACACTCAATGTGGGCTACGTCCATGGAGATTCAAGCCGGTTCACTATCTTTTGGAGATCAGCACAAGAGGAGCAATCCTCTTCCTTGTTCAAAACCCACTTTACGAAATATATGAAGCTCTAAAGTCACCCAGACGCTTACAGCGGTCGGATCTGGCATCTAGCCTTGTGACGAAAGGGCCCAGATTTTACCAAATACCCACTGTTCTTCATCTTAGCCACTGTAGCCAATGGTGATGTGCAGGTGATGTATTTCTGGTTCATCTTTGTGTAGAAAAGCCTTGTAATTAGCTGGTTGTGTAGAAAAGAGAAGTCGGTTGACGCGCACATGGTGTTTGGTGAAATGCTCAAGAGAGGGATTGGTGCTGATAATGAAGTGTCAGGGGGAAATAAGTCTCGTTCATAAACTATTTGAGCGATAAGTTGCCACCAATATGTACAAGACACCATTTATACATGTACGCCATTAATATTAACAAAATCTGTTCATTTTGCATGTTAATTAGAAGTTCAGGTAGGTTTAGTACAAAATACTATAGTCCGGAGGTAATCTACATTTTGAGCAAAGTACATGTAGGTATTTTGCTATTATCCCTAATTAATATAACTGGATCAGGCTTCACTTGCCCATCACATAACAGAATTTTGGACTGAAATGGAGTTCCAATCAACAGTGAAAACGGTTTGGGTCATGGCTAAAACTTTATCCTTGGGGCAAGATGATCCAATTTCCGTTTAGTATGAAATTATGGGCAGATAATGAAATCCAGGGACTACATGTTGATAAATTCACTGTGTTTGTAGTATGTCTTCATTGAGAATAATCTCTCTATGATCATAATAAGTACTACCATCATGCAGTGGTCTTCTATTCGTCTTTTTTACGTTATTTGACAAAGACGAAGTAACAGAAAAGACAGACTTACAGACATTAGAAAAATCTTCTAACGTATTGGAAGATACGTTAGAAGACTTCAATCTGGCATTTTTGCATCCACTCAAACCACACAGGAATGGAAGACTTCAATCTCTTCCATTCATTTCTGGTCACGGAATTCTTTTCCTGATAAGGAAAGCAACAGGTCCGAAACATACGGCTACTATGATGCAAATGCAAGATTTCCAAGGAAGTCTCCTGGAAGAATACAAATGAAATGATGATTCAACAAATGTGCTGAAAGACATCTGACAAGGTTCTTCTTCAAATTCCATGAACCCAAGTGCTATTTTCATTCAACAGACATGGACACAAAAATCAGGTCATGGTTCTTCCTCTATGCTCTGCTTCCTCTACTCTTCTTCTCCAAGAGCCATCTCTCCACAGCAGCAGAAATCCTCTCTCTAGGCCAAGCTCTCTCTGGAAACCAGACCATATCCTCCGAAGGTGGCATCTTTGAGTTGGGTTAATTCACCCCAGGTAATTCTAAGAACTACTACATAGGCATATGGTACAAACAATTCCCAGAATTTGTGGTTTGGGTTGCAAACAGAGAAACACCACTCTCAAACAGGACCTCCTCTGTGCTAAGACTCAATCAAGATGGCAATCTAGTCCTTTTGAATCAGTTGAATAGGATGGTTTGGTCCACCAATATAACCGCAATTGCCTCAAATTCCACCACTGCAGAGCTTCTTGACACTGGAAATCTTGTTTTGAGAGATCGGTCAAATTCCTCTGATGTTATTTGGCAGGGCTTTGATTATCCAACCGATACATGGCTACCAAAAGGACAGATTGGGAGGAACAAAATCACTGGAGAAAGACAGCGGATGACTTCATGGAAAAATTCAGAAGATCCGGCTCCTGGGTTGTTTTCACTTGAGATGGATCCTTCTGGACTTAATCAGTTTGTTTTGATGTGGAATAGATCTAAGATTTATTGGCGAAGTGGAGTTTGGACTGGGCAGTATTTCAGCTCAATTCCTGGAATGGCTGCAGATCAGCCCTACAAAATGACTCTTGTGGAGACCCAAAACAGAACCTATGCCACCTATGAGTTTTTGGATAATACTTCTATGACAAGAAGTGTTATGGACCCATTGGGGCAAGTCCAGCAATGCACACTGTTGTTGTCTTCCCAAACATGGAGTTGTTTTTGGTCTATGCCTACATCTCGATGTGAGATTTATTCCTACTGCAGCTCTTTCGGCATATGCACCCAGCCACAATCTACCCTGGCCTCTTGTTCCTGTTTGCGTGGTTTCGAACCAGGATCTCAAAAAGATTGGAGTTAAGCATTTGGTCAGGCGGATGCAAGAGGAGAACCCCCTTGCAGTGTGGTAGGAACACCTCTGTTGATGCAGAACAAGATGGGTTCTTTGTGATGCGCAACGTGCAGCTGCCAGTGAATCATCAGTCATTGACGACAGTCGGGAGCGCAAAAGATTGCGAATTGTATTGCATGAACAATTGTTCCTGTACTGCTTATGCATATGATAGTAATTGCTCTGTATGGAATGGTGACTTGATCAATCTGAAACAGCTGTCAGTTGGCGATGTTGGAGGAGGAGATCTTTATCTTCGCCTCGCAGCAATTGATCTGCAGGATTCAGGCAAAAAAAAGACATGGGTTCGTTGGGTTATTGGAGCTGTGGCGGTTGGGTGTGTGTTAGTTATTAGTCTTGTTACATTGTTCATTTGGATATATCGAAGGAGACAACGAGCAAAGTCTTCGGAGAAGGTTCAAGGCTCTTTGGTGTCATTTAGCTACAGAGAATTACAGAGCATTACCAAGAATTTCTCAGAGAAGTTAGGGAGAGGAAGTTTTGGTTCTGTTTTTAAAGGGAGTCTGCCTGATTCAACTCCTGTAGCTGTGAAGAAACTAGAAGGCTATAGACAAGGAGAGAAGCAGTTCAGAGCAGAAGTGAGCACAATTGGAGCAATTCAGCATGTTAATCTCATTCGCCTTTGTGGGTTCTGCTCTCAAGGTAATAATAGAATGCTAGTTTACGATTATATGCCAAAAGGTTCTTTAGATTCCCAACTGTTTCATAAGAAATATGAGACTTTGGATTGGAATACAAGATACCAAATTGCTCTTGGAACTGCTAGAGGGTTAGCCTATCTCCACGAAAAATGCAGAGAACGAATCATACATTGTGATATCAAGCCAGAAAACGTTCTTTTGGATTCTTCATTTTTCCCTAAGGTGGCAGACTTTGGCATGGCAAAGCTCGTCGGGCGGGAATTCAGCCGTGTTTTGACATCTATGAGAGGAACCATTGGCTATCTTGCTCCAGAGTGGATTTCGGGCGTTGCTATCACACCGAAAGCTGATGTTTATAGCTATGGAATGATGCTTTTTGAAATCATCTCAGGGAAGAGAAATTCAGAGCATTCGGGGGATGGGGGACCAACATTTTTTCCTACTTGGGCTGCAGGAAAAATTATTGATGGCGAATTTCATGCCCTGTTAGATGACCAATTGAAAGGTAATGCCAACATGGAAGAACTTGGTAGAGCTTCTAGAGTTGCTTGTTGGTGTATCCAAGACAATGAAGACGATAGGCCATCGATGGGGCTGGTCGTTCAGATTCTGGAGGGTGTGACAGAGGTAAACATCCCTCCCGTCCCAAGAGCTCTCAAAATTTTCACAGAGAATTAGATCAGAGTATTCTCCTGAAACTGTTACTCGAATTGTGGTGCACTTGGAAGTCTCAGCAGGCTTCAAGTATATTGTTGGCCTGCTTCAAGAAGGGAACTTGAAGGGGATATATATACCCTACGGTTTGCATTAAATCAGCTTAATTTCTATATTTGTTGTTCATATGGCTTGTTAAGTATGTGAGTCTATTTGATCTTCATGTTTTAGGATCACAAATCCATACCCAGGACTGGTAATATTGGTTCTAGTATTTGAATCTCTAGTTTTTAACTTCTTTAGCTAGTTACTATATGTGATCTTAATGTTTTAGAAGCCCAATTCTATCAAGGAATGAACATGAGTGGTTGTGTTGGTTCTAGCGTTCAATCCTTTTGTTTTAGTTTCTTTCATTGAAGCATAGAACTATGCCAGCATATCTGTTTCTGAGAGTTTATTATTCTGTAGCTTATATAATTGTTGAGCATATGTACCCTGTGGATGGATCGAAATCTTCTAATGAGTTTTCAAATAAACAGAAATGTAAAACGTCTTGTTTTCCTTGGTAAGAAAGAAGGCCAACACCGACCACTAGAACCAAATGATACTTGTCTTAAAAGGTGAAAGACAACAGTACTGTTATCAGTCTTATAAAATCAAAATCTTGGGACTGTTATTTAAGGTTTGATGTCTTGCCCAATCTTCTTAGACCGAACTCTAGGGCCTATTTGGCATCATTCTGGCAATGTCTTATTTTGAGAATGAATGAAAAAAAACTCATTCATGCACATCTATAAAATCTTTTCCTCTCTATCTCCCTCATCTATTTATCTAGATTTTCTGTCAGAAAATGTCAATCAAACAAGCTTTTCTTCATTCATTCTCAGAACGATGCCAAACGGGCCCCTATATTATACGATTTGACCGTATGAGTGTCATTTGTGGATTAGTAACAACAGTTCTTGAGGCCACCTGTAATTAGAAATAAAACTGCTTTAGTTATTTATGTAGGCCCAAATGGTCATGTGATTCTGTACCATATGTTTGTATATCTGATTATAGAGAGTTACACCTAATCAAATCAAACCATTCCTTTTTCTACCCTCGCAGTATACATATATCTTTTAGAGACGATGCACACAACTGCGCGCGATGATGCATGTTTCTCCATACATATTGTTGATAGAATGCTCAATAGTATGTACATTTTAGCATATTTTCAAAGAACATATTAACAATAGGTCCAACACCTTAGGCAACCTAATGGGCCATTCATATTGAGGCCTGATCAAGGAACCAAAGTGTTGTATACTGAAATAATTACAATGCACAAATAAGCAAGCAAAACAAGAGGAACACCCAGATTTATGAGGTTTGCTAGCGTGCTCACTTCCATCCAGCAAAGAGAGCAAATTTTTCCACTGTATCGGAGAAAGTAGGGTTTAGCTAGGGCCGAAATATCTTTATAACTCGACCCATAATATATACGGATATATCGCGAGTCAAGAAATGTAACTCACAATTAAATGGGTTGGGTTAAGGCCAACTTGGATACCTGCATGCCTAACTTGAATGTGTCGGGTTATGGTCAATCCGCATATCTAAATCTATTTAAATAATATGGTAGTATAATATTTTGGTGCATATAATAGTCTATTTTATATACAATGAGCCAATCTTGTGTTGGAGTTATTTTTCTTTTCTTTTTTTTTTTTTTTTTAAGCTAAACTCAAATATAGCCTTAATATTGGAAATGGATTGGGTTTGGGCCAAGATTCTATAAGTTGGCTCAAATTAAAAAAGGTTGACCCATATTAAATAAGGGTTATGTGGGTCCGGTTGACCCGCTTCAGGTGTGAGTTTAACTTATAGGACCTTTTTTAAAAATGGATCGGATATGAGTTGAACTTTAACCTATAGATACCCTTTGTCAACCAAACCAATTTTGACCTGACCCGACCTTTCTGCTACCACTGCTTCCAGCCTCTCAAATAAACCTTTTTTTTAATCATAAAAGTTCACAGAAAGAATACTTACATATAGTTCAAGTTACTGAAATAACCTTACTAGTGTAGGATAGGACTTAAAAGATCAATCACCATAGAATTCAAGTCATTTTTAATAGAGTTTTTTATATATACCTCGCTAAGATTTGTATGATTTGCAAATAGGCTCCGTGGTTTTTTTATTTGGAAATAGGCCCCTACTATTTTATTTCAATATTCATGTCCCCAAAATCAATATTCCAAATGAGAATGGATAACCACTAGGAGATTCGTGTTGAACTTTTATGAAAATGACAGTTTTGCCCTTACATCCATTAAACCAAAATTAGTGTATTATTATTTATTAAAAATACCATTATTTTATCCCCAGCTCCAACTGTCTCTCCTAATAACTCTTTAATGCAAATGAAGCCTAATCATGTATTTTCAAACCTGCATATTTTCATTTCCTTTCTTATCTAGGTTTGGGTTGAATCTGCCCTAGGGTCCATATGAGAAATGCATTAAATCTACTAGCATTAAATTCCATGCGATGCACGGATTAATTTATTGAGATTAATTAGTTAATTTAAGTATTTATTTAAATTAATCACTAATTAAAAATTACTAAGATTTTTAAATAAATTGTCAGTATTTAACATCATTGCATGCAGGATAAAGATAATAAAACAGATTTTACTTCTATTCAACTCAATCCTTCGAGAATTGATTATAAATATAATCACATAATGAAATTAACTTTTAAAGATTGAATAGAAATTGCTATTAAATATAAGTTTATATGCAATTCTAATATTTTGAATCACAATTTTCTTATGTCATTTGAACCATACAAGCATCTTGAAAATATGGTTAGAACATTTTTCTAATAATAGTTTTCATAATATTGTTATTATTTGTGAAACAAGAAATCGTTGCATAAAGTCTACATCTCCGTCCTCCCATATCTGCATAAATGGACAATGAGAATTTGTCTTGGAAAACAAACAACTAAACTAAAGACCAAAATTTAAGTATAAGTTTTATGTGTTTTCAAAGGGAAAACAAAGGACTCAATGAATGAAATCTTAAAGTTGAAAAGTCTTTATTTATTCTCGTCGTTGTCGTTAGAGAACTTTCACTGCTATTTGTCACTATCAATTCCTATTTCCCATTGATTATCTTGCCAACTCCATAAATATTATATAGGGTCGCTTTGTACTCATTTTTGGATTAAGTATTAATTAAAGAAAAAGGTATATGGATTGAGAGAATGAAATCTTAAACCTACAGGGTATTATTTATTACCTTTCACAGTTCTTTGTTTTTATATGATAGTGTGTTTATTATTGGCTGGTAATTTCTATATATTAGTTATAAATGTGCATTTGTAAATGTTGTGTGTTTATTTGCCTTTGAATAATTGATGTTTTTTTCTTAGAAACACAATTTTTTTTTTTTTTTTTTGAATCGTGTCCGTGATGATTCACTTTATGGCGTGGCCACGCATTGTCTTTAAAAAAAATCTAACATATCTATAATCTTGGTCTTAGCCCTTTACACAGTGGTTTTACTATAGGTAAATAATATGCAACATTAATTATAAATAACATATTAGAATGTGGAGATTATATCAATTCTTATGAATAATCAATCACAACAGATTAGAATGCTCTATAACAGCAGTTCTTATCAATTATCTACTCAATCATTTATATATATATATATATATATATATATATATATAAGATTTCAATCGCTCTCCTAGTTGTATGCCGAGAGTTTGTCCATCCAAATGGACCAAAAATCGGAACCCCTCAAACTACAATGGTACCATGGGTTTAACACTCATCTAGACGGACTAGGCCCATAGATCGACTATACACGGATCCGAATTGACTGTGAATTCGTTAAACTTGTTGGGGCCAAATAAAGATGGTAGGATGATCAAATGAGCCCATCCAGATCTCTAAATCCACTCAGTCCTAAGCCAACATGAGGCCCTCCATTGAGGTCCACTTGATGGTTCATCTAAATACACCGCACACGGGGCACCACTAATAGCGACTAGACCCCCCTCGATCAATTTGCATCCATCCAAATGGACTAGACCATTGGATCAATTGCACGCATGCTTTTTTGCGGAGAAAGTTTGTGGGCTGTAGATCAAGGGGTTCGGATGATCATGTGAAGTCTTTTTTTTTTTTAAACATGAGTAGGCTCTAATCAGTCCTTTCAATCAAATAGCCCCATCTCCATGTGGGTCCCCAAGTTGTCCCCACTGTGAGGTGCACTTAATCTCGATGCTCACCTCATGCATGGGTGTGTCAAAATTTATTTAGTGCACACGACGCACATGGGGACTTTCATTTGCACCTCGCCCACTTGATCACCCATTTGAATGAACTACACCTAGAGGAATCCCCTTGAATTACACTAATCCCAATTTTTTACACTCATCCGGATGGACTACACCATTGGATTGACTGTGCACACTATTTTAAGGGGTGAGAATTTGTAGGTCATTTCTCAAGGCTAGGATTATAAGGTGACATCCATATTTTATACACAAATAGGCCCCAACCAGTTCCTTAGAAAGACCCCCACCCATGGGGTTGGGTCCAAATGGGACAGCGGTGATGGCAAGATCTTCGTAGGCCCTAATGGTGCATAGTGAGGTGGCTTTACGTAGTGGGGGTCTGTATGGGGTCCAATCCATTCGATGGATGCAAACCCCAGCGTCCAACAACTATCATGGGGTCCTTTGTGTGTGAATGACTCGGATGGATCCTAACGTGCGCCGTGTAAAACTTGTCACCCTAAGACACAGGAATTCTCACAAGAAGATTTGCCTATGTTTTAAAATTTTATTCAAATGGGGAATAGTGCTGGATCTCTTGGATCTTATGTTTTTTCTTTTTTCCTTTTTTCTAACTACAGTTATAAGGAAAGTTGAGTGTAACTCATATTAAAAAGATCTTTTTGCATATATCCCCATAAGGTTTGTAGGATTTGTAGATAGGCGCTATGGTTTTAGTATTTGTAAATAGGCCCATATTTTTTCAATTTAATACCTTTTGTGCCCCAAAATCAGTAGCCTTCCAGCCACCGAAGGTTTTTAGAATGAAGTGACACTTTTGTCCATCTCTTTATCTCTATATGCATAGATTTAAAATCTTGGACTTATTTTTCTCTGAAGCTTGTAACATTAATAATTACATTTAGTGGGAGAGAATAACCACACATAAATCTATTTTTATCAGTATAGGGCCTATTTCATTAGACTCAAATCAATCATAGTGACAATGAAACCATGTGCTTATATATAGTTGGTTATAATTGAAGCAATCCATGCATGACCGACTGTTAGATTGATGAAAGTTTGAAAATACATGATTAGGCGCCATTTGCATTAAAGAGTTATTGGGAGAGACAGTCGGGACTTGGGATAAAATAATGATATTTTTTATAAATAATAATATACTCATTTTTGTTTAATGGATGTAAGGGAAAAGCTGTCATTTTCATAAAAGTCCAACATAAATCTCACAGTGGTTATCCATTCTCATTAGGAATATTGATTTTGAGGACATGAAAGGTATTGAAATGAAAGAATAGGGGCCTATTTAAAAATACAAAAACCACGGGGGGCTATTTGAAAATCATACAAACCTTAGGGTGGTATATACAAAAGAAAACTCTATTAAAAATGCCTTGAATTCTACGGTGATTGATTTTTTCAGTCCTATCCTACACTAGTAAGGTTATTTCAGTAACTCAAACTATATGTAAGTATTCTTTCTGCGAACTTTTATGATTAAAAACAAGGTTTATCTGATAGTCTGGAAGCAGTGGTAGCAAAAAGGTTGGGTCAGGTCAAAATTTGTTTGGCTGACAAAGGGTATCTATAGGTTAAAGTTCAACTCATATCTGATCCATGTTTTTTAAAAAGGTCAAGTAAGTTAAACTCATAGCTAAAGCGGGTCAACCGGACCCGCATAACCCTTATTTAATATGGGTCAACCTATTTAATTTGACCCAACTTATAGAATCTTGACCCAAACCCAATCCAAATATTGAGGCTATATTTGAGTTAAGCTTCAAAAAATGAAAAAATAACTCGAACACAAGATTGGCTCATTTTATATAAAATAGACTATTGTATGCACCAAAATATTATACTACCATATTATTTAAATTGATTTAGATATGCAGATTGACCCTAACCCCGACAGAGTCAAGTTAGGCATGCAGGTATCCAAGTTGGCGTTAGCCCAACCCATTTAACTGTGAGTCAGGTTTCTTGACTCGCGATATATCCGTATATATTGTGGGTCGGGTTATACAGATCTTTCCGCCCTAGCTAAACCCTACTTTCTCAGATACAGTGGAAAATTTTGCTCTCTTTGCAGGATGGAAGTGAGCACACTAGCAAACCACATAAATCTTGATGTTCCTTTTGTTTTGTTTGCTTATATGTACGCATTGTGATTATTTGAGTATACAACACTGTGGTTTCTTCAGGCCTCAATATGAATGGCCCATCAGGTTGCCTAAGGTGTTGGACCTATTGTTAATATGCTCTTTGAAAATATGCTAAAATGTACATACTATTGAGCATTCTATCAACAATATGTTTGGAGAAAAATGCATCATCGCGCGCAGTTGTGTGCATCGTCTCTAAGAGAATATTAGTTAAATCTATATGTATACTGCGAGTGTAGAAAAGGAATGGTTTGATTTGATTAGGTGTTATAAACTCTCTATAATCAGATATACTAACATATGGGACAGAATCATATGACCATTTGGCCTACATAAATAAGTAAAACGGTTTTATATCTAATTACAAGTGGCCTCAAGAACTGTTGTTACTAATCCACAAATGACACTCATATGGTCAAATCGCATAATATAGGGGCCCGTTTGGCATCATTCTGAGAATGAATGAAGAAAAGCTTGTTTGATTGACATTTTCTGACAGAAAATCTAGAAAAATAGACGAGGGAGATAGAGAGGAAGAGATTTTATGGATGTGCATGAATGAGTTTTTCTTCATTCGTTCTCAAAATAAGACATTGCCCGAATGATGCCAAATAGACCCTAGAATTTTTTCTAAGAAGATCAGGCAAGACATCAAACATCAAATAACAGTCCCAAGATTTAGGTTTTATAAGACGGATAACAGTAACGTCTTTCACCTTCAAGACAAGTATCATTTGGTTCTAGTGGTCGGTGTTGGCCTTCTTTCTTACCAAAGAAAACAAGATGCATTACATTTCTGTTTATTTGAAAATTCATTAGAAGATTTCGATCCATCTACAGGGTACATACGCTCAACAATGATATAAGCTACAGAATAATAAACTCACAGATGCTAGAACCAACACAACCACTCGTGTATTCGTTGATAGAGTTGGGCTTCTAAAACATTAAGATCAATACACTAACAGGCTAAAAAAAGTTAAAAACAAGAGATCACAATACTAGAACCAATATTACCAGTCATGGGTATGGATTTGTGATCCTAAAACATGAACAATTTTCAACTTTAAGATTTCATTCACTGAGTCCTTTATTTTCCCTTTGAAAACACATAAAACTAATACTTAAATTTTGGTCTTTATAGTTTAGTTGTTTGTTTTTCCGGACAAATTCTCATCCTCCATTTATGCAGATATGGGAGGACGGAGATGTAGATTTTATGCAACGATTTCTTGTTTCACAAATAATAAAAATATTACGAAAACTATTATTAGAAAAATGTTCTAACCATATTTTCAAAATGCTGGTGATGTTCAAATGACATAAGAAAATTGCGATTCAAAATATTAGAATTACATATAAACTTATATTTAATAGCAATTTCTATTCAATCTTTAAAAGTTAATTTCATTATGTGATTATATTTATAGTCAATTCTGGAAGGATTGAGTTGAATAGAAGTAAAATCTAATTATCTTTATCCTGCATGCAATGATGTTAAATACTGACAATTCATTTAAAAATGTCAGTAATTTTTAATTAGTAATTAATTTAAATATATATACTTAAATTAACTAATTAATCTCAATAAATTAATGCGTGCATCGCACGGAATTTAATGCTAGTAGATTTAATGCATTTCTCATATGGACCCTAGGGCAGATTCAACCCAGACCTAGATAAGAAAGGAAATGAAAATATGCAGGTTTGAAAATACATGATTAGGCTCCATTTGCATTAAAGAGTTATTAGGAGAGACAGTTGGGGCTGGGGATAAAATAATGGTATTTTTAATAAATAATAATATACTAATTTTGGTTTAATGGATGTAAGTGGCAAAACTGTCATTTTCATAAAAGTTCAACACGAATCTCCTAGTGGTTATCCATTCTCATTAGGAATATTGATTTTGGGGACATGAGCATTGAAATGAAATAGTAGGGGCCTATTTCCAAATAAAAAAACCATGGAGCCTATTTGCAAATCATACAAACCTTAGGGAGGTATATACAAAAAACTCTATTAAAAATGCCTTGAATTCTATGGTGATTGATCTTTTAAGTCCTATCCTACACTAGTAAGGTTATTTCAATAACTTGAACTATATGTAAGTATTCTTTTTGTGAACTTTTATGATTAAAAAAAAGGTTTATCTGAGAGGCTGGAAGCAGTGGTAGCAAAAAATCTGGTCAGGTCAAAATTGGTCTGGTTGACAAAGGGTATCTATAGGTTAAAGTTCAACTCATATCCGATCCGTTTTCAAAAAAGGTCAAATAAGTTAAACTCACACCTGAAGCGGGTCAACCGGACCCGCATAACCCTTATTTAATATGGGTCAACCTTTGTAATTTGACCCAACTTATAGAATCTTGGCCCAAACCCAATCCATTTCCAATATTAAGGCTATATTTGAGTTTAGCTTCAAAAAAAAAAAAGAAAAAATAACTCCAACACAAGATTGGCTCATTGTATATAAAATAGACTATTATATGCACCAAAATATTATAGTACCATATTATTTAAATAGATTTAGATATGCGGATTGACCGTAACCCGACACATTCAAGTTAGGCATGCAGGTATCCAAGTTGGCCTTAACCCAGCCCATTTAATTGTGAGTTACATTTCTTGACTCGCGATATATCCGTATATATTATGGGTGGAGTTATAAAGATATTTCGGCCCTAGCTAAACCCTACTTTCTCCGATACAGTGGAAAAATTTGCTCTCTTTGCTGGATGGAAGTGAGCACGCTAGCAAACCTCATAAATCTGGGTGTTCCTCTTGTTTTGCTTGCTTATTTGTGCATTGTGATTATTTCAGTATACAACACTTTGGTTCCTTGATCAGGCCTCAATATGAATGGCCCATTAGGTTGCCTAAGGTGTTGGACCTATTGTTAATATGTTCTTTGAAAATATGCTAAAATGTACATACTATTGAGCATTCTATCAACAATATGTATGGAGAAACATGCATCATCGCGTGCAGTTGTGTGCATCGTCTCTAAAAGATATATGTATACTGCGAGTGTAGAAAAAGGAATGGTTTGATTTGATTAGGTGTAACTCTCTATAATCAGATATACAAACATATGGGACAGAATCACATGACCATTTGGGCCTACATAAATAACTAAAGCAGTTTTATTTCTAATTACAGGTGGCCTCAAGAACTGTTGTTACTAATCCACAAATGACATTCATACGGTCAAATCGTATAATATAGGGGCCCGTTTGGCATCATTCTGAGAATGAACGAAGAAAAGCTTGTTTGATTGACATTTTCTGACAGAAAATCTAGAGAAATAGATGAGGGAGATAGAGAGGAAAAGATTTTATAGATGTGCATGAATGAGTTTTTCTTCATTCATTCTCAAAATAAGACATTGCGAGAATGATGCCAAATAGGCCCTAGAGTTCGGTCTAAGAAGATTGGGCAAGACATCAAACCTTAAATAACAGTCCCAAGATTTTGATTTTATAAGACTGATAACAGTGTTGTCTTTCACCTTTTAAGACAAGTATCATTTGGTTCTAGTGGTCGGTGTTGGCCTTCTTTCTTACCAAGGAAAACAAGACGTTTTACATTTCTGTTTATTTGAAAACTCATTAGAAGATTTCGATCCATCCACAGGGTACAGAATAATAAACTCTCAGAAACAGATATGCTGGCATAGTTCTATGCTTCAATGAAAGAAACTAAAACAAAAGGATTGAACGCTAGAACCAACACAACCACTCATGTTCATTCCTTGATAGAATTGGGCTTCTAAAACTTTAAGATCACATATAGTAACTAGCTAAAGAAGTTAAAAACTAGAGATTCAAATACTAGAACCAATATTACCAGTCTTGGGTATGGATTTGTGGTCCTAAAACATGAAGATCAAATAGACTCACATACTTAACAAGCCATATGAACAACAAATATAGAAATTAAGCTGATTTAATGCAAACCGTAGGGTATATATATCCCCTTCAAGTTCCCTTCTTGAAGCCGGCCAACAATATACTTGAAGCCTGCTGAGACTTCCAAGTGCACCACAATTCGAGTAATAGTTTCAGGAGAATACTCTGATCTAATTCTCTGTGAAAATTTTGAGAGCTCTTGGGACTGGAGGGATGTTTACCTCCGTCACACCCTCCAGAATCTGAACGACCAACCCCATCGATGGCCTATCGTCTTCATTGTCTTGGATACACCAACAAGCAACTCTAGAAGCTCTACCAAGTTCTTCCATGTCGGCATTACCTTTCAATTGGTCATCTAACAGGGCATGAAATTCGCCATCAATAATTTTTCCTGCAGCCCAAGTAGGAAAAAATGTCGGTCCCCCATCCCCCGAGTGCTCTGAATTTCTCTTCCCTGAGATGATTTCAAAAAGCATCATTCCATAGCTATAAACATCAGCTTTCGGTGTGATAGCAACGCCCGAAATCCACTCTGGAGCAAGATAGCCAATGGTTCCTCTCATAGAGGTCAAAACACGGCTGAATTCCCGCCCGACGAGCTTTGCCATGCCAAAGTCTGCCACCTTAGGCAAAAATGAAGAATCCAAAAGAACGTTTTCTGGCTTGATGTCACAATGTATGATTCGTTCTCTGCATTTTTCGTGGAGATAGGCTAACCCTCTAGCAGTTCCAAGAGCAATTTGGTATCTTGTATTCCAATCTAAAGTCTCAGATTTCTTATGAAACAGTTGGGAATCTAAAGAACCTTTTGGCATATAATCATAAACTAACATTCTATTATTACCTTGAGAGCAGAACCCACAAAGGCGGATGAGATTAACATGCTGAATTGCTCCAATTGTGCTCACTTCTGCTCGGAACTGCTTCTCTCCTTGTCTATAGCCTTCTAGTTTCTTCACAGCTACAGGAGTTGAATCAGGCAGACTCCCTTTAAAAACAGAACCAAAACTTCCTCTCCCTAACTTCTCTGAGAAATTCTTGGTAATGCCCTGTAATTCTCTGTAGCTAAATGACACCAAAGAGCCTTGAACCTTCTCCAAAGACTTTGCTTGTTGTCTCCTTCGGTATATCCAAATGAACAATATGACAAGACTAATAACCAACACACACCCAACCGCCACACCTACAATAACCCAACGAACCCATGTCTTTTTTTTGCCTGGGTCCTGCAGATCAATTGCTGCGAGGCGAAGATAAAGATCTCCTCCTCCAACATCGCCAACTGACAGCTGTTTCAGATTGATCAGGTCACCATTCCATACAGAGCAATTACTATCATATGCATAAGCAGTACAGGAACAATTGTTCATGCAATACAATTCGCAATCTTTTGCGCTCCCGACTGTCGTCAATGACTGATGATTCACTGGCAGCTGCACGTTGCGCATCACAAAGAACCCATCTTTTTCTGCATCAACAGAGGTGTTCCTACCACACTGCAAGGGGGTTCTCCTCTTGCATCCGCCTGACCAAATGCTTGAACTCCAATCTTTCTGAGATCCTGGTTCGAAACCACGCAAACAGGAACAAGAGGCCAGGGTAGATTGTGGCTGGGTGCATATGCCGAAAGAGCTGCAGTAGGAATAAATCTCACATCGAGATGTAGGCATAGACCAAAAACAACTCCATTTTTGGGTAGACAACAACAGTGTGCATTGCTGGACTTGCCCCAATGGGTCCATAACACTTCTTGTCATAGAAGTATTATCCAAAAACTCATAGGTGGCATAAGTTCTGTTTTGGGTCTCCACAAGAGTCATTTTGTAGGGCTGATCTGCAGCCATTCCAGGAATTGAGCTGAAAGACTGCCCAGTCCAAACTCCACTTTGCCAATAAATCCTAGTTCTATTCCACATCAAAACAAACTGATTAAGTCCAGAAGGATCCATCTCAAGTGAAAACAACCCAGGAGCCGGATCTTCTGAATTTTTCCATGAAGTCATCCGCTGTCTTTCTCCAGTGATTTTGTTCCTCCCAATCTGTCCTTTTGGTAGCCATGTATCGGTTGGATGATCAAAGCTCTGCCAAAAAACATCAGAGGAATTTGACCCATCTCTCAAAACAAGATTTCCAGTGTCAAGAAGCTCTGCAGTGGTGGAATTTGAGGCAATTGAGGTTATATTGGTGGACCAAACCGTCCTATTCAACTGATTCAAAAGGACTAGATTGCCATCTTGATTGAGTCTTAGCACAGAGGAGGTCTTGTTTGAGAGTGGTGTTTCTCTGTTTGCAACCCAAACCACAAATTCTGGGAATTGTTTGTACCATATGCCTATGTAGTAGTTCTTAGAGTTACCTGGGGTGAAGAAACCCAACTCAAAGATGCCACCTTTGGAGGATATGGTCTGGTTTCCAGAGAGAGCTTGGCCTAGAGAGATGGTTTCAGCTGCAGTGGAGACATGGATCTTGGAGAAGAAGAGGAGAGTCAGAAGAACAGAGAGTGAGAACCATGACTTGCTTCTTGTTTCCATCTCTGAAGAATGAAAATAGCTCTTGGGGCCATTGTATATGAAGGCCATTGTCAGATATCTTATCTGAAAAGTTGGTTGAATAATTAATCCATTTGCAAGTTGAGTCATTAATTCATTTGTATTCTTCTTACAGGAAACTCTCTTGGAAATCTCGAATTTGCATCATGATAGTTGTATATTTATGACCTGTTGCTTTCATGTTCACTCCATGAATTCAATTTTTGTAACTGATAGATTGCCCAAAATGGAAGAAATTGAAGTCTCCCATGGTAGCCCAATGCCTTTGGTTTGACTGAGAGCATAAAAGTAGAAATGCCAGTTTTTACAGGGCATTGAATACACACAGCGGTTTAGATACGTAAGAAGATTTTTTAAATGTTTTAGAAGTCTTTGATTCTGTTACATTGTCCTTACCTACATGACAATAAGACAAGCAGAAGACCCCTGCCTCGGCTCTGAATTTGAAAGAGGTACATACATCAACCATAACAAGTCTGAAGTGCATGTGAGTCACCAAAGACGGCAAGACTCAAAACAGAGGACCACATGGAGGGATTCCTTTTCTTTTTGCCCCCTCTGGTAAAACAAAGCTGATACTGGTTTTGGGTTTGGTTCAAAACAATGTTTGATTTCAATTTTAGGGCCTGTTTGGTTGCAGGCAATTGGAGATTTCTTATAAATTAGCATTCAAACCTTCAAAATTCTGATAATTGCATCATTTTACGTGATCAGCTTAGCTTATTATATTCACCATTCGAACACAATCAAAGAAGGAATTCAGATTTCTTAAAAACAGCAACTGAGTTTTGTCAAAAACCCTGACTAGGGAGGGTTAGATAACAATTTTTTAATGGGATTAGTCAGCAGGTGGGGGCTGAGTAGTAGACACCAAATAGTTAAATGTGTACCACATGAACCGACCCAGCTAAAAGGAAAACTGGGGTCAGCTGGATTATTATATATATTAAAGTCAAGTGTTCTTGATTCAATTCTCACCAAATTCATTCAATTTCGACTTTTTTTTATGGGGCATTGGTAAAAGTTACGTGTTTGGTAATTAACTAGTTAAAGTAAAGTAAAGTGAATTTAGACAAGAAATGACAAGGGGTCATATAAGAAAAACACAATTTCAAAATTCCGTCTGAATTTTTCAAAAAAAAAAAAAAAAAAGTCAAAAAAGCAATCTCCTTTCTCTACTAAACCAAACCAAACCGAACCAAACCAAGCAATCTCCTTTCTCCACTTAAAAAAAAAAAAAAAAAAACCTTACTTTTCTATACAAAAAGTTAAAAAGATTACATATCAAACAACTAAAAATAAAATGCCATCATAACACTTTATATTTTATTCTCTCTTAATTTGATGCTTCACCTCTCCATATTTCAATTCACAGGCGGTATATAATTTATGATGTTGAATCCCATGATCACTTTCCTTTTAAAATACTTACCCTAACCACTACAATATAAAACACTTCTAGATAAAAATTTACTAAAACAATGTCAAAAGTTGTTGAATAGAGAGAGGACTCTAGACACATGTTGCCAAATAACTTGTTTTGAACATTGACTTCAATAAGACTTTCTTTACCATATATTCAGAAAAGTAACAATATTTTTTAAGTGCTGTACTACCCTTACTATTATTTTATTTTTTTTCATGTTTATGCGTCATTGTAGATGTCATTGCTAGTACTATTTAAGAAGTATACAAGTTTAATCAGTTTTATATCCTTTAAAAAGTATTTTATTTTATTTTATTTTTTTTGTGCTATGGGAGGGTTGCAAGCTTGGACTAATCCCCCTATGGGTCCAAAAGAAAGTGAGGTAAACTCCCAGTGTTTTAGTGCTGTTTCCAACCTATAACCTTCAAGTGTGAACCGTGGTCTTAAGTCAACTGAGTTAACACTTGGAGTTCTTTAAAAAGTATAGTAAAAGATTCAAATATCAAACTGACCTATAACCCAAAATGAACGTAGACCTATAACCCAAATTGAACGTATGCATGGCCGGAATTAAGCCTCCTCCCCCTCAAATGTGAGGAATAGAATTCATATAGTTGACCTAATATAGTTATGACAAGACTTTAATAACAATAATTTGGGCTTTAATTAGAAATCACTCAAGCTGCAGGTTTCCGATTCAAGTTCAACCACATGCAATTATGGTCAGGTTGGCTGTACAGTTGCTTGTCTGCCTTTGATTACCTTGTGTTCGCACTCATTTTGTATCTAAGTAGGTCCTACCTGAGGTCAGTCGTGTAACGAGCCCTTTTATTTGACATTCAACTATCCTTGCTTGAGGGCTTTAAATATGAGTCCCAATCCTTTATCTCTTCTACTTAACCTAAGTTGAAGTGGAACTTCGCAATGGGATCGCCTATTAAAAATGTGAGCTTCTGAATTAAATGTCCTCTTAATGTATGGTGCGGTGCATTTTCAAATTTTACTCAATAAGAGTTGGTCTTATAATAAAATTAATCATTTGATTAAAAATATAATTAATATGATTTTATAGATAATCATTAATCAGTTTTTCTCTCAAACGTTTGGGTCAACTATAATTGAGGTTTTTTTTTCAAATTCAAATTAAGTCAAAATTTGGAAGGACATTTATTTCTAGCAGCTCGAATTTCCAATTCTTGGGTCTGATTGTTAAATTCCAGTCCAAGGATCTGGACTCTCTTTGAATTAGGGTGACCTAGGACAAGTTGCATGATGATTTGATGGATTGTCAACATCCGAAGAAATTGATCCGATGGGCCTGATGTGAACCCTAGTTTGTAGATGACATTACTTTTGATCAAACTGAAAATTTTATCTGTTAGAATTGTACTACTAGAACTGAAAAGCTCCCAATGAGGCATTAATTTTGACATGACAAATTGTGCTTGCCCTTTTGGAGCTTTCAATTTGGGTGAAATTTCAACTTTGGGACCAATCACAAATTTCAGTTTCGTGGTCAAACGAACACTAGACTATCTCTCAACCTTCTTAGCGGTGCTCGAGAGATCTTGGAATGTGACTAAAGGCTAAGGAGTCAAAAATATTTGACGATCCCTTTAATGATTTGTAAAAATGTTGTCAATCGATCAATCACAACTTCCATTAATGGCCTGGACTACTTCCAACTCATCGGACAAAAAAAACAAATTTTAATAAACCTTGCTTCTTGGCTTTCCTCATAGTGAAAAGGACAGCCCTCGCCACTGCTTAGGGTTTCGTAGGGCTCACATGTCACGGGTCTCACGTCAGATCAAATAGGACAGAGGCCTGCAGAGAACACAATCTCAATTAGTGTAAGACTTGATCTGTTCCCACTAATAAAACTCCCAATAGGATCGGTAGATGTGGGTTTCTTGGCGTGAGTGTGACTCTTTGGGACTTGTCCATATAAGATAAGAGAGCCCCAAAGTTGAATGCTCTAGATGGATACGAAAAGATTTGCGGAGCTTCCTAATCGCTGGAACGCACATAGATCTCCAGCCACGTGTCGGAGTCTCCTTATCCATATCCATCATTTGCTTCTTTAGAGGAATGAGCATTTTGACTATCTGACGACCCTACAAATAAAATAGAACCATTAAACCAAATTGCATAACCAAATCCTGTCTTTGCATAACCAAAGATGTGAGTCATGCCCTATTCCATTCTCAAGTTAAAGCTATTATTACCCCTTTTAATCAACGGTTTAGACTTACCACACAAAGAGGAGTAGTCCTCAATGTCTTTTCTTGCCATATATAAGGAATTAAGGGGTCGAATTTCTTTACCCCAAAAAATGAAATAATTTCTATTTTTCCATATTGCCCACCAAAGAGCTAACACCCAAGCTTTGGATTGGGGATTAGAAAAAGAAGTATTTGAGTCCCCCACTTCACAAAAGGTCCTCCACCAATCTTGGATATTAAAAGGAGAAAAGGAATGGGATAAGAGATCGAGAATGGAGCCAAACAACATGGCCCTAGCATGGTCACATTGAAATAACACATGTCCAATATATTCTTCACTCGATCTGCAAATCGGGCATAGATCACTTTGACTAAGATTTTTGACAAGAAGTAATTTACAAACCTTAATAGCCTTAATGAGGCATTTCTAGCCGAAGAGGAGCACTCTTTTGGGGCAAGAGATTTTCCATATGCACTTCCATTTGATAGGGGGCGTATTATTAGCAATGTTGTCTTTGTACATAACCTTCTAGGCCAATTTAGTAGAGAGCTTGCCATTATTAGTTAAATGCCAAATCCTGTTATCATCCCTTCTTTGCCAAGGAATGTAGATTTTTAATATATTATTGACATCCGTATTGTTATTGAGTATTCTCCTTAGTAGAGGTTTGTTCCATTGTCTTTCATTATTTAGGACATCTTTTACAACTAAATTAGGGTTAGGTACTTTGGAAACTAGCTTTCTTAATCCTCCCTCAGTAGGAATCTAATTACATCCCCACACTAGAATCTTTTTTTCCATTCCCTAGAATCCATCATACTTTAATCATTAACAAAATCGGTTGCTTCCTTAAAACATCTCTAGAACCATGAGTTGCCCTTTCTAAATTTAACTTCCCAATGAGTTTAATTTGGGTAATACACTTTTAGGATTTTAGAAGTTAGAAGTTCTTGGTTAGATAAGCATCTCCATCAAGTCTTTGCCAAGATGGCTAAATTATTTTTTTTCTTAAGACCCGTATCCCTAGTCCTCCTTCCTCAATACATTTACAAATTTGACTCTATTTAATAGTACGGAGTTTCTGCTTAACCTTAGTGTTTTCCTAGAAAAACTTTCTAAACATCTTTTCAATGGCTCCTATAGTTTTAAAGGGGATTTTGAGGACTGACATTTTATAAGCTGGAATAGCAGAGGCAACTAATTTTATTAGTGTACTTCTACCTGCTTAAGATATAAGGGGAATCTGCCAATTCAAAATTCTCCCTTTAATCTTAGATATAAGGGGTTGAAAGCTATTTGTTTGATTATTTATTTATTTTTGATGAGAAGATGGTTTTCCAGATGTTTTTCATCGTCATTCATGAGTCTGACACCAAGAATTCTAGTGAGCTCTCTGCTCCGCAGCCGACAAGTGCCCTTGCTAAAATATGCCGCAGATTTGTCAAAATTCACTGCCTGTCTCGACGTAAAATAGTAATCTTCAAGAATATCCTTGATGGCTCTAACTTCACTAAAAATAGTTCTACATAAAAGAAGGCTATTGTCTGCAAAATATAAATGGGATATGGTAGGAGCTTCTCACGCTACTCTAGCCTCGTGGATTATCCCTCCTTCCTCTACTTTGATGGGCATGCGAGATAGAACCTTTGCTTCTCAAATAAAGTGGTATGGGAAAGGGGGTTTCCTTGCCTTAAGCCTTTGTTAGGTATAACATTTCCAAAGGGGGGTTTATTAAGAAGAATTGAGAAAGAGACCGAGGAGATACATTCGTAGATAATTTGAATGAAGTCACTATGAAAGCCAAAAGCTTCCATAACCACAATTAGGAAATCCCATTCCATTCGGTCATATGGCTTAGCCATATCCAATTTGAGCCCCATATATATATATATATATATATATATTTAAGAGTGAAGGGTTTCATGGGCCACAATGTAGTTATCTGTAGTAGATCTGCCTTCAACAAAGGCCCATTGAGAAGAGCCTATAATTCTATCAAGGACCTTCTTAAGTTTGTTAGCAACTATCTTCACAATAATTTCGTAAATCACATTAGAGAGACTAATAGGTCCAAAATCATTCTCTCTCCAAAAAAAAAAGAAGTTTAAAATCATTCACTTTTTGGGGGTTTCCTTTTTTAAGGATATATAGAATAAAATTGTTATTAGTTTTTTCAACGAAGCCCTATAGAGTTACACATGTGTTGCCATCTAGACCAGGGGATTTGAGAGGTCCTATTTGAAATAAAGCCTCTTTAATTTCTATATCTGAAGGGATTGCCAATAGGGTTTTGAATTAATCGCGGGGTAAATTAGGTTCTTAATTGTACTAAAATCTCTCTTACCATTAGTAGTCATGATATTACTTAGGTTTTCATAGAAAGCTTCACCAATCTTGATTCTATCTTCTATATATCCATCTTCCCCCCTTGTCATTAATTTTTACTATTTTATTGTTCTTTCTTCTACAAATGGTGTTTTTTTTTTTTTGGTATCGGAGGGTTCCCAACCCTTTGGGTTAGACTAATCCCTCCGTGCTAGGAGGAAGCCATGCAAACACCCTTGTGGCCCCTAGGTGGTAGCACTAGTGGACTCAACTTTCGATTCTTAAAGAAGGGGGAACCGAGGGTCGAGACCAGTACCTCTAACTCCGGAAAAGGGAAGAACTGTGGTCTTGACCACTCGGTCAACTCTTTGGGGGTTTCTACAAATGGTACTAGCATGGAAGAACTTAGTATTTTTATCTCCCTCCTTGAACCACATTTGCCTAGACTTTTACCTCCATAGTTTTTCCTCTCTCTCATGTGGAACTCATCGAGCTTATTTGTTTAGCTCTATTTCCTTATTAATGATATTAGAGTTAGGCTCAATTTCCCTAATCTACTCAAGAGCTAGCTTAGTGTTATTAATAATATTTTTTTTTTCTATTTTTACCAAAACTAGCTAGTTTTGTTCCATTTGATGAGGTCTCTTCCTAGGACTTTAAGGGTTTTGTTAATTTTATCGTTATTTTCCACATATGATTTATTCAATCTTTTTAAAATAACATCTTCGCATTCTTTAACCCCTAACCACAAGCTATAAAATCTAAAGGGCCTAGGAAGTTTGGGTTTTTAAGCTTTTGAAATAAACATGATTGGAGAATGGTCCGAACCTCCCACAGTTAAAACTGAGAAGATCGCTTTAGGGAAATAGGTTTGCCAATCAATGTTACTAATCACCCTGTCTAGCCTTTCTTTGATATGGGTGATTCCTTTCCTCTTATTGGTCCACATAAATCTTGGCCCAACTGCACCAAGGTCTAACATTTTTAATTTATCTATAAATCCCAAAGCAAATTTTGCATTTTTGGGTCGAACCTCTTTCCACCCCCATTTCTCCTGCTTTTCCAAGACTTGGTTGAAGTCGCCAAACTACCATCCATGGGCCCTTGATATCATACCCTAGTTCAGTCATTTTATCCCAAAACTTAGATTTCTCAATTGGATATGGGGGCCTTGAAAGACAGTGATAAAGCAGTTCTGGTTAAAATCTCTGATAACACAATGCATAAGCCATCTGCTTTTTCGATGATTGACATGTTTCGACTTTAAGAGTATTAACCCAAAAAAAAGAGCAAGGCCAGACGCAGGTACAACTACCACTTCGACATTACGATAATATTCAGGTAAGAACTAGTTTTCACATATTATATGAGAACTTTTTTATGGAGTCCACTTAGGGATGTGATCACTTAGGGATGGGATCAAGGATGATGAAAAGATTTATGTGAGACCACAAGTATCAAGTTTTACTGCCAAACCCCTTCATCTGTGCCCTACAAGTTTAATGGCTTCATATTCAAAAAAATACTCAACCCTCGATCCAACGGTTCAATCCATTTGGATGTGTGCCCATCCTTGAGATTAGTGACTATCAGGGGTTTCCTATTAGTTGCTAGATTTGGATAGGTTGCTAGTCGGCCCTCATAAAAAAGTTCTTATATAATAGGTGAGAACTAATTCTCACTTGAATATTTCCTAATAAGAAACGATTTTGGGTAATATGCTCTTTGCACAATCTTTGAAGTTCCAAAACTATTGAGGCGGTTAAACTCACCCTTGATAGTAAATTATGAGTTTTTTCTTAAAAAATTTACCCAAAAATTTACCTTAGACAGTCACCGAAAAAAAAAAAAATAAGGACCCAATAGTTCACATGACACCAAAGTAAAAGTATGGATTTCTCTTTCTTGTCACGTTCGCCAAGGGAAACAAGTGGTGTATAGGAACCGGGTCGAGTGGGTGCAGGAGAGAGACTATTCTCTTTTTCGGTTTTTAGAAACCAACCGGACCAGAATTGCAGCAGTCCAACAAGCGAACCAAGCAGGAATTTTTTTTTTTTTTTTTTTTTTTTTAATCTCACTCACCACTTGGCAGTCAAAGACACCTTTTTTCTCTTTTTCAAGTTCACTGCACCATGTGACTTCCCAATCTAGAAGAGAGCCATGCTACTTGTCCCGAGATTTTTGTCCCGGGACATGGACCGGCTCCTATGGGAGCCATTGGATCCCATGGCTGCCATGGGATCCAACGGCTCCCATGGCAAGTCTGTCCATGTCCTGGGACAAAACTCGGGACAAGTAGACTTTTTCTTCAGAAGAGGCACCACGCAACTTTCCGATTCAAAAACAAAAATCAGTGTAAAAGTTTTGGTCCCCGTAAAACTTTAGTAGTAGTTTGGTGGATGAGAAGAAAATCTTCTTTCAGAATGGGAAGGAAGTCGAGAAATAAGGAGAAAGTATATTGTAAAATATCAGTATTAGGTGACGATATCTTTGCCCAACAAATTTAAATTTCTCTTTAATTGTCACTCGTAGCCCAACCATTTATGAAATCTTATTGAAGGTGAGAATGGGCGACAACATCATTGCTCCAGAGAACATGAAAAAGTTCATGAAAACTCAAGAAAGTCACTCTTTTCTTTAAAAGAAAACTTGGCTATTCCCCCCGTAGCACCACACATGTCAAACTCAAGATGAATTAATGGGCACCCATTGCTTGTCAAGTAAGAATATGAAGTGACTTCTCACTCAAAAGAACCCAATTATAAGGAGTCACACATCAAAGCAACCGACACATAAAACAAATTCTAAAATCTCTTTTTCCTTTTAGAAGATCATGTAGCATAAAAACTTATTTCACATGGCTACCTAATAAAAAATCTTTGCCTTTGCCCCCACACAATTGGTGGTTGTGCCAAGGAGGTGGATTTAAAAAACCTTGAGACGATTTCGCCAACTAACCCGCAGGATGACTACATAAAGATGAATATTAAATTTCATATTGTTGTGTCCCAATATCAAGATTTTATCACAAGATTATATTTCAGAACTAGCAGTTCTTAGCAGCATTTTTCAACAGGGAGTTTCCGCAACTCCTATCTAGCCTAGGGAATCTTGACATCAAAAGAATTTCGCCCACCATAACTCAGCCAAACCACTAAAAAACATGGATTTCAAATGAGATTTTTTTATAGGCTTAAACATCACACTGATTGAACTAATACCAACCATGATTTTTTCTAATTAATTGGAGAGTTCATGTTTCTTATCAGTCTATGCGTGCTATGCTTACCTCTTTATTGGAGTTCAACAACCTCTACAAGAGGTATTCAATGTTGGAAAAATGTCTAGTTCAAATCACGTAGGAAAACTAGTAGGAGAGAAGGCGGATGCGATGAGTTATGTATAGAAAACGAGCGACGATGTCTTTGCTCGTTGAAAAGGGGCGAAAAAGAAGAAACTACTGTGTCCTTTTTTGATTAGTTGCCATTTAAGGTGATTTTTCACATAAATTCTTTGTTTTTTTAAAGAGGCATAAACTAAAAAAATCCCACCAAATATGATAACCACAACTGAGGATCCCAAACTTTCATGATATCAATAGAGGTCCCTCCCGCCCAAATCCTTAGTTGATGAATGTGTAAGAAGAGCGAAAGAGGAGAGAAGAAACAAAAATGGAAGGGAAGACCAATCTCCATCTTCATTGGCCTCCATCTCCACTGATCTCCATCGATTTTAGGATTTTTTTTTTTTTTTTTTTTTTGGAGATTTCTTCTCCAACAATCGATTCTTCTCTATAGGCAAAGATGGCAGACAAGCCTATCAGTCTCGAGGAGATAAAAATATGAGATAGCCGATCCAACATCATTGTATATGAAGACCATTGTCAGATATCTTATCTGAAAAGTTGGTTGAATAATTAATCCATTTGCAAGTTGAGTCATTAATTCATTTGTATTCTTCTTACAGGAAACTCTCTTGGAAATCTCGAATTTGCATCATGATAGTTGTATATTTATGACCTGTTGCTTTCATGTTCACTCCATGAATTCAATTTTTGTAACTGATAGATTGCCCAAAATGGAAGAAATTGAAGTCTCCCATGGTAGCCCAATGCCTTGGTTTGACTGAGAGCAAAAAACTAGAAATGCCAGTTTTTACAGGGCATTGAATACACACAGCGGTTTAGATACGTAAGAAGATTTTTTAAATGTTCTAAAAGTCTTTGATTCTGTTACATTGTCCTTATCTACATGACAATAAGACAAGCAGAAGACCCCTGCATGGACTCTGAATTTGAAAGAGCTAGTTACATACATGACCATAACAAGTCTGAAATGCATGTGAGTCACCAAAAACGGCAGGACTCAAAACAGAGGACCACATGGAGGGTTTCCTTTTCTTTTTCCCCCTCTGGTAAAACAAAGCTGATACTGGTTTTGGGTTTGGTTCAAAACAATGTTTCATTCCAATTTTAGGGCCCGTCTGGCTGCAAGCAACTGAAAATTTCTTATAAACTAGCATTCAAACCTTCAAAATTCTGATGATTGCATCATTTTACGTGATCAGCTTAGCTTATTATATTCACCATTCGAACACAATCAAAGAAGGAATTCAGATTTCTTAAAAATAGCAACTGAGTTTTGTCAAAAACCCTGACTAGGGAGGGTTAGATAACAGTTTTTTAATGGGATTAGTCAGCAGGTGGGGACTGAGTAGTAGACACCAAATAGTTAAATGTGTACCACATGAACCGACCCAGCTAAAAGGAAATTTGGGGTCAGCTGGATTATTATATATATTAAAGTCAAGTGTTCTTGATTTAATTCTCACCAAATTCATTCAATTTCGACTTTTTTTTTTATGAGGCATTGGTAAAAGTTACGTGTTTGGCAATTAACTAGTTAAAGTAAAGTAAAGTGAATTTAGATAAGAAATGAAAAGGGGTCATGTAAGAAAAACACAATTTCAAAATTCCTTCTGAATTTTTCAAAAAAAAAAAGTCAAAAAAGCAATCTCCTTTCTCCACTAAACCAAACCAAACCAAACCAAGCAATCTCCTTTCTCCACTTAAAAAAAAAAAAGAAAAAAAAAAGCAACTTACTTTTCTATACAAAAAGTTAAAAAGATTACATACCAAACAACTAAAAACAAAATACCATCATAACACCTTATATTTTATTTTCTCTTAATTTGATGCTTCACCTCTCCATATTTCAATTCACAGGCAGTATATAATTTGTGATGTTGAATCCCATGATCACTTTCCTTTTAAAATACTTACCCTAACCACTACAATATAAAACACTTTTAGATAAAAAATTACTAAAACAATGTTAAAAGTTGTTGAATAGATAGAGGACTGTAGACACATGTTGCCAAATAACTTGTTTTGAACATTGACTTCAATAAGACTTTCTTTACCATATATTCAGAAAAGTAACAATATTTTTTAAGTGTTGTACTACCCTTACTATTATTTTATTTTTTTTTCATGTTTATGCGTCATTGTAGATGTCATTGCTAGTACTATTTAAGAAGTATACAAGTTTAATCAGTTTTATATCCTTTAAAAAGTATTTTATTTTATTTTATTTTATTTTAGTTTGTGCTATGGGAGGGTTGCAAGCTTGGACTAATCCCCCTCTGGGTCCAAAAGGAAGTGAGGTAAACTCCCAGTGTAGTAGTGCTGTTTCTAACCTATAACCTTTAAGTGCGAACCGTGATCTTAAGTCAACTGAGCTAACCCTTGGAATTCTTTAAAAAGTATAGTTAAAGATTCAAATATCAAACTAACCTATAACCCAAATTGAACGTATGCATGGCCGGAATTAAGCCTCCTCCCCCTCAAATGTGAGGAATAGAATTCATATAATCGACCTAACATAGTCATGACAAGACTTTAATAACAATAATTTGGGCTTTAATTAGAAATCACTCAAGCTGCAGGTTTCCGATTCAAGTTCAACCACATGCAATTATGGTCAGGTTGGCTGTACAGTTGCTTCTCTGCCTTTGATTTCCTTGTGTTCGCACTCATTTTGTATCTAAGTAGGTCCTACCTGAGGTCAGTCATGTGTAACGAGCCCTTTTATTTGACATTCAACTATCCTTGCTTGAGGGCTTTAAATATGAGTCCCCATCCTTTATCTCTTCTACTTAACCTAAGTTGGAGTGGAACTTCTTAATGGGATCGCCTATTAAAAACGTGAGCTTCTGAATTAAATGTCCTCCTAATGTATGGTGCGGTGCATTTTCAAATTTTACTCAATAAGAGTTGGTCTTATAATAAAATTAATCATTTGATTAAAAATATAATTAATATGATTTTATAGATAATCATTAATCAGTTTTTCTCTCAAACGTTTGGGTCAACTATAATTGAGTTTTTTTTTTCAAATTCAAATTAAGTTAAAATTTGGAAGGGCATTTATTTCTAGCAGCTCGAATTTCCAATTCTTGGGTCTGATTGTTAAATTCCAGTCCAAGGATCTGGACTCTCTTTGAATTAGGGTGACCTAGGACAAGTTGCATGATGATTTGATGGATTGTCAACATCCGAAGAAATTGATCCGATGGGCCTGATGTGAACCCTAGTTTGTAGATGACATTACTTTTGATCAAACTGAAAATTTTATCTGTTAGAATTGTACTACTAGAACTGAAAAGCTCCCAATGAGGCATTAATTTTGACATGACAAATTGTGCTTGGCCTTTTGGAGCTTTCAATTTGGGTGAAATTTCAACTTTGGGACCAATCACAAATTTCAGTTTCATGGTCAAACGAACACTAGACTATCTCTAAACCTTCTTAGCAGTAGTCGAGAGATCTTGGAATGTGACTAAAGGCTAAGGCGTCAAAAATATTTGACGATCCCTTTAATGATTTGTAAAAATGTTGTCAATCGACCAATCGCAACTTCCATTAATCGCCTGGACTACTTTCAACTCATTAGACAAAAAGACAAATTTTAATAAACCTTGCTTCGTGGCTTTCCTCATAGTGAAAAAGACAGCCCTCGCCACTGCTTAGGATTTCGTATGGCCCACATGTCACGGGTCTCACGTCAGATCAAATAGGACAGAGGCCTGCAGAGAACACAATCTCAATTAGTGTAAGACTTGATCTGTTCCCATTAATAAAACTCCCAATAAAATCGGTGGATGTGGGTTTCTTGGTGTGAGTGTGACTCTTTGGGACTTATCTATATAAGATAAGGGAGCCCTAGAGTTGAATGCTCTAGATGGATACAAAGAGATTTGCGGAGCTTCCTAACCGCTGGAACGCACATAGATCTCCGGCCACGTGTCGGAGTCTCCATATCCATATCCATCATTTGCTTCTTTAGAGGAATGGGCATTTTGACTATCTGACGACCCTGTAAATAAAAATAGAACCATTAAACCAAATTGCATAACCAAATCCCGTCTTTCCATCAAAGGCTCTGAAGGCCGCATCTAAAAAGATGTGAGTCATGCCCTATTCCATTCTCAAGTTAAAGCTATTATTACCCCTTTTTTAATCAACGGTTTAGACTTACCACACGAAGAGTAGTAGTCCTCAATGACTTTTTTTGCCATATATAAGGAATTAAGGGGTCGAATTTCTTTACCCCGAAAAATGAAATCATTTCTATTTTTCCATATTGCCCACCAAAGAGCTAACACCCAAGCTTTGGATTGGGGATTAGAAAAAGAAGTATTAGAGTCCCCCGCTTCACAAAAGGTCCTCCACCAATCTTGGATATTAAAAGGAGAAAAGGAATGGGATAAGAGACCTAGAATGGAGCCAAACAACATGGCCCTAGCATGGTCACATTGAAATAACGCATGTTCAATATATTCTTCACTCGATCTGCAAATCGGGCATAGATCACTTTGACTAAGATTTTTGACAAGAAGTAATTTACAAACCTTAATAGCCTTAATGAGGCATTTCTAGCCGAAGAGGAGCACTCTTTTGGGGCGAGAGATTTTCCATATGCACTTCCACTTGATAGGCAGCGTATTATTAGCAATGTTGTTTTTGTACATAACCTTCTAGGCCAATTTAGTAGAGATCTCGCCATTATTAGTTAAATGCCAAATCCTGTTATCATCCCTTCTTTGCCAAGGAATGTAGATTTTTAATATATTATTGACATCCGCATTGTTATTGAGTATTCTCCTTAGTAGAGGTTTGTTCCATTGTCTTTCATTATTTAGGACATCTTTAACAACTAAATTAGGGTTAGGTACTTTGGAAACTAGCTTTCTTAATCCTCCCTCAGTATGAATCTAATTACATCCCCACACTAGAATCTTTTTTCCATTCCCTAGAATCCATCATACTTTAATCATTAACAAAATCGGTTGCTTCCTTAAAACATCTCCAGAACCATGAGTTGCCCTTTCTAAATTTAACTTCCCAAAGAGTTTAATTTGGGTAATACACTTTTAGGATTTTAGAAGTTAGAAGTTCTTGGTTAGATAAGCATCCCCATCAAGTCTTTGCCAAGATGGCTAAATTATTTTTTTTTCTTAAGACCCGTATCCCTAGTCCTCCTTCCTCAATACATTTACAAATTTGACTCTGTTTAATAGTATGGAGTTTCTGCTTAACCTTAGTGTTTCCCTAGAAAAACTTTCTAAACATCTTTTCAATGGCTCCTATAGTTTTAGAGGGGATTTGGAGGACTGACATTTTATAAGCTGGAATAGCAGAGGCAACTAATTTTATTGGTGTACTTCTTCTTGCTTAAGATATAAGGGGAATCTGCCAATTCAAAATTCTCCCTTTAATCTTAGATATAAGGGGTTGAAAGCTATTTGTTTTATTTATTTATTTATTTTTGATGAGAAGATGGACTTCCAGATGTTTTTCATCGTCATTCATGAGTTCGACACCAAGAATTCTAGTGAGCTCTCTGCTCCGCAGCCGACAAGTGCCCTTGCTAAAATATGCCGCAGATTTGTCAAAATTCAGTGCCTGTCTCGACGTAAAATAGTAATCTTCAAGAATATCCTTGATGGCTCTAACTTCACTAAAAATAGTTCTACATAAAAGAAGGCTATCGTCTGAAAAATATAAATGGGATATGGTAGGAGCTTCTCATGCTACTCTAGCCCCGTGGATTATCCCTCCTTCCTCTACTTTGATGAGCATGCGAGATAGAACCTTTGCTTCTCAAATAAAGTGGTATGGGAAAGGGGGTCTCCTTGCCTTAAGCCCTTTGTTAGGTATAACATTTCCAAAGGGGGGGTCTATTAAGAAGAATTGAGAAAGAGACCGAGGAGGTACATTCGTAGATAATTTGAATGAAGTCACTATGAAAGCCAAAAGCTTCCATAACCACAATTAGGAAATCCCATTCCATTCGGTGATATGGCTTAGCCATATCCAATTTGAGCCCCATATATATATATATATATATATATATTTAAAGAGTGAAGGGTTTCATGGGCCACAATGTAGTTATCTATAGTAGATCTGCCTTCAACAAAGGCCCATTGAGAAGAGCCTATAATTCTATCAAGGACCTTCTTAAGTTTGTTAGCAACAATCTTCGCAATAATTTCGTAAATCACATTAGAGAGACTAATAGGTCCAAAATCATTCTCTCTCCAAAACAAAAAAAAAAAAAAAAGAAGTTTCAAATCATTCACTTTTTGGGGGTTTCCTTTTTTAAGGATATATAGAATAAAATTTTTATTAGTTTTTTCAACGAGGCCCTATAGAGTTACACATGTGTTGCCATCTAGACCAGGGGATTTGAGAGGTCCTATTTGAAATAAAGCCTCTTTAATTTCTATATCCAAAGGGATTGCCAATAGGGTTTTGAATTAATCGCGGGGTAAATTAGGTTCTTAATTGTACTAAAATCTCTCTTACCATTAGTAGTCATGATATTACTTAGGTTTTCATAGAAAGCTTCACCAATCTTGATTCTATCTTCTATATATCCATCTTCCCCCTTTGTCATTAATTTTTACTATTTTATTGTTCTTTCTTCTACAAATGGTCTTTTTTTTTTTTTGGTATCGGAGGGTTCTCAACCCTTTGGGTTAGACTAATCCCTCCGTGCCAGGAGGAAGCCATGCAAACACCCTTGTGTTCCCTACGTGGTAGCACTAGTGAACTCAACTGTCGATTCTTAAAGAAGGGGGAACCGAGGGTCGATACCAATACCTCTAACTCCAGAAAAGGAAAGAACTGTGGTCTTGACCACTCGGCCAACTCTTTGGGGTTTCTACAAATGGAACTAGCATGGAAGAACTTAGTATTTTTATCTCCCTCCGTAAACCACATTTGCCTGGACTTTTGCCTCCATAGTTCTTCCTCTCTCTCATGTGGAACTCATCGAGCTTATTTGTTTAGCTCTATTTCCTTATTAATGATATTAGAGTTAGGCTCAATTTCCCTAATCTACTCGAGAGCTAGCTTAGTGTTATTAATAATATTTTTTTTTTCTATTTGTTACCAAAACTAGCTAGTTTTGTTCCATTTGATGAGGTCTCTTCCTAGGACTTTAAGGGTTTTGTTAATTTTATCTTTATTTTCCACATATGATTTATTCAATCTTTTTAAAATAACATCTTCGCATTCTTTAACCCTAACCACATGCTATAAAATCTAAAGGGCCTAGGAAGTTTGGGTTTTTAAGCTTTTCAAATAAACATGATTGGAGAATGGTCCGAACCTCCCACAGTTAAAACTGAGAAGATCGCTTTAGGGAAACAGGTTTGCCAATCAATGTTACTAATCACCCTGTCTAGCCTTTCTTTGATATGGGTGATTCCTTTCCTCTTTTTGGTCCACATAAATCTTGGCCCAACTGCACCAAGGTCTAACATTTTTAATTTATCCATAAATCCCAAAGCAGATTTTGCCTTTTTGGGTCCAACCTCTTTCCACCCCCATTTCTCCTGCTTTTCCAAGACTTGGTTGAAGTCGCCAAACTACAATCCATGGGCCCTTGATATCATACCCTAGTTCAGTCATTTTATCCCAAAACTTAGATTTCTCTATTGGATAGGGGGGCCTTGAAAGAGAGTGATAAACCACTTCTGGTTAAAATCTCTGATAACACAATCCATAAGCCATCTGCTTTTTCGATGTTTGACATGTTTAGACTTTAAGAGTATCAACCCTAAAAAAAGAGCAAGGCCAGACGCAGGCACCACTACCACCTCGACATTACGGTAATATTCATGTGAAAATTAGTTCTCACATATTATATGAGAACTTTTTTGTTGGGCCCATTTAGGGAAGGGATCAGGGATAATGGAAAGATTTATATGAGACCACAAGTATCAAGTTTTACCACAAACCCCTTCATCTGTGGCCTACAAGTTTAATGGCTTCATATTAAAAAAATTACTCAACCTCCGATCCAACGGTTCAGTCCATTCAGATGTGTGCCAATCATTGAGATTAGTGACTATCAGGGGGCTCCCTATTAGTTGCTAGGTTTGGAAGGGTTGCTAGTTGGGCCCCACAAAAAAGTTCTTATATAACAGGTGAGAACTAGTTTTCACTTGAATATTTCCTAATAAAAAACGGTTTTGGGTAATTTGCTCTTTGCACAATCCTTTAAATTCCAGAACTATCAGAGGCGGTTAAGCTCACCGTTGACAGTAAATTTTGAGATTTTTTTTTTAAGAAATTTATCCGAAAAATTACCTTAAATGATCACTTAAAAAAAAAAAAAAAAAAAATTAAGGCCCCGATAGTTCATATGACACGGCTGTAAAGTATGGATTTCTCTTTCTTGTCACGTGAAACAAGTGGTGTATGGGAACCGGGTCAAGTGGGGGCAGGAGAGAGGCTATTCTCGTTTTTCGGTCTTTAGAAACCAACCGGACCAGAATTCCAACAGTCCAACAAGCGAACCAAGCAGGATTTTTTTTTTAAATCTCACTCACCACTTGGCCGTGAAAAGACACTTTTTTCTCTTTTTCAAGATCACTGCACCATGTGACTTTCGGATTCAAAAACAAAAATCAGTGTAAAAGTTTTGGCCCCCTATTAAACTTTAGTAGTAGTTTGGTGGATGAGAAGAAAATCTGTTTTTTTTTTTAGAATGAAAAGGAAGTCAAGAAATAAGGAGAAAGTATATTGCAAAATATCAGTGTTAGGTGACGATATCTTTGTCCAACAAATTTAAATTTCTCTTTAATTGTCGCTCGTACTCCAACCGTTTATGAAACCTTATTGAAGGTGAGAATGGGCGACAACATCGTTGCTCTAGAGAACACGAAAAAGTTCATGAAAACTCAAGAAAGTCGCTCTTTTCTTTAGAAGAAAACTTGGCTATTCCCCCGTAGCACCACACATGTCAAACTCAAGATGAATTAATGGGCACCCATTGCTTGTCAAGTAAGAATATGAAATGACTTCTCACTCAAAAGAACCCAATTATAAGAAGGAGTCACACATCAAAGCAACCGACACATAAAACAAATTCTAAAATCTCTTTTTCCTTTTAGAAGATCATGTAGCATAAAAACTTATTTCACATGGCTACCTAATAAAAAATCTTCGCCTTTGCCCCCACACAATTGGTGGTTGTGCCAAGGAGGTGGATTTAAAAACCTTGAGACGATATCACCAACTAACCCGTAAGATGACTATATAAAGATGAATATTAAATCTCATATTGTTGGGTCCCAACATCAAGACTTTAACACAAGATTATATTTCAGAACTAGCAGTTCTTAGCAGCATTTTTCAACAGGGAGTTTCCGCAACTCCTATCTAGCCTAGGGAATCTTGACATCAAAAGAATTTCGCCCACCATAGCTCAGCCAAACCACTAAAAAACATGGATTTCAAATGAGATTTTTTTATAGGCTGAAACATCACACTGATTGAACTAATACCAACCATGATTTTTTCTAATTAATTGGAGAGTCCATGTTTCTTATCAGTCTATGCGTGCTATGCCTACCTCTTTAATGAAGTTCAACAACCTCTACAAGAGGTATTCAATGTTGGGAAAAGGTCTAGTTCGAAAACGTGCAGAAAACCAGAAATCACATAGGAAAACTGGTAGGAGAGAAGGCAAATACGATGAGTTATGTATAGAAAACGAGCGAGATGTCTTTGCTCGTTGAAAAGGGGCGAAAAAGAAGAAACTACTGTGTCCTTTTATGATTAGTTGCCATTTAAGGTGATTTTTCACATAAATTCTCTTCTTTTTTTGTAAAGAGGCATAAACTAATAAAATCCCACCAAATATGATAACCACAACTGAAGATCCCAAACTTTCATGATATCAATCGAGGTCCCTCCCGCCCAAATCCTTAGTTGATGAATGTGTAAGAAGAACGAAAGAGGAGAGAATAAACAAAAATGGAAGGGAAAACCAATCTCCAGCTTCATTGGCCTCCATCTCCACTGATCTCCATCGATTTTAGGACTTTTTTTTTTTTTTTTTTTTTTTTTTTTTTTTTTTTTGAGATTTTCATCTCCAACAATCGATTCTTCTCTATAGGCAAAGATGGCAGACAAGCCTATCAGTCTCGAGGAGATAAAAATATGAGATAGTCGATCTAGTATGGAGACAGTTGAATCTTCTTTAAATTTCTAGGCTTTTCTCCAATTCTACAATCCGTTTGAAATAGATTTGCAGTTTTGTACAATGCTTTTAGTTGATTTTGGTTACAAATTGTGCCAGGCATGTGCCACTACAGTGCAACATCATCTTCTTGGTTTCTCTTCACCATCAATTCCAAAGGTGAGTCTTCCCATTTCTTTGTTTCCATTTCAACCTTTTTCTGTTAAAATGTGGTTTAAATGTAATGGTTTAAAATTTTTTCTTTGTTCCCATTTTAATTTAGGTTTCGATTGATTAGTTTGTCTATTTCCATATTTTATATAGGTTCTAACCCGTGGACTTAGACCCAACATATGAGTCTTTGTTGTTATAAATTATAGCTTAAAATCAACTATAGTCGGTCATTTTATGTTTAATATTGAAGGTAGTTAGCTTGATAAGCCATTATAAGTCAGATGACATTCTTATTTTTAGAAAATAATAAAAACTAAAGTTAAAATTAATTTTAGAACTAGATCTCAATCCTAACATAGGATATATTCATATCGTTTTATTCTAACCGAATTTGAAACCAATAAAACAAGTTTCTAGGGTTCAGGGTGCCCCATAACAGACCCATTTACACCCCTTTATAGGTTCATATGTTGACCATCCATTTGTAGGAAACAAATCAGCCCTGTGTCCTGTCTGAAGATCCCAACCTTACATCTGGATGCTTAAATGTCTTCTGCTTCAATCAACATGGCCCACCACAGCTAGAGAGCACAAATTGCAAAAGTGAGTTAGCCTCACAGCGGCATTTCATCGAACGCATGGACACTGCTCTCTTCTCTCCATCTTCCCTCTTCAACGACAGCGACAAAGAAGACGAAAACAGCTGCAATACAGAGCAGAGAACCCATGCTTTTCCTGGAATGGTATGTTCTCTCAACTGTTACAAACTGAAATCGAGAAATCCCTACACCCCAAAATCAGGAAGACCCGTCTGTTTTCATTACCCAAGTCTCTCTTTTACTATTTTTCTCCCCTTTCAATTGAATGGGGTCGTGGGGTCTGATTATTTTCTATCTATATATGATGTTGATGCAGGAATTGGTGATTCGGGAATTCTCATTTCATGAACTGAATGCTAATCTGCTGTGGCCGGGTACTTTTGCTTTTGCTGAATGGTTGGTTCAAAACAAGAGCTTATTCCAAGGCAGGCGCATCTTAGAACTGGGCAGGTCCTTTTCTCCACTAAAAACCCTATCTTTCATGGAATCTTGTAAAATATTGCTGTTGTTGTGATTATTATTATGGGTTAAAGCAGTGTGTCCCAAAAGGAAAAAAAAAAAAAAAGGGTTCTTGGGGTACTATTGCCTTAGAAGAGTGTTGGGAATTTGGGGTTTGTTCTTGGTGGAATGTAAATATAAATTACTGTTGAAAAAGTAGTTTTATGTCCATTTGATTTCTACTACTAGTAATCTTGGTGGAAAGTTGAAGTAAAACTGTGATAGCTAAATAATTCTGTTCAAAGTAACATCAACATGGACTCAACCCAACACTGAGCCACTTTCTTTCACCCCTATGGATGGCCCAAATCTTAGCTTCTTTGAAATAGCACACCCTAGTTGGACAAGAGAAAGAAGCCATCAAAGCATGGCCGCGTCTAAGGTCTCAATTTTATATTTAGTCATTCAAGGGTTTCTCTTAGTATTTGTACTCTTATCTGTATGATTTGTCCCTTTGATGTATGTTCCAGAGAAAATAGTATGATCTTGACAATAAGCCTGAAGAGTAAGCTAGTGAAATGTGCATTATACTGCCATATATTGTTAGAATGTTTCAGTTTTTAATGTGAATTCACCGTTTTTTCATTGAAGACCTCTGAATTTATATTATACATCACAAAAAAAAAAAAAGTGACTAAAACATTCTAGCTTCCGAAAAGAGTCTGTAGGTTTGAAGACATTTATGTTCCATTAATAGCTATGCTAGTTAGAAGGTGCTCATTGTCACAACTACGAGGTTGAAGCTTCAAGTCTTGTTGCCAACAACAACAACAACAATATACTCATCATGTAACTTATATTGATCATTAGTATGTTGAAATTTGAAGGAGATCTCTTTCTATTCCATGCAGTGGCACTGGAGCTTTGGCCATTTTCCTGCAAAAGTCATTTGGAATTGACATCACGACTTCAGATTTCGATGATGCGGAAGTTGAAGAAAACATAGCTTATAACTGTAGGGTAAATGGACTGCCTGTGTTGCCACACATTCGTCGTATGTACTCTTCCTATGATGAAAAATTATAATTTCCATTTGTTTGATGCATCCACTCGTCATACTCTAGATACTTGCTTCTGGGTCTTCTAGTTTGATTTGTAATTGTAAGATCCTTCAACCCTGGTTGTTCCAAGAATTTCATGATTTCCAGATGCCTCTGATCTTAAATGTTTTCTGCTTTTGCAATGTTGTCTGTCAGTGAGCTAGATTCATGGGGTGTTACTTTTGTTTCCAAGTGCTGTATTTTAACTTGTCCAGTGTTTCTTCCCTCAGATTCCTGGGGTGATACTTTTCCAACCACTGAGCCAGACTGGGATTTGGTCATTGCAAGTGACATCCTATTATGTAAGGTTTGTTGCCTTTTCTTGCATCAGTATCTAAGACATAAAGAAGAAAGATATAGTTCTTGTTGAATACCATTTTATAACAGTAATATTTAATGAAAGACAAAATTGTATACTATTGACCCTCTGGATGGCAAAAACCAACTAATAAGCCACCTCATGGATGGACCAATAACAAATAATTTTGGGATTTGATATTTCAACCTATGGTTATTTCTCCGAGCTGATCTCTTAAATTGTATTTGCGTATCAAAATTTTATTTGATGGATCTCAGCTACAATGCTTTTAGGTCACATTTGGCAACCAAATCCTTTAGGTCACATTTGGCAACCAAATCCTCAGGGAAAAGATTTCCTCTTTCAACCAAGTCGTGGAAAATCCTTGTTTGGAATTTGTAAATACTGAGGATTACCAATGGAAATCCTCATTTTTGGGGGTTTTCATATCCAATCGCCTATAGGATTTGGAAATCCTCACTTTTGTGGATTGCACACTTAAACCAATTTTTTAAAACTATATGCATCGATACGCACCAATATCGATGTGAAATCCTCAACCAGGAATCCCCATTACACGGGCAGAGATGCATACTCAGATCTGCGGATTTCTCGCTTGTTACCAAACACACTTCAAGTATTGCTCGTTATCAAAGAAAAAAATTCTCTTACTATTGCTTCTTTGAGAGTTGGTCTGCTGGTTGGAAGCTCCACGTACATTCCACAGTGCACCTCTCCATGGGTTAGTGAAGTTGATCCCATTATACTAAATAGGATTGGCTGCCATTGGATTCTATAAATGAAACTTGAACGAGTAGTCAAAGCAATGGCCAAGATCATTGTGTGCAGTAACTCAACTTGATGATTCTCTGTAGGGTTGTCGAAGGCAACAATTGTATCCTGAAAAAAGATTAATATAATGCCTCAACACTTTATTCGGGCTATAGTGCTTTCTAAGCTGAATCTGATACTTCAAAATTTTTGTTGACAAGACCAGATCCTTGTTGAATCATCAGCTTTAGAAAAGCTTAGAAGCCCTTTTTTTTTTTTTTTTTTTTTTTTTTTTTTTTTGCCTTTTAAAATTTTTGTGATTTTGTTGTGTTCTGGAACATGCACTTGGCTCTTTCCCAATTTTAATCTGTTCACTTAATGCTTCATGTAGATGTGAAACAATATCCAAACTTGATAAGAACACTTTCCTTTCTCCTCAAATCATACAAGCAGAGGGATGAGAAAGCATGTCCAGAAAATTTTCGAGATAAGAAATCTGTTACATTATCGGGTATGTTTTTCTTGCCTTTGTGTTTTATTTCTCATCATGCCTTGAGCTATCAGTGACTTTAACCTTGTGACATGCATGAGATCCTAGCAATCCATACCTTGGTTGGTCTGTAATGTAAATCACATCTGTCTGGCAATCATAACCATTTAATGAAAGGAACTATCTGGGAGAGAAAATGGAATATCTATTCACATGATTTTGGCTTTGGCTTTTACATCATCTGTGGCACAAGTTTGAGAAAATGAGAGTAACAATTATTCATAACTTCATTGACATCTCTTATTTTCCTGTGTAACCATGACCATCATCACCATCATGAAGGCCATATCCCATTTAGTCTGGCATGGCTATGGTAATTCAAGACGCACTTGAACAATAAAAAGTGGTCACTGCTGTAGCTTTTACGTATTCTTGTAATAGAATCTGTGGCTATTTCCTATATCCCATCTAGTTTGGCATGGCTATGGTAATTCAAGACCCACTTGAACAATAAAAAGTGGTCACTGCTGTAGCTTTTACATATTTCTTGAAATAGAATCTGGGGGCTATTTCTACTGGAGAAAAAGTTGTTGCTTCAACTAGTGTTACTGGAGGAAGTTTAGCAATCTGATTTGAGGTTTCTTATTCAATTGTTGCAGGAAAGTATATAGGGTTGCCATGGCCTGCATTCCTGATGAGTTGGCGGCGGAGGATTGGCAAAGAGGAAGAGACGCTGTTCTTCAGTGGGTGCGAGGATGCTGGTCTGAGAGCTGAGCACCTTGGATCTCGTGTGTACTGTATTAGCCGCCTACAGGAAACTAATTCGGGCTAACAACCAGTAAATCTACAGAATCTTGGTGTAAAAGTCTTTCCAAGAGTCAAATACAATATTTTGATTTCCCAACTGATACCCAGCATCATTCATGTATCAAACTGTTACCTCTTCCCAAATGAATTTGTGTTTTAGGAACATCAAAACTAACTTTTTTATGGAGCTCCAAGATCATGAATACTCTTTAATATTGACATTCAACTCTTCCCAATTGATACCCGCCTTATAGAGTGGTGTTAAAGGGCTACAGGTTGTCAGCCCACACATTTTGGCTATAGGTCATTAAGTAGGAAGAAAACACCAAATGTGCCAAATGAATGCCTCACATCATGGCCATTGCTTGCTTCAACAAGTAGGAATATTTCAAGCTTAGGCTCCTGTGAATGCCTTAATTTCTTAAATCATATCTTGGTAAAGTTGTTGCATGGACAACAGAGAGAAGCTTTTATATTCTACTCTTTTAGTCGAAGAACTGTGGTCAGGCGCCAGCAACCAGGCATTGTAAACAATAGAATGGCAAGACAACAGCCCCAAAAGTGGCAATTAGTTTCTTGAGGGTTCATTGGCAAAATACACATTTGAGAACCAATGGTATGACCACATTTTCTTTGAATTTTTTTTTTTTTGTTTCTGTTTGCAGATATCCAAATCTGCAGCTTAGTGCATAATTTTTCACTGGTCATGGAAAACCACAGACCAAAATTTCACATTTTTCAAAAACTTCTTCATAGGAGAGGCAGAACACATAATACTATCTTCTTGAATAGTCTTAATTGCTTCATCAAACAAAAATTGCAGATTCCATGATAGCATCCACAATCAGAATGTTTCTGAAGAATCTCTGGGCATCTCCAAAATAATCCTTGCAGAAACAAATAATCTTTCGATGTTGAAACCATGCAGGCTTGTACACTCGTTCGCACACCCGGTTTGAATTCACAACTTGAATTAGAACAAATCCAGAGAAACAAATGAATAAGATGAATACTTTCATCTGAAATGCGATTTCATTTAGATCCATTATCCTCAAAGGCAATCTCCAGAAACATATGATGAAAAAAGATGAACAGTTTCATCTGAAATACAATTTCATTTAGATCCATTATCCTCAAAGGCAAACTGCATCTTTTCCCAACTTTTCCTCCATCTGTAGGGTTCTAAACAGGTACACATCTAGTAAAAAAAGGCCAAGGCTAACACCTTTCACAAAAATTAACAAAGAAATAAGATATAATTTGGCATTATTCATTGCCCATGAAGAAAAACAATAACACTTTTAGCTAATCTTACAAGAATCATAAGCTACCTTCAGCCTTATTGCACATCATGGGCCAAGAATGGGGCTTACAAAAATTCAAAGGGGGATAATGCATGAATTTTCCAGCTCCAAGATTTCAGCCAGCCAAGGCTTTCCTGAGCTCCAGAAGCCACAAGGCAATCTGCATCCCAAGAAATCGAGCTTCCAGCAATATCTCCTCCAACCATATGCATAGAGCTGACAAAACAGATTTCTTCTGTGACATCTTCATCTCAACAATTGCCTCGGATGAAACACGCCCAACGATCAAGAACGTGTCAAGAGAGGATCCCTGTAACTGTCAACAGAGGCCAACCTATCAGGAATGGTGACCAAAGGAAGTAAAGGGTGCTAGTTAATGAAGCAAGTTAATTTTGCGATGCATGCTTTTATATCCAACAGGTTGTTCCATGAATGTAGAATGTCTTCCCAAGTGATGCAGAATCAATTTCCACTTATTGCTGGGAGATCAGCCTTACATATTTTTTTTAATGAAAAAACTACTATTTACGGAAAAAAAAAAAAAAAAAAGAAAACCTGAACTGACATTCAATGGCAGAAAAGGTCCCTGCAGTAAATATGAATTACATTTCAATCCCCTTCTGAATATCAACAAAGCAAAGAAATGACATACCAGAGAATTACTGACTGCTCGTAAGCAGTCATTTGTCTTCAGCAATAAGAGAATTACGCGCGGGAGTCTCCTAAGCAGCTCTGAGATCTGAGAAAAGTACTGAGATGCATACATCTGCCAAAAAAAAAAGAAGAAGATATCTCAAGGTAAAGGCAATCCAATTAACATGATAAGGTAGGCTGAGCACTGATGTGGGCTTAAGTGGCAGTGACGCTCAATGCCCATATAGGTGATAGGCCGCCCAATCCAGCAGTCTATTGGGTGATCGAGCACCTAATCCAAATTCATATCAAATAAATTCCAACAGATATGCAAAGGCTAATGCAAAGACATTTTGCACTTTAAAGTTTAATAAGGATCATGCAAAAACATTAACCCCGTTAGATTATCCTAGCTCTTGATCCAACAACCTTAAAGGTTAATAGTCTTTTACTCATATATCTTTTATTTTTTGGGTTGAAATTCAATCCAACGGTGAGAAAAGTTTTGAGGAGCATAAAATTGGGCATGGTGCCAAATCATGAAGGGATACAAGTGTGAAAAGAGCTGCACTGATAATAGGTGAGGGCCCCAAAAAGCTGCATTGTACATGCAGTCCTTTCGTAGAAACACCCCCATAATAATTGCAGTATGGTGCTCCCTGTATCCTTCATATTCATATCCTCGTAGAATTTAGAGCACCATAGTTTTTCCCACATCCCATAATAATTGCAGTTCATGAACGTCCACCCCTAATAATGGGACTCCTACAAAGGTTCTTGAATCTTGAATAGTTTTAGGCCTCTTCCTCATCACCAAACTCCTAACCTTATTCAAATCCCTTTGGGGTGGCCCCCAAAAAGAGGCAAATAGACCTTTCTTATCATTTTTTTAATTGGTAAGATAACTTGAGCCGCGCCCCACAACCCACCCCCCCCCACAGTCTCAAGTTTGCAATAATGATCACCGTGGGCAATTCTCTCTCCCTTGTTAACATTGATGGCACATTGGTGCTACCCATACCATAAGGGACCTAAATGCCTAAACATTTTCCCCCTTTGTAATTGCTTTGTGATCTAGCATTACAATGATGGGAAAGATTTTTAAAAAGTTATGGAAGAGAATTGGCAGCTTTTATGAGGATAAAGGAATCTCAACTCATGTAGATATCAGATTGATGTTATAAGAGAACCAAGGATGCGAATTAAAAAAAAAAAAAAAAAGAACTAAAAAAAAATAATCATCCAAACACTGTAATATTACAATCCATGAAAAAGAGAATGGATCTCTGAAATAGGCTTAATTTGAAAAAAAATGATAATTACCATTTGACAGAAGATATCTAAATTAAAATTCACCTGGAGTTCCGAACGATCACTTTCATCGCCCTTTATCACCAGATGATCAACCGCTGGATCAATGACCCTATTCCATGGCCTCATTGTAAGAATCCCTGCGAATAGTGCATAAAGATCTTCTCCTGCACCCAGTTTCACACTATTCTCCTTTATTGCATTAACATCGGCAAAAACTAGAGCCTATGACAAAAATCAAAAGATGAAAGTAATTGAAATATGAGAATATGAGTTGCAAGCATGAAAAGGAAAGAAAAAAGAAATAGAAATATAAGGTCCAAAATACCTTCCAAAGTGCAGCATAGTTGGTTCTTGTGGAGAAATCAAGACTCTTGTACAGACCATGGTCCAGCAGTATCAACTGTGGTCTTCTTTTGCCTGTACATAGGAGATCAAAATATAGATCTCACCGTAGACATTTTTCTGTTCTATAATATGACACCTTTTGTTGTTTCACAAATTTAAAATAAAAACAAACAAACACACACACACACACACACACACACACAACAAAGGAACTGATCTTTACTTTCTTCACATAGCTGAGACTTTCGCACAAACTGATATGTACAAAACACAGACAACTCATTTGCATAGGCCTAGTTACTCCACTTATGTCCTTGATCTGGAAAATAAGACCTGATATAGCCAGAGTTCATATTTATGGTATTCAAGTACTAATTAGATAACAGTTTCCATGAGAATGAGGGCCATCAACAACGGTAAGAATGACATTCTTAAGTTGCTCAATTAAGAGTGGTTACCTGATCAAACCGATCAACGAGATCATTTGCTCGGATACCATATTGATGCATGCACAAGGGTTAGGGCTTGGGAAAAACTAAAACGGAAATAAAAATATTCCTAAACTATCTGGAGTGGTCCCACACATGGGCCTATTCTTTCTGCATCACAGCCTTCCAAATTATGTGGAGCATCCCCACAAGGGAGAGCTACAGGAATGAATGGTGGTGGTAACATTGATTAAAATATCGGCCGATACCGGTTCATATCGGCCGATATGAACCGGTATCGGCCAGTACCGAGCCGATATCTCATTGAGATATCGGTCTCGGTAAATATCGCCAAAATCTCAGCCTATATCGGCCGAGATGATCTTCATATTGGCGGAACCGATATCTCGGCCGATATTTTGAAAATATCGGCCGAGATGAGATAAAAATAGTAAAAATCATAATTTTTTCATCTTTTTCCCCATCTTCATCATCTTCTCCTCTCTTCTCATCTCTTTTCTACCCATAGCAGCAACCATACTCCATCACACATCCCTCTTGGATATTTTCAAATCCCACATCTATTTTTTGAAGAAAATATTATTTAAGGTAAGAGAAAATCAACTTAAAACATTTTATTATATGGTTTTTTTTTTTAATTTTTAAATGAAGCATAGAAATCATGCTAGATCTACATACTTTCATGTTAGATCTACTCATACACATGATTTTGAATTTTTTTTCCAATTTTTTTTTTATTTTCGGATTTTTTTATATTTGAATTATAATATATCATTTTTTGGGGATTTCATCATAAATATGTTCTTTTAATGATTCATGATCATTGTATAGTGTGTAAATGATTGATTTACATACTTTTATGCTAGATCTATATATTTAGAGTTCTCAAAATGATTTTTTTAAATCTTTATTTTTTCTAAAAAAAATTATTGTTACTTGTTAGAATATTTGTGATACTAAAGGATTATTAATAGTGTGTAATACACTCATACTCACCAATCTCTTTCTAGTCTCTACACTCTACTAGTCCCCTCTTATTTCAAGTAAACCATGAACCTTTTGATGCCCAAGTGTTTTATGATTTATCGATATCACTATCATATCATGTTTCTGATTTTAATGTCATCTTCAGGGTCTTGAATTTCACAACTTATTTGATGATTGAGTTAGTATTAAATGATAATTGATATGTTATATTTATTTTCTTATATTTTACACTAATAAATTGATCATGAGCATTAATAATGGTTGCATTATATGAAATACTGGAAAAGACAGCGAACTGCGACCTAGACAGGACTCATAACTTAAGGTGACCGAGATTTTGATTTATTGTTGTTACTAATGGAAAAAAATATTGTTTTCCAGCATTTTCTAATATTCTGGATTTTTTGAATATTTTTGCGAATTTTTTCGGATTAAAAAAAAATTCGCACCGCGACGACTGCGACGGACCGATATCCGCGACTGATACCGATATCATATCGGTTTTTCGGCCCTGCCAATACCGCGACCGAGACCGAGATTTTAAACCATGGGTAGTAACCTAAGAATCACAAAGGTATGTGATGCAGATCTCCATGAACTAGAAATTTTGGTCATGTATCGAGCATTGACTATGTCACATCTGAGAATGGGCCCCAAACATCCTAACAATCCCAATGAAAAATCAATGTCAGGTACTGTTTTGTCAAAACAGTTAAAACAGAGGGGTTTTCTGCAAAAAGCGCGCAAAACAAGCAGCAAGTGGGTATTTTTTTGTGCCCAATATAAATGGGCCGAACCCAGCTTGAATCCAAGGGAAACCTGCACAAAAGAGGTTGCCTAAGGGTTCCCTTCCAGATATTAGGACCCACTTTCCCAAAATGAGGACCACATGGGACCCACAGACATATTTGTCCAACAGTCCTGGACGTTCCAGCCAAGTAACTTTCCTATTTTCTTTGATTTCTTTTTCTTCAAGATTCCATGTTCTAACCGAATTGGCAAGTTTTATGTTTAGGGAAAGTAGTGCTTACCAATTTTGACAAGGATTTGTAGTAGCCTTGAGGGATTTCTAAAATTTTATAATATATGTGGGGATGGTCGATTGTCACCATGTACTGAGTTTCTTCAGTTTTTTGGCAACTTTCAATATAAGTCATTCTCCTTTGAACCGATTGAAATCTCCTTTGGATGGAGAAGGGCTGTATCTAATCCAATTTCGGGTTATGAAGTATTTTAATTTTCAGTTCCTTATTTCCTAAATTTCTGTAAATTCTGTTTTTGTGAGGCTGGGCATCACATGACAAGTCCAATTCGTAATTGGGACTACATCAGTATGTTAGAGTAAAGATCCACAAACTTTAGAAAGTTTCTGATGCAACCACTCAGAAATGACAAAAACAGGAACATGCACACGGTCAAAGCGCCTAACAAAAATGAACATCTCACCTAAAATGTTCCTTTTCCCAGATGGCATAGGCCGAATCAGCAAGTTGGCAGAATGAGGGTCACAATGCACAAACCCATGTTTAAACATCATCTCTGCAAAAGTTTGGCTTACCTGCGTAATTTTTGGGGAAAACTCAGCATAACTGGTGTGCAAGTATGCTTCTCTCAACAATGCAAAATAGAGTCAATTTTTATTGTTCAGCATAAAGCTCACCAACTTTGCAACTTCCTTTGGATGGATTCCAAGTCTTCGAATTGCATCCACATCAGTTACTTCTGGTGCATCGATAAATTCCATAGTCAACAGTTTTGAGGTACTCAAATTCCAATGAATCTTTGGGGCATATACATAGTCCGCAAGATGAGGAGATAACCTCTTAAAGTTATCCAAACACTTTTCACTATTCCTGGCTTCAGACAAGAAATCTAATTCCTAACATCCAAAATCACAATTGGTTAAGTCATATAAACTTTGGACAACTCCTGTATGGAAAATGAACTCCATGAAGAAAATAAAACGTGAAATAACATGTTTAATAACAAAAAGTTGCTATCAAGCAATTCAGACTCCAACTTTAGGAAGATCCTAGATCCATTGGCGTACACACAAATATGAGTTCTAAGTTCAAATGCAAACTTCACATCCTCTCAAACAAATACATAAAAAGAGAACACTTCACTCAAGGCCAATAACAATTCACCCCCCTCCCCCTCCCTTCCCCCCCACCTCCCTTTATGGTATCATTTCTCAAACCCTAAATACATCTATATTGCATTCATTTTACTCTAGAAATGCACGGTACAAGTATATGGGCGGATCAAAGGGGCATCCAAGATTTTATTTATGGATATATACAAGATGATTCACCCCCAGCGTAATTGGGACAATGCTTTGATGATGATGATGCAATATGATTAATTGGCATCTGCTTTTTTAGCAATTGGGACAGTGTGTAATTTTAGTTCATGTTTGAGGTAGCTTTAATCAATGAATCTTCAATTGCCATCTCACACAGAGAAGAGAGAGAGAGAGAGAGAGAGAGTAATTAAAGGAACAATAAAAAAATAATAAAAGGAACAATACAAATATAATAAAAATGTACACAAGAAACTGTCATTTTGAAAGGGAAAAAAACCATGCACAATATCGTAAATTACACTGCAGTAGTTAAAAGCAATAAAGAGATACTCAGCAAACTTGCCTTTGGTACACTTTCGCGCATTTCATCAACCAACCATCTGCATTTGAAATTGAAGGAAGCTTAATTATCCAATGGAGATAAAAGAATGTGTAAGGTGCGCACCTCCCTTGTGGGACCCGCCTGAATTAAAGGCAGTAGTTGGGAGGTTAGAGGGAAAGAAAGGTCTACTGTGAATTAAGGTTGGGCAAAAAATTAGCACAATTACATAATCCAAACCCTAGGGCCTCTAAGCTTAATGGTGAAAAATTATAGTGACAATTTACGTGGTGTTTTTTTTTTTTTTTTTTTGTTGGGGCTGGGGCTGGGGTTGGGGAGGAGAGAGTGGTTGGGTCAACCGCAGGCGAGCCAAAAAGGAAGGTGTGCACCAAAGCTGAAAATGGAGTGCATCTGATCATGAATATGTGTGCACGAACGTGAATGTGAGTCGATTCTATATATATTTGATGGATGATAATGTTTACAAGATACAAGCACAAAAAAGTTCAAATGATGGTCTCAAATTACAAAACTGAGAACCATTTAATGGGCCAACTTGACTGCATGCACATGCGTAGGGCGACATTGGAAGATTATACTGTGGATTAGGGGTGAAACGAAAATCACCCTGGTTGGATGATCTTAACCATCTATTCAAAGGCCCTAAAGATTTAAGGGTTATATAACTACTGAGGAAAGACATGTTGTAATGTAGCGTTAAAGGCAGTGCAATTAAAGACCAAGACTGACAAAAGGCAATGGTAAGGTAAGTAGATAGAATAAGGGCCCAATAACAGCGACGTTAACGAACCCTTAATAGAGAACTGACTAGTTTGAGGATAACATCACCAGCCTTGTACAACAAATTGAAGGTTTACAAGTTCAAGTAACTAGTGAGGAAAGACATGTTAGAATATAGGGTTAAATGCACTGCATTGAAGAGCAAAACTCACAGAAGGCAATGCTAAGTACATAGAATGAGGTCACAATAATAGTGATGTTAATGATCCCTTAATAGAGAACTGACTAGTTTGAGGAATAACATAATCAGCAGAAAATAAATATTAGTTGCATATGAATATGATGTGGTCCTCATCTCATATCGATTTTTCTTCATCCTCAATATGGTTGTCTTCAAATGAATGAAAGGAGATGTTCAAAGTTGACCAGGCTATAAAATAATAAAATGTGATGGAAACTTCAGGAGATGCCCACAGCAAGAATCAAAATGTTTCAGAAACCAGTTAGGGGTTATGCCAGGTAGATTAACTACAAAAATCATTTTCCTATCCGGACAACGTACAAAAAAATTTAGAGGGAGAGAGAAAAATTAACAGATGCTTATCAATTTAGAATTCATGTAATAGCATGTCGGATCTAACAATTTCGCAGACATTGAAAGAAAAAAAAAAAAAGAAATCCTTGGTTATATAAAATCATACAAGATATGTATGACGAGGTAATAACGAGTACAAACTTGAGTTCCAAGTTGGAATTGAATTACGCTGAGATTCAACTCTAAGACCCTATAACTCGTGATGGTTATGGACAATATAATGGCAAATATACAATATAATGGCAAATATACAAGAGGGAGTACTTTTGTATGTATTGTCTGCAAACGATGTGGAATTATTGATCATCAGCTAGAAAAGAAAGCAGGAAGATCATAAGCTAAAACATTAGACTTCAGTTTTGAGTCAAATGTGTTGAAAATTAGCAGATCAAAGATAGAATATATAGAGTACAGGTTTAACAAATCTGAGAGTAGGGATGAGTTGATAAAAGAATTCAAAACAATTTAGTGCCATGATGGGATAGATTGGAAGCAATTATTGAGAAAAATCAAGATTCAAATTTGATATACAAATAGGACCATTGCTGGGTGTGCATAATGGAGACAGGACAATAGATTGTTATGTGACTTGTTGACTGCCACTTGGAATACAGGAGGATGATTTCGAGAAAACAATTGGATCCACTTTATTCTATTGTATTGAGCTGAATGTTGGGAACGAAGAAATAATAGGAGGCCAAAGTGCATGCTGAAAAGATATGCATGTTAAGACGGACATATGGAACTATAAGGATGGAATTAGGAATGAGCACAAACAAGAAAACTTACAGGTAGCTCCAATAAACAGAAGAAATTAAAGCATGTCACTGGAATTGGTTTGGAAACATACATAGAACCCTGTGAAATGTGTTGACGGGTTTCATGTTCAAGAAAGTAGAAAAGGGGGACCAACACAGATCCTAAATAAAATAAAGCAAAGACAAAGGATAGTGAAGTCACTAGGAACATGACTCTAAATAGAGTACAAAGAAGAACACTGTACAGCCTGGATAGATAGGATGAAGGCTTCAATGATGATAATGCAGATAGAATAGCCCATATCTCGATGTTCTTTAAGGATTCCTTCGGGGAGTGTTACAAGTGTCTTTCTATCATACTATCATTCCTCTCCTCATTGTGACCAACAAGTCACGCACTCACCCAGACATTCCTTTTCTGTAGAATTTTCAGACATATCTTGGAGTCCAATGGTAGAAGTAATAAAAACAATTCATGAAAAAATTAAAATAAAAATGTCTGTACTTTTTAAGGCAACCCCATATTGGCAGGGATAGGCTCAGATGATGATTTGTGCATGCATAGCCATCAACTTTTAAGCCACTAAATAAATAGGATGATCATATCAAATCTATTTTTTACCCATCTCTAATCCACACTAAGGACAAAAATAGCGGCTGCGGTAGGTGTAGCAGCCCATGACCAAAACGCTATGTGGTGGGTGATACGTAGTGGGTGCGGTGATACATAGCAGTGTAGCGGTGTGAATTTTTTAAGTGGTCAAAACTTTTTGAATCTTATGTAGCAGCTAATCTTGTGTTTTTTTGTTTTGGTGATTTTGAATCGTATAAGGATAGAGACAACTTTACAAAAGGCTACTGAGAAGAAGAAAGAGGAAAAGCAATGTTTTAAATTAAAATGCTTGGCAATATTAGGTTTTCAACAACAGCGCCGCTATTTTCAAAATAGCGTAACAGCTTAACCACTATGACCAATAACGCAACATAGCAGCCACTATTTTGAACCATGAACCATGCTAAGACCTCATCTAACAACTCTTGTGATTGGAATGCACACAAGTGAGCACCACAAAATGGGACCTGAATTTTAATTGGAGCCAATTCCTAGCAAAATTTATGTGTGGGGGTTCTGGAAAGGCTTCTCATCCTTGGAGATTAACAGATTTGGTAGAGGAAGTGCAGGTATTGCTAAACATGTTGCTAAACATGTAGGGAAGTAAATGTCATGGCAGATGTTCTTGCAAAGGAGGAAGTTTCACGCTCTTCTATTCTGTTTGATATCTAGTGGTTTCTTTTTCTTCGTTTTCTCTTTTCGTTTGAGTTTTGGCTAAGTTTCGCTGGCTTCTTTGCTTGTAATCTTTGTTGTTCTTTTTTGTGGAAATAAAATTTACTGTTATAAAAAAAAAAATTTATGTGTGTTGTAGCCATTAACTGTTAAGCCCCTAAAAAAATAGGATAATCATATCAAATCTATTTCTTATCCACACTAAGACCTCATCTACTCTTGTGATTGGAATGCACATGAGTGAGCTCCACCATGGTTCAAAATAGCGGCCGCTACGTAGCGTAGCGCCCGCATTATCGGCCGTAGCGGTTAAGGCCGCTACACTATTTTGAAAATAGCGGCGCTACAGTCTAAAACCTAATATTGCCAAGTAATTTTAGTTTTAAATACTATTTTTGCTATTTCTTCTCCTCAATAACCTTTCTTAAAGTTGTCTATGCCCTTATATGGTTTCAAATCACTAAAAATACACAATCTTGGTTACTATACAAGATTAAAAAAACTTAGGCTATTTAAGAAATTCACACCGCTACACCGCTACGTATCACCGCAACCGCTACGTATCGCCCGCTACGTAGCGTTTTGGCCACAGACCGCGACGCCTGCCGCAACCGCTATTTTCATCCTTGAGCTCCACAAAATGGGTTCTCAACCATGGTTCAAAATATCGTGTAGCGGCACTAGCGGTCGAGTACGCTTTGCTATTTTGAAAATAGCGGCAATACAGTTTAAAACCTAGTAAAGCCTAGTAGTTTTAATTTTAAATATTGTTTTTCCTATTTTTTCTGCTCAATAGTCTTTCCTAAAGTCGTCTCCACCCTTACATGGTTTCAAATCACCAAAAAAGCACAAGATTGGCCGTTATGCAATATTCATTTTCTTTTTACCACTTAAAAAATTCACACCGCAACACTGCTTCTATCGCTGCAAGAGCTACGTATCGCCTGCTAAGTAGCGTTTTGGCCACTAGACGTTACATCCGCCGCAACCGTTATTATGATCCTTGTTCTCAACTATAAATTTGATTCATAGTCTAGATCACTCAAATAGGAGTAAGATTGAAGCCAAAGACGAATCATGAAACGAGGTTGCCCTTCCAAGTGATTAGCATTAACTAAAGATAGTGACTACTTTATTTTTTCAGGCATGAGCACGCTAGGCTCCACATAAATGGCAGCACATAAGTGGTCCAATGAAACTTGGTCGCACATATGATGATAAGACCCTTTTATGGGCGGGTGCCACCTATGGTGAATCCAAAGCTCCAATCAAACACTTCCACTATGAATAGAAGCCATCCAATTTCACCCTAATCAAGAGATATTAACTATTTTATTAACCACATCCGAATTTCACTCTTTCAACCAAGTGATATGTCATTGGATCGAATAAACCTAACTTAAGCATTGACTATTACAGGCCCTTAAAATAATAGCTAAATGGGACTTCTTTCCCCCACAACCACGTGAATGGAGATCTGTGGTAGTCCCAATTAGTCCCATCTAAAAATTAGCATAAGAGTTTGTAGGAGATCATTCCTTTTGCAAGATATCATTTGTCCCCTTGGGGTGCCTACCTGGGACCATCACATTCACATGTAAGGAGTCAAACCTTGCTTGAGTCAACTTTGACTCCGCTAAATTGATTTCAGTCCGTGCTTCAACATCAACTCGAGCAATCTAATCCATTTCGAGCAAGTCCCATAGTGTGATCGATCCAATATAGAACAGAAAAGAATTTCACTTCCATCAATTTCGAACTTTCTAACTTTCTAATGGTTTAAAAGAGAGATTACAACACTTAACAACTCTAGCCAATTATTGTAAGAAAAGTTGTTATGAATGTCTAACTAGTAGTTTTTATTTAAAAAATAATTAATTAGTTGATAACCCAACTCTTAAGATCTCAAATTTCAAAATGATATCCTTATGTTAGTTTATTCACACTCAAATTCAATTCCAGATACATATATTTAAAAGATTTGAGTAAAGGATGCATTTATCAATAGTTTGTATAATAAAATTATTTTTTTATAAAAGATTAAATATTATTTCACCAAGCAGAAGAACATAAACAAGAACCACCGAAAACTACAACGAACAAGGGAAAAACACCAAAAAAAACTTATACATCAAAGGAAATAGAAGTGCAAAAAACTCCTTCCATGGCCAGACAATCCGCCATAGTAAAATAATTCTTTTAATAAATTTCTTTTCAATTTGTACATACTTTTTTATGATTATTTTTCCCCTTGCTAGAGCTTAATTAGAGGGACTAGTGGATTGTGAGAATCGTGCAACTCACATTTAAAATCGCGGCCGCGGTCGTCGTCATCACATTGCATTGTGGTTCACAGTCATCGCATTGCGGTCCATTGCGGAGCGAATTTCCATTTTACCCCAAAAAAAATCCAAAAAGAAATTCCAAAAACCCCAGAATATTGTAAAACGATAGAAAACAATATTTTTTTTCCTTTAGTACACACTTTAAAGAAAAATAACTCTCCCTAAGTTATAACATCATGTATCACAGTCGTATATGAAACCTTGTAAAGTATATTCTGAATTAAATAGATTTATCTGTATATCCTGAGATAAGCTGAAATATCACAAATTTTACACAATGCAGCCATAATTTTGAGTAAACTATTAGTGTTAAACATTTAATGTCTAGCATTAAGAGTGCATATGCAGTACTCTACTCAATTACTCAGTCATCATTTCATCAAGGTGTTGGTGTGCTCACTTTCAATTTTCAAGTTTAATGTAACATTTACCACATCAAGATGAATTAATTAACATAATTAAAGTAGTGGAGTTCGGACATTTATAACTCACCCTGGGTTGATTTCTAGGATGAGACATGATTGCATGAAAGCTCAAGAGGCAGGGGTTAGCTTACTGCCAGAATGAGTGGCGCCCTGGGTCGATATCATCATCATCATCATGATTTCTTAAAGGATAGAAATAGGCACTAAATTGTTGTGATGCACTCCCATAGTGCCCATAAGGTTGTTGTGCCTTTGGAGGTGGTGGAGCGAAGATTTCTTCATATGAGGCCGAGTCATTAGCAAACTGAGATGAGTGAGGGTAGTTTTGATATTGGTGATAAAAATCGTGGGGAACGGTATGAGGTGGTTCATCCTGACTGTAGCCATACTCATACAAACCCCGCAACTATACTAGAGAAACTAGTGGTGATTGTGTTGTGGGCCTTGTGGCCAAAAAGGTTGTTGTCCATACTCTCCATAGCAACCATAAATGGCTAGTTGGTGGCCAACATCACCACCAGAAGTACCCTCTCCCCCGCCATATCCGCTACCACTAGCCCCTATGTGTGATGATTCGATTGGTGAGACAATTCTCTGGTACCCATAGCTCGGGTCTATATTACCAGCAAAAGGTAAATGTTCTACTGTCTCCATCATGTGGGGTGGTACCTCACCATAGCCACCATCATCTGCACCATCATCACCGCCATCCCCCATCAAAATCATGAGGCACATCCGAAGATGAGCTACTACTGCTAAGGTTAGTGACCTCATCATCATCAATCTCGTCTCGCATCTCCTAAGGGTCAACCTGACGCCTTCATTGATGTGTAAGATTTATCTCGCATACGCATTCGGTGGCCCTCATTGGCTCTGGCCTTTCCCCAGTCAAATGCTGAACCATATTAACAATATCTTCATCATGATCTAGCACCGGCTCTTCTACCTCCTCTATCCACTATGCCGTCATATCGTCATCCTCTAAAAAAATATAGTCCAAATTGATTGGACAAAAGTAATCAACGTCGTCCTCAAACTCTCTCCTTCTTTGTCTATGTCGGAGCTTAATGTTGTAATGGATATATACCAATTTATTCAGCTTTTGCATCGTCAGCCGATTTCTGACTTTAGTGCGAATAAATGAAAAGGTTCTCTGATTCTGATTTAAATAAGGAAAAAATAAAAAATATTATAGAAAGTGCTAAAATTCACAATTTTTGTCTCCAAAAGTGTAGATCTAGCATACCTCAAAACATCTCTAAGTCATTTTGAGGTTTAATCTTGAAAAGAACTCCAAATATATATATATATATATACACACACCACAAAGAGGTCCCCTTGAGATTCTTAGCTTTCCCCAAAGAGAAACCTACCCATAACGAGCCAAGATCTTGTGTTTTAGTGGCTTGGGTGCGGTAGAAGTGTGTTTCCAGGCAGACACATAGTGGAGAAGAAAGAAATGAAAGAGAAGGAAATAAGGTTTTCAAACCAAAAAAACCAATCCCGTCTACCGTTATAATGGACGTTTTTTTAAAATATCAGCCGTTATAACGGTTCGACAGTTATCTTCAAAAAATGGTCATATTAGCCTTTTTTTTATGCAGTATTTTGACCCGTTTCAAAATGGGGCCGTTATATGCAATATATCACAACGATAGCAGCCGTTAAGTAACGATAACGGCCATAATTTTAATCCATGGCAGCTCGGCCAATACAGCTCAATTTCGATTAAGATCATACTAACATCAAAACTGTGATTTTTTTTTTTTTTTTTTTTCAATTTTCTTTCTAAGGCCATAGGAAGGTCAAATCATAGATTAGGGATGGGTTAGATACGTAACAGAAGTCACCTAGTTGGATAATCAATATCCATTCATGCATTCAAATTTTGATATCAAGTCCCATATTAGGCAGGCTAGAAGTTATCCAGTGCACCCTGTGTGGGGCCCACTGGGTGTTCTATCCGACCCCGCCCCCCCCCCCCCCCCCCAAACAACAACAATCCCCCGCAAACCAAATTTCACACATCCCCTGACTTTGCACTCATCCAAATGGACTAGACCGTTGGATCGACTGCACACCCATCCAAATGGACTATACACCATTAAACTTGTGGGGCCCAGATGGAGATGGTAGGGTTCAGGGCTGGGGCTGGTTTTTTTTTTATCTCCTAGGTCTCAGTCCCAAGTGGGGCCCGCGGTGCGCACCATCATCCAGTGTGCGATGTGCGCACTAGATGACTACCTTTAGGCAAGCAATAAGCTACTACATATGGGTCATGTCAGAAAAATTTCCTTTCAAACCAATATATATATATATATATATATATATATAAGAAGTAATAGTTGATATAGGGCCATATATAAATAAAAGAAGTAATAGATGATATAGGGCCATATAATTGAAAAGTAACAGTCGTATTGGAAATATGGTGGGATACACTTCTCTTTATCAAATTCAAATAGATATTGGCTGATTTTTTTTTTTTTTAAATCATTTATTGACTTATTTAAGAATACCACTTTAATGTGGTGATTCAATCTATCAGTGATAATTGATATAACCATAGTGTAATTTGAAGTAAGTGCAACCAATCTGAGGATTTGGCTCAAGATAGATCATAATGGAGAAATAGAATTCATGTAGCCAACCTCAACAAAGTTGGGACAAGGCTTTGAAGATGGTGATGATGAGGTAGGCCAAAACCATCAGTGAACATTGATATAATCATAGTTTAATTTGAATAAGTGCAATCTATCTGAGGATTTTGCTTAAGATAGATTGGAATGGGGAAATAGAATTTATGTAGCCAACCCCAATAAAGTTGGTAAAAGGCTTTGATGATGATGATGAGGTAGGTCACCAAAGGATCACATGCAACCAGGTTGAACCCCAAAATTATCAATGTCACTCAATGAGTGTCCATGCCAAAAACAGATATATGCATGATACCATCATCATCCATCATCCCATCAATCTAGGGATCGGCGTATAGGGAGATGTGAAACATGTATAGACGCCACTTAAGTTCTTTACAATATCCTACAGGGATATAAAATATAAGATCACAACACATAAAAATCCTCCGAATTAACATATTAAAAAAGCAAGAAAGAAAGAAAGAAATCCTCTGAAACATTACCTATAATCAAATGAAGGAAAACACCAGTGTAGGACATTCACGATCAAATTTACAGTGGCATAATCGGCAGCTGCGGTGTCTGTCAAATGAGTGTGCTGAACCTGAATATCAAGATTGTTATGGACCATGAGATAGCTCACAAGAAACTTACATCCCTCCATCATGTAGCTAAATTATGTCTTGGAAATGCAAAAAAAAAAAAGAAATTGAGAGAGAGAGAGAGAGAGAGAGAGAGAGGCAACCTTTACAGCAACCTTTTCGCCATTCTGCGTGCGAGCAGCATGAACTTGTGCAAGGGAAGCACTTGCTAGTGGAACTCTATCAAATTCAATAAAAATCTGGCCAAAGAATATTGGTCAAGTAAATCAACAGTTTTTTATGATGCGTTTTTTCTTTTTTTTTTAATAACGAGTTTTTTATGATGCTTAGCCGACAATTATTGCATCACTGTTGGGTATAAAACAAATCTGACCTATTCTCAACAAAAAATAAAATAAAATAAAATAAAGTTAAATGGACTCAATGAGACTCCTCAACTTTCACCATAATGTTATATCAGAAAATGGAATAATAATAATAATAAGGGGTTTTTACAAAAGAAGCCTCAAATATCGCTATACCTCCAAAAGCATTCTCAAATGCATGTAATGCCCAAAAGCATCTTATACCGTAGACTTCATTTTTTTTATAGACCAAATTGCCCTTCACTTTATTTCTTACAATATTGAGACTCGAACGCATTCGCACATTTAAGTAGTTCACGGCTCGTTATTTTTTATTCAACTCTTGAATTCACTAATTTATTATGGACATTGTGAGTAGTTAATGTTTATTTTAAATTCACACTTTTAAGCGAGAAACATGATGGAAAACATCCCTAGCTTCGTAACTAATCCTCCATAGACTATAGTAAAAGTAGGGTTACGAACAAGGAATGGAGAGGAGCATAGGTTTTTGTGTTTTTCTTTTCCTAAAAATGAAATGATTGATTTCTATATATATGTATATATATATACAATTTTCTTTTTTTTTTTTTTTTGAAGCAGAATTCAGAATTTCCACAGATCATACTAAGAGAAGCATCGCAGTGAGTACACTCACTATTGAACAAACTCAAAATGGAATGGTTCAACTCATACATTCATAGAAATATTTCTTCAGCTTCAGAATTGCCAGACAAACCTAATGCACCTATAAGTATCCTATTTTAGAAAACTTGAACTACCAAACTCGCAAGTCTATTCTCGACATCGCGAGTTGATTCTGGGCATCATGACTTAATGCTGTTAATGTTCAATTTCATACTCGAAAGTGAGGAAAGTGAGGGAGAGCATTCTAGACTTTGGAGCAATTTCTCCACAGATTGTACTAAAAGTAAGGTCAAAATGAATACATTAACGGTTAAACAAAGTCACACTAGAATAATTCAATGCTAAATTCATAGATTCTTGAGCTTGACATGACAGTCACGTCCCTTTGAAAGTTTCAGGTGAGGCAATGTTGAATTCCTATAGATTTGAGCTAATTTTCTACTAATTGTCGTAAGAGTATATTCAGAATGAGGACATTATTAGAGTTTATAAAAATATAAATCAATCTAATATGATAGAGAAGCTTAATGAATGCTTGGGGGTGTTGATGAATGGAATTGAACAGAAGAAAATCCAAGCTCATTATATAGACACTAAATCCTAGGCTCACGAGTGTTATGTCTCGAACTCGCGAGTCATGTCTCGAGCTCGTGAGTGCCATGTCTCGAACTAGTAAGAGACAAGTGAAAGGCAATTTAGTCTAGAAAGAAATGAAGTATACGGTATAAGATGCTTTTGGGCATTACATGTATTTGAGGATGCTTTTGGAGGAATGGGGATATTTGAGGCTTCTTTTGTTAAAAAAACCTAATTATAATAATAGAAAGTGAATGTGTGAGTGAGACAATTTTACTGCCCATCATTTTTTCTTGAATTCATAACTATAAGATTTCGTGGAACAGAAGAAAATGAAGAGAACATACTTCATGAGGCATGCTCCCAAGCTCTTTCAAGAGCACTTCACATACTTGATCATAAGAAGAAACCGGACACCGATTCAGCATTGAAGCCCTCATTGTCTGTACATACTCCTGTGGAACCAAGTATTCCTAGAAGGGAGAACAGCTGTTAAAGCAACATTCATATAAACCACCAGGATACTATTGCAGAAGATGGCTGAGTGGTAAATAGAATAATAGATTAATAAAAGCAGATCATTGATCATATACTCAGCCCATCATGTGCTGTTCCAATCAAAGTATATCAAATCAAATCTGCAAATCACAAACTACAAACAGATTTAACAGCTATTTTTCACATGTGGGTGCTATTAATACATTGCAGAATGACTAATCTTAAATAATCCAATTATATTTACAGTAAAGCTATACATATATATATATATATATATATTTATAATAACTGGGAACTAGAGAAGGAAAGAAAAATATTTTTAAGCTTGTAGAAAAAGGTAAAGGAAAAGTAGGGATTTAGATCGTGTTAGATGTATATAGAGTGATGACCAAAAGGGTGTAGGGACAATGAAATTAAAAAAAAAAAAAAAAAACAGAGGAGCGGATATTTTAACAAACTTCTAAATCAAAACTCTATAGGAGGCTTCAGATTGAGAAAGGTTACTTCACTAGCAAGACATAACTTTTACTACAGAATTTGGGTCGCTGAAGTGAAGAAAGCATTGGCAATAATGAAAATGAAAAGGATATGGGGCCAGATGACATTTACAATATAGACTTAGAAATGCTTAAGAGCAATTAGAAAAGTCTGGTTAACTAGTCTCTTCAATAAGATATTATGAACTAAGAGTTGGATGAATGGGAAAGTATCGTAGTTCCTACATACAAAAATAAAGGAGATATACAAAGTTGCACCAATTATTGTGGGATTAAACTCATGAGTCGCATATAAAATTATGGGTGAGAGTAATAAAGAAAAGACTTAGACAAAAGACCAAAATATCTATAAAAAAAAAAAAAATTGGCTTCAGTTATGGAGGTCAACTATGGAAGCAAAAATACCAAGAGGCGAAAAAAGATCTTCATATAGTAGTCTTCATCAATCTATAAAAAGCCTAGAACAAGGTACCTAGAGATTTGATTCGTGAGTTTTAGATAAAAGGAGTGCCCCAAGAGGTTAAATTGACATCATTTAAAACATGTATGAGGGAGCAGTAACAAGTGTGAGAACTGCCTATGGAGAGATAGGTGAATTTCCAATGACCTAGGTTTACATCAAGGGTCAACTTTAAGCTACTTTTTGTGGATGGTGCTATATTCAAGAGGAAGTACCATGGTGTATGTTATTTTCAAATAATATAGTGTTGATGGATGAATCGAGAAATGGTGTGAACGCAAAACTGGAGAGACTTTAGAATTGAGGGCTCTAAAATTAGTCTTACAAAGATAGAATATATAAATTGTAGCTTCGGTGGGGATGTGTGATAGGAACCAAAAGATAAAATAGAGATAGATCGTCCACTTCAAGGTTGGACAGGCTCCTAGATCGTCCAATTCGAGGTTGGACAGCCTCCTTGTGCAAGCACAAATTTTGGGGATAATTTCCGGTACCTTTCTCATTAATTCTTCTCTACTAAATAGCCAAAGCTGATTACACAGAAACAAATCCAAGCTGACTACTATTATCAAGGATAAAGTATCACTAAATAAGAAAGAAGACCGTGCTAACTAACTCCTACACAATCTTGCCACCTAATGGAGAAGATTAGGCTGATCACTCTTGCCTTATCTTGTACCTTACACAAGCATATTCAAATTGACCTACTCTGAATTTGGCCCACCATATTAGCAGCTTCGTTGGCTCTTGCAATGACTAAGCCCTTATCAAGCAGTTGGGCTGGGCTCCTGAACTTCTATGATAAATGAAGCTCATTCAAATCACATATTGGGTGACTGGGTCAGGTTGAACTCAATTTGGACAAGCAAAGATCCATGCCTGCTTCCAGTTTACTCAATATGACTCGTCAAGCCTTGACCAAGATGGTTGGGTCGTCTTAAAGCATCTTATTCTTACGTATTAAGAAACAAACGAAAAGCTTGTAAACAATAGAATAATTTTACTTAAATGAAATCGCAAATTGTCAATTAGAATCCACATCAAGTTTATGTAGATAATCTAAAATAGATATACATATTTTTAATTATTAGTTACTCTAAACATTTGTACCATAATAAAAGGCAATTTTTAATTGATTTACTGGCCCTCTTAGCTGACCTGCAAATTTGCGTACTCAACTTGATGCACTAACAAGGCAGAAAATAAACTAGCTAAACAAGGTGTGTGATGTTTGTTGACTGATTGGCCTTTTCTTCCTCTTTTTTTCTCTTTCTACTTTTTTCTTCCTTTTTTGCTTAGTACAATATACACCTCACATAATGTATAGCTCTTTCAGGTTTTTTTTTTTTTTTTCCAATGAAATTTTGTTACCAGTGAAAAATAAAAAAAGAAAAAAGAAACCCAAATTCAAGCATACCAGCTGACCAATGTGTTGACCGAGTTTGATATAAATTCCCCCATTCTGAAAACATAGTTCTTGCAACCTACGCGCTGATCGAGTGTGAACTTCATGTTTGGCTTTTGACCTTTCAGCGCTTCCTTCCGGAAGTCCCCACAATGAATATTCATAATCTGATTAGAATAAAAAAGAAGACTCAACAATAGGAAGGAAAGAGAATTTAACTAAATTGTTCAAAGATAAAGCTAGTCCATCGACTGAGCATTTGACCGGCAAGCATAATGAGCACTACACTAGAAAGGTCTGCATTTACAATAGTGCATACAATTCCATAAGCCAAATCACTGCGCCATCACAAAAATCAGTAAACTTGTGATAAAAATGCACATTAAGACCAAAATAAAGTCACACATTGAAATTCTATATTCACCTTCTACATTGTAGAGGTAGAACTATGAATGCCTTTAAATTAGTCAGAGAGGATGCAGAGTTAAGCATTATGGCTTTAAATTAGTCAAATCTGGAAAGGATGAAGAGTTAAGCATATAAATATTTTTTCGGTTGATAACATTCCTCAATCTAGAGACAAGGATAATAAGATGATAAATAGAGTAAGATTAAAAGGCCCCGTTGTTTGTTCCCAAGGAGTTGGCTGTGTTAAAGGAGATAGCTTAGCTTTGTTAAAGGAGATGGCTTTCCTTTAATGATAAATGACAAAGTTATTAAAAATAAAATGTATATACAACATCAGAAAGACATACTTGCCAATTTTGCCACGCTACCTTTACAACAAAAACAACTCACAAGTCATGACTCCAAGAATTTTCGCCGCCAGCAACCAAGAAAAAATCTTCTTTTTTTTTTTTTAATGGCAACCCAAATCTTAAGCCAGCTAAGAGACAAATAATGGAAAGCAACAACAGCAAAACCATTCAAATAAGGAAAAAGAAAAGAGAAGAAAACAAGAAAAACCTGAGAAAAAGCAAGAAACAATAAACAACCAAAGCCGCTACAAAGAGCAATGTTTGATATCCAGACCCAACTGCCTTACACCTCCTAGGCAGAGTCCGCCTCTGCATAGGCACTATGCAAAAAATGATTGAAGGAAACATTAAGCTTCGAAGGCAGCTCTAACACCTCTTTAGCAATATCTATGGTTCAAAATAGCAGCCACTACGTTATTGGCTGTACTGGTTGAGACCACTATGTTATTTTGAAAACAGTTGCAATCGCATGCATAGCGGCTCGCAGTGGCCGCTATTTTGTTGTAGCAGCTGCTTTTGTTTCCTTCTTTCACTATCTTTTTTATGAACCACTTGAAAATCCATTGTAAATTTTCGATACATGTTTCCCATAGATCAATGCCTAATGGTTTGAGGTTTTTTCTTTATTTATTTATTTTTTCCTATATATTTTTGGATTTTGGGGTTTTTTTTAAAAAATGTTTTATCACGAAATGGGAAAACGTAATCACATCCTAATGGATTAAAACTTGTAGTTCTATATTTTCCAATTTCCATAGATCAATCCCAAATGGTTCGAGGTATTTATATTAAATTTCTTCTGGTATTTATTTTCAGATTCTTGAGGATTTTATCAAAAAAATATATATTTTCCTCAAAGTGCCAATTAAAGCACATCCTAGTGCATTCTAACTTATAGATCTATGTTTCCCACAGATCATTTTCAAATAGTTTGAATTTTTTTTCTTAATTTTTTTTCCTTATTTATGTTTGAATTATTGGGAATTTCTCAATCCCATAGATCAGTTGTACAGCGATACATGACCTTTATGTAATGAGGGGACCGCTACTCCTCCCATCTTAGTTACTAATGAAAAAAAGGGGGGAAAAACATTGAATTCTGCCATTTTCTGATATTCTAGGTTTTTTGGTTATTTTTTTGGATTTTTTTACCACATTTTCAATTCATACCACTATGCCGCTACATATCGCCCGCTGTGTAGCATTTTGGCTTCCGGCCGCTGCCCCCACCGCAATCACTGATTTGATCATTGGCAATATCTACTAGGCAGCTTAGAAGATCCCAATTCCCAACGAGCAGCGAATAGCGAATAGCGAATAGCACAAAAGAACCACCTTAAGCAATGATGTTGCTAACACCCAACCTTTCCAATTCCCAAAGACCTGTCCTAAGAGAACAATGGCCGCTACAGACCAATTCTGCCTCATTTACAAGAACAATGGCCCGTTGGAACTGAGAAGGAGAGGAAACAACGAGTTGAACTATCCCTAATAATTCCTCTAATACTAGGAGGACCCAGATTGCCCACAAAAATCCCATCAAGCTTGAGATTCAAAAACCCCAAAGGAGGAGACCAAAAAGGAGAATTGGCCCTATGAGAGGAAAAGGAAGCCACCTCATGCCAACTCCTCAAGATGGTATCAATGGAAATGCCTATGGACTCAAAGCAACTACAAACCCCCTCTAAGAGGAAAAGAAGCCACCTCATGCCAACTCCTCAAGATGGTATCAATGGAAATGCTTATTATAGACTCTGGGCAGCTAGAAACCCACTGTGACAGGAAAAGAAGCCACCTCATGCCAACTCCTCAAAATGGTATCAATGGAAATGCCTATGAACTATGGGCAACTAGAAACCCAAGAAGCAACAGAGAGCTTAATTTTCTCCTGCAAAGAACCCACCCTAGAGCAAACTCCTTCAAAATACCTCTTATGCTTCTCTACCCAAATCACCCATATAGTAGGTAGGAAGGAAGCTTTCCACATAACTCTGCCCCTCGCCAATCCCAATCCCATCCTCCAAGCTAGGAATAGCCCTTGCAGAGTTCAGCAACACCCAGTTGTACTCGAACCAACAAAGTCTAGAGATCCAAAGAGCATGTGCTCCTCTAGAAGAAACAAAAGTATGGTCCATTGTTTCGGCACCATTGAGACAAATAAGGCAGGCATTGACAAGATATCTCCAATTGCCATACATGCTGTAGGGGTTTGCTGACTTATTTTTAATTTTCACATTGTAGATATTCATGTATACACAAAGGAAAGGAACCTTTGTTGACCCTCTTGTGATACGATCAATTGGAAGGATGCCACCTAGTATGACTATAAACAAAAGACCCCACCCAATAGTCTTGAATCTTGATCTATTTATCTTAATTGATTAGAAGGACTTGAGGTTTACGAATATCTAATTTTCTTTATTTATTTTTTGCATTTCAGCTGATTGGTGGATGAATTTTGAAGAGAGTGCTCCACATCTAAGGAGAGCGGCTATTCGCATTCTTAGTCAAACTACAACATCTTCCAACTGTGAGAGAAATTGGAGCACTTTCTCTTTGATCCACACCAAGGCCAGGAATCGGCTTACCATGCAGAAACTCAACAAGCTTGTATACTGTCATTACAATCTGAAGTTGAGAAATAGAACTAGGGAGAGAAGGGCAAGGGATGATCCTGCTTATTGTCCAACTAATTTGGATCACATATTCAAAGAGGACAATCCCTTACTCCCATGGCTAGCCGAGATAGAGGATCCACTGCTAGATTTAGATCCGGGATTTCAGATAACGGTTCAAGAGTTGATAGATGACGATATGGGTGAGGCACCTGCAGAAGGTCAGTCACCTCAAGGAGAAGGTGTACCAGTAGGACTACGAGGAGTGAGAAAGAACCTGCTCATATTGGATCTTCTGAGAAATCTAGTTCCACCACCGTCTCTTCGAGTAGCCATGGTGGAGGAGATGGAGGAGGAGACAGTGGGATAGGTGGTACTAGTGAATACTATCAACATGATAAAAACGATGTCGTTCCTGTAGAGGAAGTACAGGAGTTACCTCCATCTAAAAGATTTGATCCAAGCCGTGGTTATCAATGGCGCCGAAGAAACTCACCACCTGGGGCGGGGCTAAAGGTAGTAATGAGCGAGGAAATATAGATGGAGATGTTGGAGGACAACAAGCGGCATCATGAATTGATTCGTGGAACCTTAGTTACAGTGGACAAGGATCCTCACAGTATTTTTCATATAGTCAAGTGCAACAAGGAGAAGAACATTCTTCAGCTTCAGGGTCCTACTCATATGGTGCCTATGGTGAAACGCAATATGGTAGATATCCACCCCCACCTCCTCCAAGTTCCTATGATGTTACTGCCTTCTTTGGATTTGTGGATCCCAATGCTCATCAATATCAAATTCAATATAGTGCCAATAGAAATGATAACACTAATGGGGATGAGGATAACCATGGCGCCTTGAATCTTGGTAGACATTCCTTTTGGTGGTGATTAAGGTATTCCTATTTCCTTCACTAACTCTCTACTCTATCATTTTTAAATTGGTGTTGAATGTTAATTGTTAATCACTTCATAGTTCATTCACTTGATTGAATTTGAACATTGAATGTTGAAGTATTGATATTTGATTGTTCAATGTTCATTAATGAGTAATGATCTAACTCTTAAGTCTTCTTATGCATTTATTTCATGTTCTAGGTTTTTTTTTTTTTTTTTTTTTTTATGAGCTTTCCATTACTTTCTAAGTTAGCATGACTAAAAAACATGAATACATGTGAAAAAACTAATCATTACTATTATTTTCTATTTATATAGCAATACAGGACCTCATATATTGAGGGCACGCCCCCTTTTCTTACTTTTGCAAAAGAACCACATTTTCTTTCATTTTACAATTTTCTGGATTTTCTGGAACTTTTTCAGATTTTTTTGGCGATTTTTTTCAAATCGCCCCACTACGTAGCGCCCGGTTCGTAGCGGTTTGGCAGCGGGCGTAGCGTTATTTTCTTCCTTGGACAAGAATCATCCTATGTTTTGCAGATTATCCATCAAAAGAATGCACCCATAGTTGCCAACCAACCAAAAGCCACCACTCACTATGTGGCTTGAGGTGCCATATGCTTGAAAAAGAAGAGGGTTCTGAAGATCTAGATGAAAGAGCCCTTAGGAAAGAGTGAACAGAAAAGGATCTGTTGGTCGACCCACCCAAACCCTTTTATCCTCCCCAAGCTCCGGAATGAAACACTACTGAGAAGAGATAATAAAGAGATACCCTCCAACTTTGCTCAAACTTACCAACAAAAAGTATACTACTTTAAAAAGGATCATACTTCAAACTTTGCTCTTGAGTTCCTTTAACTTTCCAAGGAAGAACTATAAGATGTTTCAGGATTTAGACCCACTAGAATAGTCAAAAACTTATATGAGGTTATCCCAAAGGTTCGAGCAATTAGAACTAAGAACGTAACAAAATTCATTGTTTCCCCAATTTGAAGGATCATTTGTCCACTGTAGGCAGATTGTAGATGGGATTTTGATTACAAATGAAGCTACTGATTTTTTTAATGAAAAATAAGAATACAGGGCTGGTTTGTGAAAATGATTTGGAGAAACCCTGTAAACCAAGTAGCTTGGTCATTTTTCCTTTTATCTATTACAGAAAATGGGCCTTGGTGAAAAGTAGTCCCAACGGATGGAAGAGAGTATTTCTACAAGTTTCTATTTTGATTAGCATCTCTCCAGAAGGTACTTTGGGTGTATAAGAACGTTAACTTCATCCTCTTTCTTCTTTTCTCTTAACAATTGTAGAGGAGGTTTTTCCTTTTCCTTTCTTTTGATGACAAGGATATCACCATGGTAGTTGACCCAACAAGACTAATCCCATGGCCGCACGTACAACCCATAGCAGACATGCACCAGCTAAATCTAGGGGTGTTGAACACATGACGTGAGAAGCAAACCAGGAGGATCTTTAACCCAATGGTTTTTTTTTTTTTTAAAGGGGCTCACTATTGCAACCTTGAGGTTGTGGGTTCAAGTAATATTACCAATCATTAAAAACAAAAAAACAAAAAAACAAAAAAAACAAAACACCTTCCAATGTGCCACTGCAGTCAAGATGCATTTTTTGTGCAAAAGGAGTTAGGTTCAACTCCCAATGCCTCCAATTTTTCATTAATAAATAGTACTTAAGTAGGCAGAGGATGAAACTCGATTATAAACTCAGCCTAGTCAAGTGAATTACATGAGTAGAAACACCACTCTGCCGATATTGAGTATGTAGGAATTAGCTTGTTCAATTGGCTGACTCGCCTACCCAACTAGCCAAGTCACTGAGTCAACTCAGTATCTCGGCGAGTTATGGATAACGCTATTGTCTTTTGTGATGTAAAGGAGGAACAACTAATAAATCCCTTAGCCATTTTAAGATGTTTTAAAGCTCTATCAAGTCAACAGGCCAACTTTCATTAAAGCAATATTACAGGGGTTGCAATTGAAAAGGAGATTCTTCTCTCTTCAGAAAAAAAAATTTGTCGAGTATCAATAGGAAAGTTATCCACGTAGGTCGGTAACGGCGCTGGTAACGAAAAGTTTGGCTATGAAGGTTAATGGCCTACCAAAGGGAAGGGATAGGCCAAAGAGGATGTGGATGGAGGTAGTAAAAATACATATAAAGAAGTGCAACTTATCTGAGGATTTGGCTCAAGATAGATCAGAGTGGAAAAACAGAATCCGTTTAACCAACCCCAACATAGTTTGGGACAAGGCTTTGATGATGGTGATGGTGATGGTGATCAATAGGAAAGGTATCCATTCATATATTTAGGCCTTCCTCTTATAGCTAGCCCTAGAAACCCTTATCTCCATGTGCTGGTTATAAATTATTTATTTGGGAAAAAAGGTATCTATCTAGCTGTGGTAGAATTACGCTTATCCAGTCCACGCCTACCAAGTTTCCAGTCTATCACTTGTTCCTTGCTCAAATTCTCAAATCTAGGGCCAAAAATTTGACGATCCAAATTGATTTTCTATGGGATGAAAAAAAAAAAAGGGGTTCCATTTCATTAAAATAAACTTGGAGTCTATAAGTTGTTGAGGAGATTGGATAACTGAGCATTATATTCTAAAGCATTTAATATAAATGGAAGTTCAATATAGCACTCCAATTGCTTGTATCCACTTTTGCCCACTCTACAATGATGCTATTTGCAATATTCTTTTCAACCCACCAATTTGTTCCATCATTGCTTCCAAATATCAGAGACATTGACAATGTAAAGTGAAGCCTCTTTTTTAAATTTTCACCAGCTCTTTGTCCCTAGTGAAAGTTATATTCTGTACTAATTCATCTAAAAAAAAGCACATCCATTGTTTTAACCTCCACAATCGGATCCTCTACGTGTGAAGTCTATGAATTACACTGCTTTACCAAAGTTTCACATTAATCTTCCTTGAATTGAAAAGGTTAAACCATTCCCCAATGTCCCTAGCCTTCTGTCTCCTCCACTTAGTATCTTGTAATCAAGCTATGTTTATCCACCTCTACTTCATATTATCTACCAATTAGAAACTATTCCTTGCCCCGTTCTCAACAGTCAAAGAGCCCAATTGTATATAAAGGGCAAGCTTCCTCAAAAATATGGGAACCCCCAGTATATCTCATGCACCAATTTGACACCTTTATTGCAATTCTCTTACAATGAACCCCTATCCAATCCCAATGAAATGCCCCCAAAAAGTTGATCTTTTTCCAACAACCACACCCTAAAAAGTTAGATCTTTTTACAACAACCAAACCCCAACAATCCAATCCATTCAAAAATCACGACAAAAGACATAATTTTTTTTTTTTTTGGGAAATCACATATACATAGACAGATGCGTCTAAAACCAGAAACAAGAACATTATTTTCAGCTACTACCTAAACCTGTAGACCCAAAGGCATTCAAAAATCACAACAACAGAAACAGAAAATACATGTAGGGACTAGAGAGAGAGAGAGAGAGGACCGAAAGCGACGACAGCAGCTGTGAAGCAATCGCGAACGAGACGGGTAGGGACGTTGGTGCAGAGCTTGAACGCAGTGGATGGATTGTCTGACGTAGCGATCGCTGCTCCTCCGCCTAGCAACGTCGTTGCAGCGACTAACTTCGTCGCCGTTCGAAACATCGACCAAACGGCCATGGCCACAAACACCCACAAGCAAGCAAGCAGCTTTCTCCTTCTCCTCAAAACAGCGAGAGAGAGAGACACAGAGAGAGAGAGAGAGAGAGAGTTTGATTGTCGTTCTCTTTGGTTCGGTCGCCTAGTATTTATTCATTCTTCACCTGCCCTGCCATCTTTATTAATGGCAGTGATTGCAGAGTCGGATCCTCTGTTCCTCCTATCAGGCTCAGGCTAATGCACAGTAACAATACAGTGGGGCCCACATGGAGATAATCCGTACCGTTCAAAATGAATATCACTCCCTTCCTATCTACGTCCCCAAGTTTCAGATCAAAGGACATGGATCCCACCGTCCAATTGAAGACTAGGGTAAAAGTCGTAAATGGCCTGTAGCTCACCTGAGTGGACCAATCATGATGAGCCACTTTGCTTCTCAAACTGTCCAATTGAAGATCGAGTAAATGTTGTAGATGGCCTATAAGCTCACTTCGAGTGGACCAATCATAGTAATCCTACATAAAACTTTATTAGGCGCTTGCTAAGGTTGTATTTATTGTAGTTTTCGTGACGTTTTTAACCGTTCATGGAGCCACTCCATTTTCGGTTAAAGCATGAGGATCTAGATATAAAGGGAATGATATTAATCTTGAATGATCTAAATTATCTCTATGTGGGCCCCAATATGGAGTTCCTAGGATTTGAACTCATGTTGGTAATATGTTGCATGTGTTAAGTTGTTTTAGCCTAATGGGCCTCGATCCGTGAACTCTTGAGATATTCTCGAGTGACGGCCTTCTGAAATAGACGAGAAAAATATGCATGCACTTAGCACAGACAATATAATTTATGATATTAGAGATAATAAGATTTTTAAATAATATTTAGTCTAAATTATATTGAAATGGTAGAAATTGCAATCGAAATCAAACAAACAATAATAACGAAAGAATAGTTGGTTAATTTAAAAATGAGAGCACTTTAATTTGTTATAAAATAATTGAATATTTTACTTCAAACACTCTTTTAAAATCAAAAGAATAAATCCATCATGAAAAATAAAATTGATAAAAATACCACAAAAATATAACATCAAAACAAAAGTCAATAGACAATCCATTAATAAAAACAATTTAGAAAAAATAAATCAACCCATGGAAAACAAATGCCTTAAAACCAAAAACTGAAACCAAAAGATATAAGAGAAAATAAAAATCCATAAAAACCTATCATCTTGAAAACTAAAAGAACTCATCAAAATTAGAAAAAAATAATAAAATAAAACTATGATAAAAAGAAAAACATCATTACAACACTAAAAATACATAAAAAGGAAAAAAAATTAAGAAAGGGAAGAAATATGACAGATCGCGTTGCAGGATTCATTAAAAATGCAATTGTGAGAATCCCTATATTTCACCCACTCTCGTTAATTTGAATTACATGACTAAAGGGAGATTAAAAAGTCTAGATTCAATGAAACCCATCCATAATCGAAAACCATACTATTTAATATGGCATCAGATAATATTTGCTTATTTGTGACATTAGATAAGAAAATCTAAAAATGCATTGATTGATTAGAGCCTGTGGTAGATTGGACTATTTAAAAGGAAACTCCTTTCATATTGACCTCTTTATTTGGATGACTAAAATCGAAAACTTCTCTCGAATCCCTAAAAATCTCATCATCAAAATTAAAATCGAAATTGAGTTCCAATTTCTCAATCAATTGCAATATTGAACCTCAAATACAAAATCAAATCTTATCCCCTTCTATATCTATCTATCTATCTATCTATCTATATATATATATATATAAGTGTACCTTATTGTATTTTTTGGTAGAAGTGTACCTTATTTAATGTAGGTGTTAGACAAATTTCAACCTAAAAGAAGAAGAAAGCCTAGGGTTGGATTTGATCATATACTTGATGAATCCCGACATTTTCCCCATTTTCTATCAAAAGTGAGTTTTGTTGGATATTAGAGAAAAGAGGAGAAATTAATTTTGAGGAGGATTTTACTCGAAAATCACTTTACATGGCCATATGAACAAAATAGACAAATTAGCGAACTATGCACCAAATAGGGCATTTCGCCCGAAATACCCTTTTTTCTTTACCATTTATTTTAAGGTTGATATCGACCCTCGTTTTATGTGTTGAGGGTTGACGTTGGCCTTGACCAGGCATGTTTCCTCGTCTTCTTCATTTTTTCCTCTCTTCCCCAAACTCAATTTAATGATGGAGAAATTCACATGAATACCTCAAATACATTAATCCAAACCTGAGTTTCTGTCAATATTATGCAAGAACCTATAATTTCATTAATTTATTCATTTCATGAGTCGGCTATTTCTTACTTGGATCTTCCTTATCAGGAATGGTTGGCCACAATGCATCTAATATGTTGTGTTGGAAGAAGCAAAAAATCTAAACATTCTGCAATATAGCAGTAATCTACTGTCAAATATGTAGTATATCAATGCAATTGAGCGGCGATATCCTCGCCCATGGCAGAATTTTTCTAATGGATGAAGACACCCATCTAAGAGCTGCACCTTTTATGAGCGAGGTTATCCCCGCTCACTTGTGATTGTGCCCACTTTTTTTTATTCTTTTTCCTCAGCTTCCTTCTTCCTCCGCACATTTTTTTCATCTTCCTCCTCCTCCTACCACCAACTCCAACTCAGGCTCAAACCCAAACCTCACTTACTAAATGTCACAATAGTGGAATTTGGTTTGGTTTCGAGTTCTTCATAAACCCTCATTCATCTTCAACGAGTTATGGGCCACGAATAGGAAGAAGACAACTGGGAAAAACCCCGTACTTGCTAGAACGTGAAAAGAGGTGGAAGATGAAGCATTGCAATCGATAGAGAGCGCCAAGGACTAGTTGGGTTAAGATTGATGGAGGAGATGAGTGAAAGAGGAAGGAGAAAAAGGGAAAAGATGGAGGAAAGATCGATTGTAAAAAGATAAAAGGAGCGTCGATATCCCCTCTTAGGGAAAATTGAAAAAACTAAACCAAATCAGGCCTCTGGGACCACTGCGGTGCATGGAGACTTTCTGAGTCTAAGGGGATTTTTTTGCCTTCAATGAGTCGAAGGGGGTTTTTTGGGTAAAATCCCCGACCCAGAATCCAATCCTATCTTATTTCTTTAGTTCTCCAGCATAAAAAAAAAAAAAACCAAAAACAAAAACATATCCATCTCCAAAGTTATGAAAACACCTATTCTTAAGATCTCCCCTAGAATCTCTCACATTTTCTGGACTCTTATGTCTTATATTCACATCTTCCGAAATTGTTGAATTCTAAACCAACACAGCAGCTATCAGTGCTATGAACCCTCCCTAATTGGTTATTTCTATTTTAATCCCATGTGATGCTGGGATACTTCAAAAGAGGAGTATGAATTGTATCTTCTTTACATAATATCATCTAAAACTTCATTTTTAAAGTATCTACTTATGTGTTCTCTATCAGTATCCCGGGCCTCCATCACAAGTAAGTCAAATAAACCCAAGAAGTGACTTGCCAAAAGGTTACATGTAATATATCATTCAGCATCACACTTGGATTTTGAATTGCCTACTTATAAACAATCTATCCCTTTTTACCTTCAACCCTTACTAATGCATGTGATTGCTCTTACTACCAGATTGCAAATTCCATCTAATGCATACAACTGACTGCACAAATGCTTGTCAAAAAGCATTTATAACGAATGGATCGCCAAATAATAATAATAATAATCAAGAGGGGATTCTATAGGTACTAGGAATCTTAGGTTTTTATGCAATTTGGCTGGGCTTTAGTTAAATTAGTACCCGGTTTGGCCCACTCGACTTGAGTCCTAGGGGAATTTTTTTTTTGCCACTGGCAGTTTCCCAACCCTTTGGGCTGGACTAATACGTCCGGACTCAAAGGGATGCCGGGTAAACTCCCCTGTAGCCCTAGTGTGGTAGTGCAGTTTCGAACCTACAATCTTCGGGTGCAAACCGTGGTCCTAAGCCAACTGAGCTACCCCTTATGGTTGACTTGAGTTGAGCCCTAGTGACCACACTAGATTCCTATAGTACAAAGTCCAAAGGATCAAACCCTCCTAAGCATCATATAGATAAAAACATAGATTTCTATGGTGCATAGTCCAAAAGGATCAAACCATCCCCAAATATCTTATTGTTAAAAACATAGATTTCTATAGTACAGTCCAAAGGATCAAAGCATTTCCAAGTAGATTTATAGATAAAAACATACTTAGAATTTTATATACCCATAACGAATTGCAAATAAATCCATCCTATGCATTAACAATTATAAAGCTGCATTCCAAAAGCATATAAACCAGCCATCAACACACCATGTTACATGCATTATGCTCTTAAAACCTCATGCACACAAAGGAAGTACCCTCCCAAAAGAGGAGAGAATGAGAGAGATTTCAAGCACACTAGACTTACCAGCACACAAACAAAGCACAATCCTTGCCAACTATGAGAAGAATCAATCAATCATCGATGCCGTAATATTGTAGGTGCATGTTTCCATGGTCGAAAATGTGCAGGGTGTTTGACACTATCATCTTCATTAGTCCATTCAAGATTCTTCCACCATGCCATCTCACCTCTAATCTCCATCACAGGAGGATAAGATAGTGAAGAACTTGAAGCTTCGCTACCACGATCAACCAAATGAACCTGAATAGGAAGCTTCCTCAGCTTTGGACATCTTCGGACATGGACCTTCTCCAATTGCGGCAGAAATCCAGTGCAAATACTCTTTAACTTCGGTGCTTGCAACAGATATAACCTACGTAGACTCTGCAATTGGCCTTTTCCTCCTAACACCTCTTGTTGAAACACACTTTCTAACCTGGAGCAGAACTTGATTTCTAGTGTTTCAAGGCTCTGTAAGTACACACCTGATGTGAAGAGCGTCACCAGTTTTGGACAGTGCTCAATATAAATATGCTTCAAGAATCCAAAGCTTTTGCCACCAAAATGACCGCCCATCAAAGCAGTTAGTTGTGGAAGATCCGAAGCCCATATTACATAAAGGGATCTTAATATGTTGGAATCTATAGCATCTCCAGAAAATGCATTCTTTATCATTTGGCAACTACCAATTCGACATTCCTTCAGGACATTTAGTTCTTCAACATTACACAGGTCTGATAGTCTTTCAACAAAATTGTGGAACAACATAGTTATAACTTCTGTGTGGGCGAGGATCTCAGCAACACCCCGCGGGGAACTATTGCCCCCAAAGATTTCTAGATGTCGGCCGCAAGCCCTTCTACTTTTCAAGTGAGGGAAAAGGTGGGTCTGGTTGTGAGAGTGACAAATTTCTTTGTAGACAAATGGGCTCTTCTTCAACTGAATGTTTCGAAATTTCTCCATAGTCATGGCCAAGCCGCCACCTTCTTCGTAAGGAGAGATGCGAATATAAAATCGCGAGAAACAGGGCGCCTCGAAGATTTTTTTGGAGACATAGAAAGTTGATTGGAAGAAGTTAGGGTCAATTACCCATATGCGAGATCCAACATCATCATCTTGCCAATTTAGCTCTCGAAATAGAATGTCAGAGTCACTCAATGGTAGGATGTCCAAATGCTTCAGGGAGTAACCATTCGAGTTAGTAAGATGAATTTTTTTGAGTTTGGTGCCAGAGAGATCAAGTACCTCAAGGTTTGAAAGATCACTCAAGTGCAAAGTTTCAATGCTCTGGCAAGCTCTGAACGAGAGCCGATAAGGGGTGTGTGTGGAAGAAATGCTTACTTGCTGAAGTTTTGGCATTATATGTTGGAAAGAAGCATCTCTGATGTCTTCAAGCCTCTCACACTTGCTGAGGTCAAGCACCTCAAGCGATGAGAGGTTTTGCAATGATTGTGGAGGCACTCCTGTCTCTAGAGATGTGCATTTTGATAGATTGAGCTTCTTGAGGTTGCCTAAGTTGGACAAAGAAGATGGAATAGACTTCAGAGAAGTAGCAGAAGAAAGGTCTAGAATATGAAGGTGTGACATCCTCTCAAAGCATTTCTCTGGAATATGAGTCAATTCACTGCAACAACACAACAAGAGTTGCTGGAGACTATGCAAGTTGGAAACTGACGACGGCAATGAATGGATGGGAGTTTTTGAAAGATCTAAAATCTGGAGTTTGTCCATCAGCTCAAAGGATTCCTCTGGTATCATTCTCAATGAGTCACAATATGAAAGATCAAGGAACTTGAGCTTTGCAAGAGATTTCAAGGAAGTAGGGAGTGATACCAATTTCCTACAACTTCGTAGCATTAGTAATTTCAGATTGCAAAGAGATGACAAAGAGGAAGGTAGTGATCCAATTGGTGTACAAGCAAGATCAAGGACCCTAAGGCTCTCCATGTGATCAAAGAAGGCTTGTGTCAATTCTAAGAGGTGGACACGTTCAGATCGAAGGATTAAAGTAGATAGATTAGGACATTTGGGAGAGGGAGGAAGGCTGATTCCTATACTAGGAGTAACAAGTAAAGACATCCTCTGGATGGATCCCCATCCATTCTCATCATCATTTTCTTTTGGCAGCGAATTAGTTTTAATCCAAAATCTATGATGCAAGTTTGGTACTTTCCCAGCCACACCCAAACTAAGAATATAATTCATACTCATTTTCATAATTCCACTATTCCAATCAAGAATCGAGCGATCTTCAAGCTCTGTTTGCAGTGCATCCACTATTTCCAACAGAACCTCCTCATTTTCTGTTTCTCCTCCAATCAATTCCTCTGCAATCCAATACCTTATCACCCATTCCTTGTGACTTGCAAAATCATAATAAAATTTGTGACCATGAAAAAAACTCAATGAGAAATACAGGAGGCAGTCAATGACATTATTCGAAGAAAAATAGCCTTTGGTGCTTAGAGAACGTGCCGCCAAATTAGCCTCTTCACAAATCAAGTCCCAAAGATCAGATACAGAGGATATATTTCTCAGAATGGAAAATTCAGTCACAAGTTCCTTATCAACCTTTATTTTATTCCATTTGCCAATCAAAACAACCTTGGAAAGCAAGTTGGAGACAAATGATGATCGTCTTCTCACATTCGGGACACCAATTCTTTCCAAATTAGTATGCTCATAATTCAAGGATGCACCTCCAAGTACCAACAAGAATTTTCTAGCTTTCAGCTTTTCATAGATTTGCACAGCTGTGTGGATATCTGTTTCTGATTCCACATGACGACCCTCTACGTACATTGTTGGAGATTGAATTCCAAGACACTCTGCAATTCTCATTTGGAGTTTCCGACGACTTGTCCATTCATTTCTAGGTAGATTCACCCATTCTAAGATGTCAAATAAGTGAGATTCCATTGCAATCTTTGTTGCATATTCTGCAACCCTCCACCTTCCAACACCATTCCAACCAATGCAACTAATGATTCCCAAACTGGAATCTTTTAAGCATTCTAAGAGTCTTTCTCCTTCCCTCTTAACCAATATAGAGTGATTTATTGTTCCTCTCTCAGCCATATCTGCCAATTGCAAATTAACATCTTAATGAGCTAATTTATATAAGAAAAGAAGGGGAAAGAAGAAAAAACTATATAAAACACTGGCCCACCAGCCATAAAAAAGGCTTTTGAATGTAGCCATCAACAACAACAACAACAACAAAAAGTATGTTAAATGTTTGTAGCGATCAGATTTTTAGGCCATGCAATGGATAGTCACCAAATAAAAAGTTTCTATCTTGATTATTCATTTCATTACCTTAATCAGACAACTAGAAAAAACCATTGTATGTGGCTCATTTGTAGATAGCTAGATACAAACCCTCTTATATCTGGTAAGGCCATTGGACACCACAAACTCAGCTAGGTATCGTATTTTTGAAATTTATATGATCCACTTTACCGCTTTCAAAGTAGAGGATTTAGATCCATTTAATATGGTCAACTATAATACCATTGGTTTCTTTGTCTTCGAACTTGGAATTCCACAAAATTTGGATTCTTATCTAGTTTGGTTTTGGGTTTGAATAAGTTGCATTCCAGTCCAGTTTGGACTTGAGTTTGAACAAGTTGCACAAATAATCCAGTTAGAGTTTGGATTGTAGCTCAATTCATACTTGATTTGAGTTAGATATATTTTAACAACGGCAACATAAACTATAAGTTAAACTTAATTAGATCAAATCAGGTTCGGTCGGGTTTAGGTAAGCCCTTCTAGAATTTAGGTAAGATGTTTTGGCCATGTGACATTAGATTTTAATCGGCCATTGAGTATAAGGCTTTTTTCTGCTATTTTAGAACCTAGACCAATCACCAGTAGGTACAATTGTGCCCTTAATATCGAGTCAATTAGAGTATAAGCATGACTAGTTAAGAAAAAACTTTTCTTCTATACTTGGTTTTACAACTAATCTGAAACACCCATGGACCATGCAAAGTCTAGCATAGTCATATTTAGCTTGCATGTTATAGTCATTTACAGTATGATGCACATGATATACCTTTTCAAAATAAGAGATGTTGAGGATTTTTATGGGCCAGCTGCCCTGTTAGATTAACAAGCCTTTCATATGCAGCCATCTGTGATAAAGTAAAGTCTATTAGATATTTTCAACTATCCAATCTTAATCATGTAGCAGATGGTTAGCAAATAAAGGGAGAAGTTTCTATTATGGCCTGATAAAGTAAATTCCTTTTTATGGCCCTACATCAGATGAGTGAAAATGTGGAATATATAGAACTGATTTTTTTTATGGATGAGCAAACCCAAAACCTATCTAATATCAAGTAGGGTTAGTGTGACTCACAATCTCTGATGTGCACTATTTAGAAAAGGTGTAGAATGCCTATTTAGAAAAGCTATAGAGGGCACCATATTAAAATACCAATTAAAGCATCTAGATCCAGAGCAATATGATTTGCATTAACTGTATCATCAGTTGTTCCCCAAAAAAATTGTTCTACCACAAAGTGCCACTACATCCCTTATAGATTACCACTCAAATAAGAGTAATGTTCAATCCAAACGGTAATGTCACTTTAATTATAAAAAAAAAAAAAAAAAAATTTGCTTATGTTTTACTTAATTGAGGGAGGATTTGCTGATCTAGCACACATTTCAAGGGAGCACTAATAGTGAAATCTACTATGTGCATTTTCCAGAAATGTAATTTTTATTAGTATGATTATTTAGAGAGAGAGTGATATAGAGTGCGCTCTATGTAGAAAAGTCACATGTATTTCATGTCCCTTGACCATAAAAATCCTTTAAGATAAAGCTAATTTATAATTTTTCGTACACCAAATATCAAATTATAATATCCACCGAAAACCATAAATTTTTTTTAGAAGATCTTGATACACGAAGGTACCCTTAATCGAAGAAAATTGAGGAAATATTGTACAAAATCATTTTATAGATTTTTTTTTTGTAAACCTGCTTTAAGCTTTGAAAACTCTTAATAGATAAATCAATGGGGAGTTCTATTGGCAGCCACACTTCTGTCTCTCCACATCACAAAGAAAAAAAATCCATTTCCTAAACTACCCCGCCCCACTCCTCCCTTTCCCTCTCTCCCTCCACGCTCTTCCTCTGCCGCCCCCCCCCCCAAGTCTCCGGCGAGGAGGGATCCCCTGCCGGCAGCTCGCGGCGGTAGCCTTGGCCAGCCGGCTAACCAGCGGCCTCCCTCCCCCCTCCTCTATTTTCTCTCCCTCTCTCCTTCCTCTTCTTCCCTCTCCTTCTTAAGACGGGGGGGGGGGGGGGGGGGGGAAGGGAATAGAGGATGGGGGAGGGAGGCCACTTGTCGGCCCGCCGGTCGGGGTTGCTGGGTGCGGATCCCTCCCCGCCGGAGACTGGGTGGGGTGGGGGAGAGGGAGAGGAAGAGGAAGAGGATATGGAGGGAGGGAGGGGGGAGGGCGCGGGCGCTAGTTTAGGAAATGGATTTTTTTCTTTGCGGTTTAGAGAGACAAGTGTGGTGCCAAAAGAACTCTCCTAAATCAATATCCAAGAATAAAAAACTTCCTCAACTAAAACTTAATTTCATGAACTTTTACCATGAAAAAGTGTGTCAAACAAACCCACTTTTTCATCGCTATTCTTCTCTTTGATTGCAAGACTTTGGGTTTCAACCCCCCTCTCTCTCTACCTCTCTCTCTCTCTCTCATGGCTGCTTCATTTGTAAGAAAGCGTTTATTTATTTTTCCATTGTTTCTTATAATGTCTTTTAAGTTTCCCGTAAAACTTTTGGATTTCCCATGTTTTTTTAATATATTATAGTTGCTTAGGGAAGTGCAACCAGATTACTTATGATTAATCCCGGTTTTACAATGATCCAGTGGATTCAATTATGTGTTTCCTCTCAAATCAAGTTGATTGAGTGAATTTAATTTAAGTTCTTCTCTTGTTTTCTCATTAATAAGTAATGGGCTGCCTGTATTACCTATTAGCCTTATTTTGTTATCGTTTGAAATCAATAGAACAAGTTTCTTCTATTGAGTCTTCATTTTTTTACTCTATGGTGCTAAATTATTTCCATTAAATTGGTATTAAGCCTTGTTCAAGGTATATCATTGTTGGATGCTGCAACCTCAACTTCCTTGATTCAGTGGCACGAACTATAATCACTAGAGTAGTCATTTGTAGTTATTGTATGGCTCTCAAGATTTATAGGACATTGTTGAAACCAGTTTTGAACAACTGGCGGATCAAAGTGTAGGAATTGTTTAAGGCCCACATGCTACGGGTCCCACGTCAAATCAAGTAGGGTGCAGGCCAGCAGAGAATACAATCCCACTTATGGTAAGACTTGATCTATCTCCATAGATAAGACTCTCAATAGGAGCAGTGGATGTGAGTTTCTTGGCAAAGAAGTCTCTAGTAAGTGTGACTCTTTGGAACTTGTCTATATAAGATAAGGGAGCCCTAGGTTTGAATATTCTTTATTCCCATAGGTTAGACAGATGAAAAGAGATACGTGGAGCTTCCCAATCGCCAGAACGCACATAGATTTTCAACCTCGTGTCGGAGTCTCCATATCCAGATCCATCACAAAGTACTATCAATCAACAGCACAATGGGTTCAAAGAAAATCATAAGGACAAGAAAGCATTGCTTTTGATCTTATAAACTGTGGATGAAGTTTTTTTTTTTTGATAGGATTTATTCGGATAGTTTGGCAAATTAAGAAAGCATGGGAACACATTATACATCATATAAGGGAGAAGATAAGGTCAAAATGGTTGGATTACAAACTCTTAGAAGTGAATTTGATGCAATATGGACGAAAGAATCGGAACCGGTTGAAGATTATTACAACTGAGTTATTTCTCTTGCTAATCATTTATGAGTGAATGGGAAAAACATTGAAGATCAAAGGGTCGTCAAAAAGATTCTTACAAGCTTGACCATTAGATTTGAACATATTGTGGTGGTGATTAAAGAATAATTTTTTTTATCTTCATTGTCTTTGGAAAGTTTAGTGGGATTACTCCAATCCCATGAACTACACATGAAGTATTGATTCTTCTCCTCTAAAGAACTCCTTCTACTCTCGATCAGCTCTCTTTCAAGGAAAGAGCTAGTGGGAGAAGAGGAGCATATAATTGTGGGAGAGGAAAAAGTGGTTATAGTAGTGGCCTAAACAAGAAGTTGAAAGAGAATATGAATCTCAACACTCTTAAAGTTATAATCGTGGGAGAGAACTTGTTAGTTGTTTTGCAGAAAGTAAAGTAGAAGAGTAGTAAAAAGGGCTTATGCGAGTAAAGCTAATTTTAAGATGGAATAAGTAAAATTCAAGTAAAACTGACGTGACACAAAATTTTATTCCATGGGTGTTTAGATGGAAAAAGGGAGAGGGTAGCGTAATGTTTCAATGTGAGATGAAGTAGGGGTTTTACCCCACTTCTCTCCATTTTGTTTCACTCTCCCCAAACTTAATATAGTGAGGAGAAGTAAGATTTTGTGAAAATAAACCAAAAAAAACAAAAAAAAAACAAACCCAAGAAAGAGTGCGAGGAAGGGGCTTAAAGTATTGATGATTGCTGGAGTACTTAAGTCTATGTTTTCAGCATTCAGTAGTCTAGACTTTTACCACTCTTATGTTTTCTACATTTTCTCTAATGGATTGCATCTTTTAAGACCACTGTGGTCTTCAGTGGTATTAAAAGAAGCAATCCATTGTGGCCATCTTCATAGCAGAACCAAAAAGCATCGCCCTGCCCTTGCGTCAATCCATTGTCAAGTCAGATAGGTGAGATGAATTTTCGAAAAGTTAAATCATATGCAAAAAAGAACTACAAAATTGTGTGATACAAGGCAACTACATCTTTATCATAGTACCCAATGTATCAAAGTAAAAGCAGACACATACAAATCAAGTATCATTTTAGTCGTGAATTGGTAAAGGATGGAGATGTTGAAGGTTTTTTTTTTTTTTTTTTTTTTTTATTTTTAATTATGTAAATCTCAAGACCAACATGCTAGCTTACTCACCAAGCTTTTGAAGAAAGATATGATTTTGTTGATATGAAAACTTTATTTGAAGTTATAAGTGAAGTCTACTAAGGGCGAAGTTTGAAATAAACTAGATTCTTTAATTCCAACATATCTTGAAGTGTAAGCAGACATTTTTATTTTGCATTATTTCTTGTAATGCCTTTCAAGTTTTTCATGAAACTTTAAGGTTTTCCATGTTTGAATATTGTATAGTTGCTTAGGGAAATGCAAGAGATTTAATTATGAATAATCCCGGATTTGCAACGAGCCTTATAATTCAGCTATTTATTTCCTCCCAATTTAAGTTGATTGAGAGAAACTTGAAGTTTCTCGCTTGTGTTACCTAGAAACCTTCTTTTCTTATGTTCTAAAATCAAGGGAACAAGTATCTTCTCTTCAATCTTTGTTACACCCTAACCCGGTTTAATCCTAATTAGTAGTAATTAAATATATTTTAGTTAAATTAATTATGTTTACTAGTCTTGGTGTCACAGTCGCAGGTGCAGCCTCCGGCCCTGAGAAGGGAGAGGAGGGAGAGGAGGTTACCTAAGATCGAGCTACCTTTAGGATTAGAGGAATGACCTGAATCTCCAGTTGTCTAGTTGTCGTCCTTGGAGTGCGAGTTAAATATTTTGGAATAGTAGCAGATGTGTGGCTAGCCCCTTTTTGTGTGAGCCACACTTAGGTGTAGATATTCTTTTATTATACTTTTGGTATTGTTTTATAGGGTTCTTTTATACACCCTCTTTTGTCCCTCTTTTGTAAAATAATGTATATACTTATATAATTCTTTTGTATTAAAACTTGTATGGTAAATGGACTGAATGAGAATTGATATCCTCACATAAATGAAATATAGCTTCCGCTATAATTAATTGCTATTGATGTGTGCTTGTGAGTTCTATCTCACGGTTGTGGAAAGTTGTTTTTCTTTCATTCATGTGTTGTATTTGGCTCGAGACAGATACAACACGTGGGAGTACGTGTGACACACCTAGGGAATTATCCTAGGCTAGGGTGATTCGGGACGAGATGTGACAATCTTTATTCTCTTTTTCCATTGTGCTAAATTGTTTCAATCATAATTATGAGACCAACAAAGATAGAGAAGATATGCAGTAGGGAGAGAAAAAGAGAATTAATCCATGTTGGGAATGGCATAGGATCATCATCACCTTGTTTTGACACCCCAGGTGTCCATATTTGCTTGATCTAGTCCACTCTTATCCATACACCATAGTAAGAGATGTTTCAAATTGAAACTCAATCAAATACATACACCACTTTGGTTTTATTGATACATGAAAACAGAGATCCCATTCAATATTTAATCTCATTTTTTTATTCAATTATCAATCCAATTGTTCATATCAATCTGATTGAAGGAACATTTGGGGCAGTACCTATCAATGCAAAGAAATAAAAGAAACCAAAAGGGCAAAAACAAACCTGAAATAAGATAGCTGTGAGGAAGGTTGTTGAAGTAGCAAATAAGTTGATAGATGGAAAAGGTAAGATCTACAACTCTGAAATGGTTATGAACTAGTTTCCGAGAAGGCCTATTTATATCCTTTGCCAAAGCAGCAAAAGCTATCTCATGGTAGGCCATTTTCACCAACGGGACTAAGTTGGTGTTAGAATGAATCTCAGCAATGCCTTCAATTTTCCATATGGGAGAATGTTCTCCTATGAGCAGCAGGATGAGAGTTTTCCCATCCCAACCCTCCATGAGGTGGGACCATCCTGGGCAAGCCCATTATGAAGGGTGCAGATCCATTTTTCCCACACCCTACAGAACATATTCAATTTAGGGAAAATGTTGTCCTATGAGCAGATTGCATGTGCAGTCTACATCTATGGGGCCCATTTGGGCTAACTTTTGATCAATAAAGTCCCTTAGAAAATCTTGTTATCCCAGGATACGGCGTTAGGATTAATTTTACACACATTTAACCACTAACTATTTGATTGAATATAAAAAACACCTATGATTAAGACACCGGTAGACTTTAAAGCTGTTAAATTAAGGGTCAGGATAATATTTTGGGGATGATTTTTTTTATTCCTTTTGTATGTAGGAGACCTTTCCATTGATAAAAAATGTATCTAAATGGGCCCCACAAATTAGATTGCGTATAAGTAATAAGCACTCTACTTGTAGAAGAAAAGAACATTATCATCCATTTGGGCATCTCCCTTTTGTGGACAATGTGGGTCAGAGAATCCACGCCATGGCTTGCAAGAGTCTCTTATGGATGGAAAAAGCACATCTCATGGTTATGCGAAAGCAAAAGCAACAATGTATTACATGCCTTTGCATCTCTCCCTAGGATTGGAATATTTGCACTTTGGGGTCCTTTACTCAACATTAGATTCTCCAACTGCCATTTATAAAGGGAGGATACTTTCCTTATAAGGAAGCAACACACCAACAATCCAACATGGGGTTTAGGGAATTAGTTTCCTATGCTATCTGTAACTTTAAACTAATTGAAGGACATGATTCATAGATCAAAGAGGGTTGAAATGGTAAGGCCTACTGTAGATGTTCTGTAATTCTCAGGGATAGTTTGAAAAGTCTAGTTAAATTAATAAGAGCTAATTAGATTAAGATTAGAAATAAAAGGTATAATTTTTAAGTTCTAATTTACAATTGGTTTGTTTGGTAAAATTATATATAAAAAAAACTCTTATTATATTAATAGTGCTTAGTAAACAAGGGACCTAAACTTTAGGAATTTTGTCAATTGGGGCCAACCTTTTAGAAATCATACAATGTAGAACCATTTTGAAAATTTTATGAGGTCACTCTCGTCCAATATACTTGTAGATTTTGTATTGTCCATCTCCATCCGCTTTAACTAAAACAGCTAATGCAATACTGTCTAACATTCTATTGTCAATCACCACCGTATAGTTAGCATCATCCTTTGATTCATGAGTCACCTTAACAGTGGGCTTGATGAGTCTTTAAAATTATACATTTTTCATCATTAATTTTTAATAATTAAGGACTTAATCATCCAATCATGCTTGATTTCATTAAAAAATCATGATTTTGTGTTTTTAAGTCAACATCCTTTAAAAACCCAGATTTTCACATAAAAGCAACACCTTTCTTGACAATAGCCAGTCACTTTAAGGTTAATTGTTCTTTTTCATCTTTTGTTCACTACTAGATCTAGATCAATAGCCAGTCACTTTAAGGTTAATACTTGCCTATATCTGCTTTTAATGCAAGTTGTATCACTTCATCTAATTAATATGTCGAAGTTCCAAAAAGGCAAGAGATGTCATTATCCAACCTAAGAACATTGTAACACCTCCTAGTTGCTACATCTTACCATTGGCAATGGAAGCTATGGCACTGCTAATTACATTCTACTAGCCTAAACCTTATTTTGGTTGTCAGTTGATTGGTTTAAGTTCTTGCCCCATGAAGATTTAGGAACTTGTTGCCTGTGCACATTTATAATTCACCAGATGGGGGGCATGATTCAGAGATCCAAAAGGCTTATACCCACTCTAAAATGTGATAAACACAGTCAAATCTGTGATTGTATGATCATCTAATGCCCACTCACCATTCTTCTTTCTATGAGTAATACAAGTAATATTGCCACCTATCGTTTTGACAAATTCTCAAAAAATCACCAGCTTTTCCATTGTTATAAATAAATGTATCTATTAATCTCAAATTCTCAATCAACAACCTTTACTTGATCACAACCACAGGGCATTTCCAGAGTCGATAAAATTCGACATAATCATGTGTAAGACAATGAAAACTTTCTTATATCTAGAGCCTGCTTAAGATTAAGCCGAAAGCATTAATTTTGACTTGGATTTAAAGACACGTTTTTACGCTGTCTCATTGAGTCTAATCTTTTCAAGATAAAATAGATTGGATTTCTTCAATCAAACAAAAGGTAGCCTTTGATTGACTAACAAATAAAGGCGGTTACCAATATTTTTTTAATTAGCGAAGGTACTTAATTGTGCAATTGAAAGAGGAAAGTGGATCATTAAAGAAAATGCATGTGGTTATCTGTGGTTCTCATAAAAACACATGGCTTAGTTGTGTAAATTTTCCTTTTTTTTTTCTGGCACATATGAATGTCACATAGTAATTCAACTAGCTTTTACATTCCCTCTCTGTGGATCACACCAAGAGACTGATACCAAGCACAACCGGCCTTTGGAGATGGATCCTAGCTGTAGCTAAAGTTAAAACAAACTAAACAAAAACAAAAATATATATATGGGGAATATTCATATGCATCTATCACTCACTATAGGGTAAGGGGCACTTTTCCTTTCTGCACATGAAGACAAGGAAATGTACCTCACCCTATGTACTTGAAAATTCACTTTTGTACTTGAAAATCCCTATTTATGGAAGTGTCCTTCATCCTATGGTGAGGGATAGATGCACATGAATGTTCTCATATATATATATATATATATATATATATATATATGAGACCACAAGCTGGGCCAACTAAAAAAAGGGGCCTAAAGGAATACAAAGAACAACTTAGCCAAAAGACTGCTAGTCCTCTATTAGTAGAGCTTAAGTTGCTGATTGTCCACATTTTGAGTCTTCTTAATTTTAGGCAGTATACACACACCAAATTCATCCGAGCACACCAATTTCACCAATTTCTGTAAGGCCAATCCAGGCATGGAGGATCGAGGATCCAAGCAAAACCACACCCAATAGGTCTTTCAATATTCAAAGAACAAGCAGAAAGAAGATCAAGGATAACAATCAAGCCATTAGGGCACGTTTGGCAGTGGTCCACATAGAGGATCCCTCTCTTGTTTTCCTTGCTATAGAGGAAAACCCACATTTATTCAACCAAGGATCGAGAAAAAACGGATTTCTAAAATCCTCAAAAAAGAGGAACCCCACCCCTAACTAGGCATCAGAAATCCTCGCAAGGGAAGATTTGTGTTGTTATAGTGCCAAAAAAGGTCATGTTAGGCTTACCAGTTTTTTATTTTTTCTCATTCTTAGGGAATCATTATCTGAATCGTTCATTCTCTTCAAAAGGCCAAAAATGGCTGGGGTTTAGGTTTAAGTCGATCCATCATGAATTTTGAGAAATTTGTGGAAAACTTTAGACCATTATATATTTTTATATGGACTTTTCTAGGCCATAATTCATGATCCAAACCGTTCTCGACGCCTTGATTCATCATTAATCTTGAGAAAATTATGAAAAACTTTAGACTGTTCATATGTTATAGTGCAAAAGATTTTTTTTTTTTTTTTGGGCAATTCAATTTTTTAGTTTTTTATTCCTGTGGGCTCCTATGTCATGATCTGAACTGTTCATCCTCTTTAGAATTCCAAAACTGCTGAAGGAGTTAGATTTCAGCTAGCAATTCATCACTGATTTTGAGAATTTTGTAAAAAACTTCAAACCGTAAGATCAGCTTTTATTGATTTCTATTGGCCCCTAATTCATTATTTGAACTGTTCATCTTATTTGAAAGGCTAAAAATGGTTAGAAGATATATTTCATGTCTGAACTCATAAGGGATTTTGAGAAATATGTGAAAAACAATAACCATTGGATGCAATTTTGTGTAAATGGTGTGATTCTGCCTTGCGATCTAAATGTGTAATGCGATAATTCCTCCCCTTGAAAATTCTCGGTGACGATGGCGTGGGGATGCAAGGCATCCTCTAAACTATTTATTCCTCTCTCGTTACCAAATGTGCCCTCGAGATAAGCATCATGCATTGTGTGGTTAGGAACAAACATTGCCGCTACATTGTTGTAGATGCATGTCTCATTGGTCGAAAACGGGCAGGGCGCATCTTGATACTAGCATCTTCATTACCCCATTCAAGATTCTTCCACCATTCCATCTCACCTGCAATTTCAACCATAGGAAGAGAAGATGATGTAGAATCTAGACCACCAACGCCACGGTCGACCAAGCAAACCCGAACAGGGAGCTTCCTTAGCTTTGTACACTTTCGGACTCTCACCTTTTGCAATTGTGGCAAAGACCCATTGCAAACACTCTTCAGCTTGGGTAAATGCAACAGGCATAACTTGCTCAAACTCTGTAGTGAACTTTCTCCACCAGACACCTCTTCTTCAAACACATTTTCCAACCTGCAGCAGAATCTTATTTCAAGAGTTTCTAGGCTACATAGGTATACACCTGATGTGAAGAGAGTTACAAGTTTGGGGCAGCATTGTAGGTAAACCTTCTTCAAGAGAGCAAAGCTTTTGACACCATAAATCCCACCGCACATAACAGTTAATTGAGGAAGATCCGAGGCCCAAATTACCTCAAGTAATTCTAAAATGTCAAAGTGACGACTATTTCCAAAAATTATTTTCTTTATCCTTTGGCAATTACCAACTCGACATTCTCTCAGATCCATTAATTGTTCAGCACTACACAGGCTTGTGAGGCTTTCAACAACATTGTTGTCATATAAAGTTATCAACTCTGTATGAGTGAGAAACACTTGAACATCCAATGGGGAACTATTGCCTCCACAAACTTCTGCATGTCTGCAATATGCACCTCTACTTTTAAAGTGAGGAAAGAGGTGAGTTTGGGTGTGAGAAGAACAAATACCTTTATAGAAAAATGGGACCCTCTTCAAATGGATGTTTTGAATTTTATCCATAGTCATTTGCTTACATCCTTCTCCTCCTCCTTGGTAAGGAGAGATGCGGATATAAAATCGGGAGAAACATGGTGCCTCAAAAAAGCCACTGTCCCATCTCAGTGTTGAGTGGAAAAACTGAGGGTCGCTCACCCATATGCGAGCTCCAACATCATCATCACTCAAATGTAGCTCTTCAAATAAGGCATCAGAATATCCTATGGGCAGGATGTCCAATCGCTTTAGGGAGTAGTCTCTCGAGGAACGAAGATCCAATGTTTTGAGTTTAGTACCAGCAGAGAGATCAAGTACCTCAAGGTTTTCAAGAGAGGACAAGTCCAGAATCTCTATGCTCTGGCAACCTCTAAATGAGAGGCGATTAGGAGCCTCCGTGTTAGAGATGTATACTCGTCGAAGTTTCGGCAACATATCTTGGAAAGAAGCTTCTCTGATATCTTTGAGCTTGTTACAATAGGAGAGGTCAAGCTCCTCAAGTGATGACAGGCTTTGCAATGGTTGTGGCCACACACCTGTCTCAAGTGAACTGCAATGAGATAGATGGAGCTTCTTGAGGTTGACCAAGTTGGACGAAGAAGATGGAAGAGACTTTAAGGAAATAGCTTCATAAAGGCCAAGAACACGAAGGCGCGACATCCTCTCCAAGCATATCTCTGGGATGTGAGTTAATGCCGTGCAGGTACACAGAAAGAGGTACTCAAGGCTATGCAAGTTGCCAATTGATGAAGGAGGTGAATGGATTTGTGTTCTAGAAAGATCTAGAACACGAAGTCTATCCATCAACTCAAATGATTCATCTGGTATCACCTTTAAAGAGTCACATTCTGAAAGATCAAGGAACTCGAGCTTTTTCAGAGCTCGAAAGGAAGTAGGAAGTGACTCCAATTTCTTACAACTTCGCAGCATTAATAGTTTCAGACTGCAAAGAGATGACAGAGAGGAAGGGAGAGTTTCAATTGGTGTATGAGCAAGGTCTAGGACTCTAAGACTCACCATGTGATCAAAAAAGGTTTGTGGGAGTTCAATGTGGTCAGATTCATATCGAAGGATTAAAGTAGACAAATTGTGGCATTTGGGAGTGAGGGGAAGATTGATCCCTATTTGACCTGTATTCAGGAAAGACATCCTCTGTATAGATTCCCATCCATGCTTATCATCATCTTCTTCTGGTAGGGAATCTCTTTCGATCCAAAATCTTTGACAGAAAACTGGCACTCCACAAGAAAAACCCGATTTGAGAATTTCTATCAGTGCATTTCTTTTACCCCAAACTACAAAATTAGGAGACTGATCTAGAATCGAGCGATTTATGAATTCTGTCAGCAGTGCATTCATTGTCTCAAATAACACCTCATCATTTTCCATTTCCATTGAAATGAATTCCTCTGCAACAAAGTACCTTATTAACCATTCAGTATCACTTGAAAAACAGTAATCCTGATTAGCAAATATCAATGAGAAATACAAGAGGAAGTTCATGACAGTGCTGGGACAAAAATAGCCTTTGGTGCTTGGAGAATGTGCTATCAAAGCAGCTTCTTCACAAAAGAAGTCCCAAGCATCAGATATAGAGGGAGTCCCAAGCGCAATGTCAATGACCAAGTTAAGCTCCTGATCATTATTTATGTTGCTCCATTTGCCAACCAGAACAACCTTGGAAACCACTTTGGATACAGATGCGAACCATCTACTTACAATTGGTACACCTAGTCCTTCCAAATCGACGTGATCATACTCCCAAGACGCACCTCCCAATACCAACAAGAATTTCTTCGCTTTCAAATTTTCATAGATTTGCACAGCTATGTCCATATCTATTTCTGATTCCTCAAAACTACTAACTTCCACATTCATTGATGGAGATTGAATTCCAAGACTTTTGGCAATTCTCATTTGCAGCTTCCAACGACTACTTTGTTCATCTCTCGGTAGGTACACCCATATCATGAAATCAAAGAGATGGGTTTCCATTGCAATGTTTGTTGCATATTCAGTAATCCTCCACCTTCCCATACCTTCCCATCCGACATAACTTATAATTTCCAAGTTTGGATCTTTCAAGCATTGTAACAGTCGTTCTCCTTCCCTTTTGATGAGGGCAGAATAATTCACAGCTCTTCTCTCAGCCATATCTATCAATTTTAAATCAATATCTTAATAAGAATATTGTTTATATAAGAAAAGAGGAGGAAAGAAACACATCAAAAATACAAGCAAAATCATATATTGGGATAGCATAAAGGCAAAGGCAAATACTATTACTTGTTAAAGGAACTGGAACCTACTAATGTTTCCCTTTATGGTACCCAAAACTAACAACAAAATCAAAAGAATTACTATGTGGAATAAACTAGAGAAAGAGAGGCCCTTATGGTACTCATAACCAGCAACAACATAAAAAGAACTCCTTTTATAGAATAAACAAGAGAGAGAGAAGGATATTGAATAATTTTCTCTGCTAACTAGTACACCTGAGATCTTCACACTTTAGTAAAGGCAGGCGAAATACCTTTTTATACTCCCCCATAGTTGGAACCCGATCAATGCACTGTTTCGCGACACACACATTCGGAGTTGTTCCTTCTTGGATTTAAATCCCCATTTGATTTTCTCTAAAATCATATTAAAATTCCCCTCCCAACCGATGGTACTAAAATATCAAGGCGTTAGTAGAGGGAACAAAAGTACTTTTCAACACACCCGAGTGGGAGGCACTTGGTTGGTGCACATTTTGGGAAATGCTCATTTCCGTGTCGAGTTGTTCTTTTTGGGATTCAAACTCATGACTGGTTAGCTTTAATACCATATTAGATTTTCTCCACTAACCAATCCTACCAAAACCTTAAAGCTTTAATAAAAGCAGCGGCAATACATTGTTGAACCGTTGATATTAAACCACAATGGCATGGGAAAAAGGAAAAAGGTAAATGACAAGAAAATATGTTAACTAATAAAGATAAGATATCTTCAAACCTTGATGTAGATATCCATCAACCTTTGGTACCTTAACCCATATAATAAGGGAACCTCTTTGTCCTTTGATGACACTCCCTCCCTCCCTCCCTCTACATTAAAGTTGGACAAATCTTAAAATATAGATAATTTGGCTTCTCCTTAAGCCATGTTAATGATGAGTTTGAATGGCCCTTTAATTTTAATCCATTCATATTATAGGGCATAATTTTCTTTAATAGCTAGCCACAATATGTTCTTTATGGACATTACAATTTTCTTTATTAGCCTGATAAAACATATCTAAATAGTTATATAAGTACGGGGTAAGCAAGCCAAAACCCAAGCTTACCTCCTGCTTGACTCAATGACTCTAAGTCATAATCTATATATCCATATCCGCCCCAAACTCCGAAAGAAAATAATAATAATAAAAAGGGAAGATTCAAAAAAAAAAAAAAAAACACACTACCGAACCACCAAGGATAGTGGTGCATTAAATTGGGTCACCGATTTAATTCATCCCATCATCATCCTTCAAAATATATGTAGGGTGAAGCGAAGATTGAAGAGAGAATAAAATATTAGAGGGTCTAATCATAGTGTGATCATGAAATTTTATTTTTAGTGCCTTGATAAGGAGTCTTTTTTATTTTTTGGGTAAAAAGTAGATGGATTCTTGTCTTTTACTTTTTTTAGTGGCTTGAGAATGTTGCTTTTTTACTTTTTTTTTTTAAATGAAGAGGAAATTTTGAAATTTTATACTTTAGATGTGATCCCTAGTCTTTTCTTATCTGATAAAAGGAGGCTTTAATTACTTCACTCTACCTTACTTGTGAAGTAGCCAAACAAGCCCTAATTAAGTTGATCTCTTAAAAGAGACTTATATCGGGGGAACTTTTGGGGTCACTCTAGCTTTGAGGGGTTCCGCAGGAAAGTCAATTAAGGTTAGGTGAAAAATAAGGGGATTAAAAAGCGTCCATATGAGTAAAGGTTGTCCAAAAATTAAATTGATTGAAGATCTGATGGCGGAGATATCATGAACCAATCCTCATTAATTAACCATAAGAAAAGGCTAAAATTTTCTCAAAATTATCAAATTAGATCCTGTGACAATTTGAATGTGAGAGAGGGAGGACAAAGGTAAGAATCATTAAAGGCTGTCAAGTTAGAAGTTGTTTGAAGTTTGAAAAAGGTCAAAGACAGTAACAGATTCCTTTATTCTTTAGTTCAAAAAAGAAAAAGAAAAAAAAAGAATATGAGGATAGGATTTTTAAAGGCTATCAGTTATAGGTTGTTTGGAACTTGAAAAAAGAAGGATATAATCAATAACAACTTTCTTTATTTTGAATTTAAAAAATTGTTGCAAAACTTTGCATCATAATCAAGATTCTTAAAGTCTTTCACAATGTAATTTTTCCTTAGAAAGAAGAATTTTTTTTAGAAATAACATGTAGGTCTGGTATCCCTAACAATCTTTCTCATTATTTGAGTGTGATATATATATATATATATATTTTCCACGCTACAAGAAAAGTGACAATTAGTGGTGGGTTACAGCGGCAGTTTATTTATCTGTCAATACATCTAAGTATTATAAAGGTGATGTATAGAGTTATAGCGGTGGATAACAACGATCGTCACTACATCTAAGTATCATATGATTTTAGTAGTGCTTAATGTGGAGTAAGTAAGTTTTTAATACATGCAACGGCGGAGATTGTATTTTGCTGCTATAAATGTATTCATATATATAACAGCCACTACAAATGTATTTTTCCGCTGCAAAAGGGTTTAGTGGCGGTTTTCTTACATATAGTGGCGGTTTTTTTCCACCGCTAAATGTAATTTTTCTTGTAGTGAAAATACTAATTTGTTGGAAATCACAATTTAAGAAACTGTTTTTAATTTGAAAAGAAGATAAATATATATAATAATAAAAGTACTCATTTTGAAATGATTTCCACGTACCACTCAATCTCATCATTACATGACATACGAAATTAGGTTGCCACAGGAGAAGAATCATTCAAAAAGTATACAAAGATGACTAAATCTAGCAAAATCAAAATGAGAAGCCATATTTTTAATGATCAGAATATGAGTGCCTAATGACCAATCATCCACACCATTAACTGCATTAATTAATCACTTCAATAGCATCTGAAAGGATATGTTAGTAATACTTAAAAGTGGGAAAAGAGGGCGAAGAAGACTAGTAGCAACTGAAGAAGAAGAAAAAATGATCCATGCAATAGCATGGGGTTATTGCCTTGTGTTGACCCGCGAGGGGTCCATTTTATCTTGATCTTAGACCTTGTATCATATTCCATACAAGTATAGGTAATATTTCAAATTGCAATTCACTCAGAGAGATAAATCGCGTCAGTTTGATCAAGACATGAAAATGAGATTTTAATTCAATGGTTAATCTCATTTTTCCATTCATTGATCAATTCCACGGTTCATATCAATTTGATTGGCCGCACATTTCGTGCTGTACCAATCGAGATGTAGACGATAGAATGGTCCTGATCATCTAAGGGTAGGTCCCATGTGAGTCAAATTCCACAAGGTGACAGCAAGAGAAGTTTCAGGACCTCACTGCAGGCATGGGATCATTTTCAAGATTACAAAGAAGGAGAACGTACCCCAAGTGAATCTGCTGTGAATAATGTCGTTGAAGTAGCAAAGAAGATGATAGAAGCAAAGGCCAGTATAGAAAAATTCAAATTCTGCAATATGTAGATAGCTACAATTGTTGCTGCACAGAAGGCCTATTTATCATTGCCCAAAGCTGCCCCAATGGTACTAAAAGTAGAATAATAGTAACATTACATCACATCCATGTTCCTTTACATTTCTTCCAATAAATCCAAATATCTGCACTTTGGAAACCTTTCCCCAACATTTTTTTTTTCTAACTTGCGAATTTATGGTCTCTAACTAAATGTCACAACAGGCACCATGAGGATAGAGTAATTATTTTGTTATGCCTATCTATAACTTTCACTAATTGAAAGCCATGATTCAGTGATCCCAAAGGGTTAAAATGGTAGGATCCACTATAGATTTGATAATCAAAGTAAGATAAATGATTATAAGTAGGATCAGCTAAAAGAAATATGTGCCTATGTAGTTTATAAAACTCAGTTTTATTAGATGCTTTCAATTATTTAATCTAAGATTATAAAAATGATGGTTACATTCGAAAGTTCTCTTTTTGGTTAGCAACAACTTCATTTCCCATTCGCTTTTCAGTTAGCAACAACTTCATTTCCCATTCAGTATTATTTAGTAGAGCCAACGGAGCTGATGACCTTTGCATGCCCTATTATTGGAAGGATGCTGTTGCAGCTTACTGCATTGGACCTAGATCTAACCTAACTAGCCATCAAATATGTGGGTTTGAAACTAAGGGCACATTATGTAACAAGTGAAGAATCCGTGAGGAATTTGCAGATCTATGGATTCCTCAATTCCCTTTGAACAATGATTCTTTGCTGAGGACTTTACATTGATATCGGCGCGTATTGATGCATATAGCTAATAAGAATTGGTTTCGGTGTGCAAATCTACAAAGTGAAGATCTTGAAATCCTATAGGGGGTAGGGTTGCAAACGGGTATCCGACTTTCCGATTATCAGGAAGTTCTGACCCGTAAAAAATCAGGTCTAAAACATATTTTAGGTTTTGATTCATAAATGGGTCCGAGTCTGGAACCTAATTTAGGTTTTGATTAATAAACGGGTCCGGTTCCAGGTTCCATATAGGTTCCGACCAGTGGACCTGGGACCCAGCATATGAGTCTTTGCTATTGCAATTTATACTTTAAAACCAACTCTTTTTGGGCATTCTTATATATAATACTAGATGTTGTAGACTTGATGTACTGTTATAAGTTGAATGATATGCTTATTTTAAGAAAAAAAAAAAGAAAAAGAAAACTAAAGAGAAAATATAATTGATTTTGAAACTAGATTCGAGTCCTCTAGGTGGACTCGATTTTGGAACCAGATCAGGGTTTTCTTATCGAAAAAGAGTCCGGAACCAACAAAACAGGTTCCCATTCAAAACCGTATCCGGATCCTGAACCGTTATTTAAAAACGGGTCCGGGTCCGGGTCCACTATGGTTCCAATCTGGAACCATCCCGTTTGCAACCCTAATAGGGGGTGGTCGGATCTAAAAGTCCTCAAAATTAAGTTTTTCCTTTGGTCCAAATTCTCAGGGATTTATGACTGCCAAACATATTGGTTTTCATAATTTTGTGGAAACAAAGAATCTTTTCCCTTTGGATTTCCCAAACGCGACCTAAATGTAATTTTCAAATGGGCCCAAATTAGAATGCATACCATCAATGGTCCACTTTTATTAAAATAAGGCTTAAAGGTAAAGAGTGGTCAAAACTGGTCAAACTCCATTAAAACTATTAAAATTGGTGGTGGAAAAAGGTTAGCCCTCCATTAATTACTCTAAAAGTGTGTATATTTTAGTTTTCAGTTATTTTTATCTTTCACTTTTTTGGACTTTACTTTCCTAACACTCAAGAAATCTAATTCGAAGGTGAAAAGGAAAAGAAAGTAAGGAAGGAAAAAAAAGAAAAGAATGGATTCCCAACCCAATGTTGTTCCCCTTTACTTTGCCACCGTTGAATTGTGTTCAAGAAGCTGAAAGAGTTATGTCTGGAGCTACCAAACAAGGAAAAGTTACCCATATGTAAATTGGTGAGATTTGGTGTGGATCCATGGAGGACCCTAACCTGAATCTAATTTAGTTCAAATATTTTGCCCACAACCCAATCCAATTATGGGGCCCACTCAAAATACTTTAGATCTTATATCATATATAGGGAGTGGACCTAATATCACTGCTGTAGGATATATATACTATATATATATATATATATATATATATATTATGAAATAGAAATCCTCTCTACCAAGAAAAATATTTTATTTTATTATTTTTCTATTTTGGAAGGTAAGTAAGTAAATCCAAATCTCTCCTGATTCTCAATGTAGAGGTCTTGCATTGAAGTTCCTCACCAATCCAACCCATATTATAAATGTAGTTATTTTTTAAAATTCTTTCGTTAATGTAATCAAGATTTTGTTGGTTTACCAATCCAACCCATATTATAAATGTAGTCAGTTTTTGAAATTCTTTCGTTAATGTAATCAAGATTTTGTTGGTTTCAAGTATGTTCTCAAATCCAGATATCAGGTTCTCCGGTTTCTAATGGTAATAATTTTTTCTCCTGTATAAACCAGTTTAAGAGTCAGGTATTTCATAGAACCAAAGATATGTTTAGGTTGGAAATTTCGTGAATATCTCCATGTAAATCAAGTTTAGGATGTGCACAGCTAGGGTTGCAAACAGGACGGTTCCGGATCGGAACCACAGTGGACCCGGACCCGGACCCGGACCCTTTTTTAAATAACGGTTCCGGTTCCGAATCCGGTTTCGAATAGGAACCTGTTTTGTTGGTTCTGGACCCGATTTCGATAAGAAAACCCAGATCCAGATTCGGATCTGGAACCAGGTCCACTTAGAGGACTCGATTCTAGTTCCAAAACCAATTCTATTTTCTCTTTAATTTTCATTTTTTCTTAAAATAAACATATCATTCAACTTATAACAGTGCATCAAGTCTACAACATCTAGTATTACACATAAGAATGCCAAAAAAAAGTTGGTTTTAAAGTACAAATTGCAATATCAAAGACTTATATGCGGGGTCCTGGGTCCACCGGTCAGAAACTATATGGACCCGGAACCAGACCCATTTATCAATCAAAACCTAAATTAGGTTCCGGACCCAGACCCGTTTATGGATCGGAAACTAAAATAGGTTCCAAACCCAGTTTTTTACGGGTCGGAACTTCCGGGTAATCGGAGAATCGGATACCTATTTGCAAACCTATGCACAGCCATGTGACACTTAAACACTTACTTTTGACTGAGTCATACTCAATCTTCTTGGGTCTCATTCTCGCTTTTAGACCAGTAAAAACCTGGGGCAATGCATGGGCTAAAATAACAAATACAATAATAAAGAAAAGATCTAACAATCAAACCTAAATGAACGATCAAATATATATATATATATATATATAAGTTGGAGAGGCGCTCTCCTAAGCTGCAAGTTATGTTATCTAAGCTAAAATTATTTGCGCAATCATCACCATCGTAAACTGCCTCAAGTAATCGTCTTCAAAATCAAGATAAATCCAATCAGAACTGGATTTTCCTGTTCCATCGTGCCAAAAACAGAGATTGTGGACTTTGATTTGTGAGACCATTACTGTTAATTTAGCTTAGGATAACATAAGCTGCAGTTTTGGAAAACCCTCTCATTATATAGATATACATATGTTAACTGCAAAGATAATAGATAAATAGCAGTCCAATTTTTTTTAATAACAACGTCAATCCAAAGACGTCTTCAAAAATTTTGCCTTTTGTTTTCGGATGATTTTAATGAAAAAATCCGCTTAGACTTTGTGAAGGGCCACCTAAACGGCCCTCAAACTCCAATATAGATGATAAAGGTCCCTTCTCCACAGGTAAGACCATGAGCCTAAGTCGGAGCCCAATGTAGTCCAGTGCAGGCCAGACACAGGGTTAGGCTCGGGCTGGATCAGACCATAAGTAGCCTTTTCACTAAATGAGTTATTCCTATCCTAGAGATGGAAAGTGGTCAAGTCCAGACTGGATCAATGAGGTTAGCCCATACTCTACCAAAATTAAGGTACGCAGGCACGTACTATATCAATTCTTCATATTGAGTTCATCTTCTACTTGGTTTTAGAGAGCCCATTCCCCCTACCTATTCGATAATGAAAATCGTTTTTCATGTGTAAGGATCTGAACCCTAAAGTCGAGATGATATTGATTTTTTACAGTAGGATTTAATCAAGTGTGGACCCCACCCATGTGTTCACTTCTCACTCACTAACTATTTCCTATTTGGTAAACTTACTTTACCAGTGATGTCAAGTAAAGGGTTAATTCAAGAGACAATAAAAAGAAACAGGTCACATCAAACGATACTAAATTTCGAAAATCACCTCTTCCTTCAAAAAAAAAAAAAAAAAAAGTTAAAAAGAGACTCTCTCATGCAACTAATTGACAAAAAAATAAAAAATAAAAAATAAGGGTTGTACATGGGACGGGCTAGGCTGGGACGGGCTAGGCTGGGCCGAGGAATGTCTATGCCCGACTTGACTTCTAAATTAGAAGCTTGACCCAGGCTAAAGCTCAGGTCGGGCAAGAATTTGCTTGCGCAAGACCGGCCTACCTGTAAATCATGAAGCTTTAGAATATCCAGAGTTTAACTTTTATAATAACAAAAAAAAGAAAAAAAATTTACTTATAACGTCCTACGTTGTAGCTCAACTAGCCTTGTCATATCACCCTATATGAGAGGTCATGGGTTTGAGTCCCCCTACTACTACTCCCTCTCTTACAATTATATATGTCTATTTGGGCCGGGCAAGGATTCCGAATCTCATCCACCGAGTCGAAATAAAATAATTCTAAGCACGGACCATCTATTATAACCTAAACCCCATTGCCGAACCAACGTCGGCCGGCCCTGTCCACTATCACCCTTACAAAAAAAGAACTCTTCTTAAAATAAAAATTCAAAGAGCTACTCTCTTGCCTTTTGATTTTTCCAAACCTTTTGCTTTTGTTTTGTCTTTGCATTTAACCATTCACTTTACTTCGACCAAACAAGTGATTTACTGTGTGATTTCAAAGTATTGCGATTAAACGTTAATTATATATGCCCATCCCTCATTGTGTGGACCAATGCCTGGACCCGTGATCCAACCAAGATGTAAAAAGAGGCAAAACTTAGACGGGAGGAAATCTTGCAAATTACACCTTACCGCTATATGGATCAACGATATAGTTGCAACTTCCAGTTTTCCTCCTCTCAGAGCGGAGGTAATATGGAAAATGCTACTTTACAGCCGACACAAGCAGCGGTAAAGATGCGTGAGCTCCCAAATCCTTTCCAAGGAGGCCTTTCCATTTCCTTTAACATTATACTAGAAACACACTTAAATTTAATATCTTCTTACTTTTTCATTATTAGATAAAAAAAACCATTAAAATAATTTATTATTTTGGAAAATGGCTTGGGTCGTCCCAAAAGTTCGTGCTTATGAAAAAAAAAAAGCAATAGAGAAATAAATAGAGAGAATCTTTTCTTAAAAGAGAAATGTATTGTGTAACAACATGAACAAAAAAAAAAAAAAAAAAAAAAGAATGTATATATATTTAATGACAGAGGGTGTCCACATTATTTTGGACCCCAAGTTAATTATCCAAAGGAGTCAAATCCAAAAAAATCAAAGTATAGACCATTTTGGACTCCATAAACATTGACTATTGGGTGAGAGATTAAATAATAGGTTGCCTCATTGGACCTTTTTTTCCATCCACATGGCTTACAAGTCATGATCGCGCACTGAGAATATCTATGGGCCCCGCTAAGAATAGTTTAGATCTTATATCATATTAGGGAGTGGACCTAATATCACTGCTGTAGGATATATACTATATATATTATGAAATAGAAATCCTCTCTACCAAGAAAAATATTTTATTTTATTATATTCCTATTTTGGAAGGTAAGTAAGTAAATCCAAATCTCTCCTCATTCTCAATGTAGAGGTCTTGCATTGAAGTACCTCACCAATCCAACCCATATTATAAATGTAGTCATTTTAAAAAATTATTTCGTTGTAATCAAGAATTTGTTAGTTTCAAAAATGATCTCAAACCCAGATATCAGGTTCTCTGGTTTCTAATGGTAATAATTTTTTCTCCTGTATAAACCTGTTTAAGAGTCAAGTATTTCATAGAACCAAAGATATGTTTAGGTTGGAAATTTCATGAATATCTCCATGCAAATCAACTTTAGGATTTGCAAAGCTAGGGTTGCAAATGGGATGGGTCCGGATCGGAACGATAGTGGACCTAGACCCATTTTTAAATAACGGTTCCGGTTCTGGATCGGTTTGGAATCGGAACCTGTTTTGTTGGTTCCGAACCGGGTTTCAATAAGAAAACTCAAATCTAGATTCGGAACCGGGTCTACCTAGAGGACTCGAATCTAGTTCCAAAGCCAATTCTATTTTCTCCATAATTTTAATTTTTTTTTCTTAAAATAAGCATATCTTTCAACTTATAATAGTGCATCAAGTCTACAACATCCAGTACTATACCTAAGAATGCCCAAGAAAAGTTGGTTTTAAAGTACAATATTGCAATATCAAAGACTCATATACCGGGTCCCGGGTCCACGGGTCGGAACCTATATAGACCCGGAATCGGACCCGTTTATCAATCAGAACCTAAATTAGATTCCAATCCTGGACCCGTTTAAGAATCGAACGGAACCTAAAATAGGTTTTAGACACGGTTTTTTGCAGGTCGGAACTCCCGGGTAATCGGAGAATCGGATTCCCGTTTGCAACCCTATGCACAACCATGAGAAACTTAAACACTTAAACACATACTTCTGACTGAGTCATACTCAATCTTCATGGGTCTCATTCTCGCTTTTAGACCAGTAAAAATCGGGGCAATGCATGGGCTAAAATAACAAATACAATTTTAAAGAAAAGGTCAAACAATCAAACCTAAATGAACAATCAAATATAAATATATATTTGTAGGAGAGGGGCTCTCCTAAGTTGCAAGTTATCTTATCTAAGCTGAAATCGTCTGCGAAATCATTACCATTATAAACTGCCTCAAGTCATCGTCTCCAAAATCAAGATAAATCGAATTAGTTTTGGATTTTCTAGTACCATCGTGCCAAAAACATAGATTGTCGACTTTGAATTGTGAGACCATTACTGTTAATTTTACTTAGGATAACATAAGCTGCAGCTTAGGAAAGCCCCGCTCTATATATAGATATACATATGTTAACTGCAAAGATAATTGATAAATAGCTGCCCAATTTATTTTTAATAACAACATCAATCAAAAGACGTCTTCAAAGATTTTGTCTTTTGTTTCCAGATGATTTTAGTGGAAAAATCCCCCTAGAGTTTGTGAAGGGCCGCCTAAACGGCCCTCAAACTCCAATATAGATGATAAAGGACCCCTCTCCACAGGTAAGGCCATGAGCCTAAGTCGGAGCTCAATGCAGTCCAATTCAGGCCAGACATAGGGTTGGGTTCAGGCTGGATAAGACCATGACTAGCCTTTTCGCTAAATGTGATATGCCTATCCTACAGATGGAAAGTGGTCAAGTCCGGACTGGATCAATAGGTTGGCACATACTCAACCTAAATTAAGGTACATAGGCACGTACCGTATCAATTCTTCATATTGAGTTCATCTTCTACTTGGATTTAGAGAGCCCATTCCCCCTACCTATTCGATAATGAAAATCACTTTTCATTTGTAAGGATCCGAACCCAAAGGTCGAGACAATATTGATTTTTTGTAGTAGGATTTAATCAAGTGTGGACCGCACCCTATGTGTTCACTTCTCACTCACTAACTATTTCCTATTTGGTAAACTTACTTTATCAGTGATGTCAAGTAAAGGGTTAATTCAAGAGATGATAAAAAGAAACGGATCACATCAACGACGATACTAAATTTTAAAAATCACCTCTTCCTTCCAACAAAAAAAAAAAAGTTAAAAAGAGACTCTCTCATGCCACTAATTGACAAAATAAAAATAAAAAAATATAGGGTTGTACATGGGACGGGCTGGGCTGGGCAGAGGAATGTCCATGCCCGGCCCCACTTCTAAATTGAAGCCTGACCTCGGCTCAAGCCCAGGTCGGGTAAGAAATTGCTTGCCCAAGACCAGCTCACTTGTAAATCATGAAGCCCTAGCATATCCTAAGTTTAACTTATATATTAACAAAAAAAGAATAAAAATTTCTTATAACGTCCTAGTTTGTAGCTCAACTAGCCTTGTCATTTCACCATATATGAGAGGTCATGGGTTTGAGTCCCCCCATTTCTACTCCCTCTCTTACAATAATATATGTATATTTGGGCTGGGCAAGGATTCCTGAATCGCAACCATCGAGTCCAAGTAAAAAATTTCTAAGCACGGCTTATCAATTATAACCTAAACCACATTGCCGAACTAAAACGGGCCGGCCTTGTCCACGATCACTCTTACAAAAAAAAAAAAAAAACTCATTTTGAAATAAAAATTCAAAGAGCTACTCTCCTGCCTTTTGATTTTTCCAAACCTTTGCTTTTGTTCTCTCTTTTCATTTAACCATTCGCTTTTCTTCGACCAAACAAGTGATTTACTGTGTGATTTCAAAGTATTGTGTTTAAACGTTAATCATATTTGCCCATCCTTCATTGTGTGGACCAAAGCCTGGACCCATGATGCAACCAAGATGCAAAAAGTGGCAAATCTTAATAAGAATCCGTTTGAAGGTTTTCCTCCGCTTAGTCGGGAGGAATTCTTGCAAATTACACCTTAGGGCTGTATGCATCAGCGGTATAGTTGAACATTCCAGTTTTCCTCCTCCCAGAGCGGAGGAAATCTGGAAAATACTACTTTACTACCGACACAAGCAGCGGAAAAGCTAGGTGGGCACCCAAATCCTTTCCAAGAAGGCCATTCCATTTCCTTTAACATTACACTAGAAACACACTTAAATTTAATATCTTGTTAAATTTAATATTTTCTTAAATTTTAATTACTAAATAAAAAAATTAATAAAATAATTTATTATTTTGGAAAAAGGATTGGTACGTCCCAAAAGTTCATGCTTATGGAAATAAAAAAAGCAATTGAGAAATAAATAGAGAAAATCTTTCCTTTAAAGGGAAATATATTGTGTAAGAACATGAACAAAAAAAAAAAAAAAGAATATATATATATTTAATAACGGAGGGTGTCCGCATTACTTTGGACCTCACGTTAATTATCCAATGGACTCAAATCCAAAAAAATCCAAGTATATAAGACCATTTTGGAGTCCATAAACATTGACTTTTGGGTGAGAGAATAAATAACAGGTTGCCCCATTGGACCTTTTTTTTCCATCAACATGGCTTACAAGTCATACGATCGCGCACTAAGAATATCTATCAGGCCCACTAAGAATACTTTAGATCTTATATCATATTAGGGAGCGGACCGAATATCAATGCTGTAGGATATATATCTACTATATATATTATGAAATAGAAATCCTCTCTTCCAAGAAAAATATTTTATTTTATTATTTTCCTATAATGGAAGGTAAGTAAGTAAATCCAAATCTCTCCTGATTCTCAATGTAGAGGTCTTGCATTGAAGTTCCTCACCAATCCAACCCATATTATAAATGTAGTCATTTTATGAAATTCTTTCATTGTAATCAAGATTTTGTTGGTTTTAAGTATCTTCTCAAACCTAGTTATCAGGTTCTACAGTTTCTAATGGTAATAATTTTTTCCCTGGTATAAACCTGTTTAAGAGTCAAGTAATTCATAGAATACAAGATATGTTTAGGTTGGAAATTTCATGAATATCTCCACCAAACAATACAAAATTTCAAAAAACACCACTTCCTTCTAAAAAAAGAAAAGTTAAAAAGAGATTCTCTCATGCCACTAATTGATAAAAAAAAAAAAAAAAAAACTAGGGTTGTAGAAGGGACGGGATGGGCTGGGGCGAGGAATGTCCGTGCCCGGCCTGACTTCTAAATTTGAAGCCTGACCCGGCTCAAGCCCAGGTCAGGCAAGAAGTTGCTTTGCGCAAGACCGGCCCGCCAGTAAATCTTGAAGCCCTAGCATATCCCGAGTTTAACTTATATAATAACAAAAAAAGAAAAAAAAATATTATAACGTCCCAGGTTGTAGCTCAACTAGCCTTGTCATATCACCTTATATGAGAGGTCATGGGTTTGAGTCACTCCATTACTACTCCCTCTCTTACAATTGTATATATGTATATTTGGGCCAGGCAAGGATTTCCAATCGCAGCCACCGAGTGCATATAAAAAAATTCTAAGCACGGCCCATCAATTATAACCTAAACCCCTTTGCCGAACCAACGCAGGCCAACCCTGTCCACGATCACCCTTACTAAAAAAACTCTTTTAAAATAAAAATTCAAAGAGCTACTCCCGCCTTTTCGTTTTTCCAAACCTTTGTTTTTGTACTCCCTTTTCATTTAACCATTCATTTTACTTCGACCAAACAAGTGATTTAGTGCGTGATTTGATAGTATTGCGTTTAAACGTTAATTATATATGCCCATCCCCCATTTTGTGGACCAAAGCCCGGACCGGTGACCCAACCAAGATCTAAAAAGAGGCAAAACCTAATAAGAATCCATTTCCACGTTTTCCTCCTCTTAGATGGGAGGAAATCTTGCAAATTACACCTTACCGCTGTATTCATCGGCGGTATAGTTGCAAATTCCAGTTTTCCTCCTCTCAGAGAGGAGGAAATCTGGAAAATGCTACTTTCGCATCATACAAACAGCAGTGAAGCTGCATGAGCACCCAAATCCTTTCCAAGCTAGCCTTTCTATTTCCTTTAACATAACACTAGAAAAAAACATAAATTTAATATCTACTTAAATTTTCATTAATATATAAAAAATTAATAAAATGATTTATTATTTTGGAAAATGGCTTGGGCTGTCCCAAAAGTTTGTGCTTATGAAAAAAAAGCGATAGAGAAATAAATAGAGTAAATCTTTTCTTAAAAGGGAAATGTATTGTGCAAGATCAAGAACAAAAAATAAATAAATAAATAAAAGAATATATATATATATTTAATAACAAAGGGTGTCCACATAACTTTGGACCCCACGTTAATTACCCGAAGGACTCGAATCCAAAAAAATCCAAGTATAGATCATTTTGGACTCCATATACGTTGACTTTTGGGTGAGAGATTAAATAATAGGTTGCCCCATTGGAACTTTTTTTCCATCCCCATGGCTTACAAGTCAAATGATCGCGCACTAAGAATATCTATGGGGCCCACTAGGAATACTTTAGATCTTATATCATATTAGGGAGGGGACCTAATATCACTGTTGTAGGATATATACTATATATATTATGAAGTAGAAATCCTCACTGCTAAGAAAAATATCTTCTTTTATTATTTCCCTATAATGGAAGGTAAGTAAGTAAATCCAAATCTCTCCTGATTCTCAATGTAGAGGTCTTGCATTGAAGTTCCTCACCCATCCAACCCATATTATAAATGTAGTCATTTTTTGAAATTCTTTCATTGTAATCAAGACTTTGTTGGTTTCAAGTATGTTCTCAAACCCAGATATCAGGTTCTCCGGTTTCTATTGGTAATAATTTTCCCCCCTGTATAAAACCGTTTAGGAGTCAAGTATTTCATAGAACCAAAGATATGTTTAGGTTGGAAATTTCATGAATCAAGTTTAGGATGTGCACAGCTCGGGTTGCAAACGTGACGGTTCCGGATCGGAACCATAGTGGACCTGAACTTGGACCCGTTTTTAAATAACGGTTCTGGTTCCGGATCCGGTTTTGAATCGGAACATGTTTTGTTGGTTCAGGACCCGGTTTCGATAAGAAAACCCAGATCCGGTTCCGGAACAGGGTCCACCTAGAGGACTCGAATCTAGTTCCAAAATCAATTCTATTTTCTCTTTAATTTTTATTTTTTCTTAAAATAAGCATATGATTCTTCTTATAACAGTGCATCAAGTCTACAACATCCCGTAATATACATAAAAATGCCCAAAAAGAGTTGGTTTTAAAGCACAAATTGCAATATAAAAGACTCATATGCTGGGTCCCGGGTCCACGGGTCGGAACCTATATGGACCAGGAACTGGCACTTGTTTATCAATCAGAACCTAAGTTAGATTCCGGACTAGGACCCGTTTACGAATCGAACGGAATCTAAAATAGGTTCCAGACCCATTTTTTTAGGGTCAGAACTTCCGGGTAATCGGAGAATCAGATACCCGTTTGCAACCCTATGCACAGCCGTGAGACACTTAAACACTTACTTCTGACTGAGTCATACTAAATCTTCATGGGACTCATTCTTGCTTTTCGACCAGTAAAAACTCGGGGCAATGCATGGGCTAAAATAACAAATACAATTTTAAAGAAAAGGTCAAACAATCAAACCTAAATGAACAATCAAATATATATATATATATATATATAAGTAGCAGAGGGGCTCTCCTAAGCTGCAAGTTATGTTATCCAACCTGAAATCGCTTGCGAAATCATCACCATCGTAAACTTCCTAAAGTCATCGTCTCCAAAATCAAGCTAAATCCAATCAGAACTGGATTGTCCAATTCCATCGTGCCAAAAGGAGAGATTGTCGACTTTGATTTGGGAGTTCAGTTCTGTTGATTCAGCATAGGATAACATAAGCTGCAGCTTAGGAAAACCCCGCTCTATATATAGATATAAATATGTTAACTGCAAAGATAATAGATAAATAGCAGTCCAATTTTTTTTAATAACAATATCAATCAAAAGATGTCTCCAAAAATTTCGCCATTTGCTTCTAGATGATTTCAATGGAAAAATCCCCTTGGACTTTGTGAAGGGCCGCCTAGACAGCCCTCAAACTCCAATATAGATGATAAAGGCCCCCTCTCCACAGGTAAGACCATGAGCCTAAGTAGGAGCCCAATGTAGTCCAATGTAGGCCAGACACAGGGTTAGGCTCGGGGCTGGATCAGACCATGAGTAGCCTTTTCGTTAAAAGTGATATGCCTATCCTACAAAAGGAAAGTGGTCAAGTCCGGACCGAATCAATGAGGTTAGCCCATACTCAACCTAAATTAAGGTATGTAGGCACGTACCGTATCAATTCTTCATATTGAGTTCATCTTCTACTTGGTTTTAGAGAGCCCATTCCCCCGACCTATTCGATAATGAAAATCACTTTTCATGTGTAAGGATCCGAACGCAAAAGTCGAGAAGATATTGATTTTTTACAGTAGGATTTAATCAAGTGTGGACCCCACCGTATGTGTTCACTTCTCACTCACTGACTATTTCCAACTTGGTAAACTTACTTTAACATTGATGTCAAGAAAAGGGATCACGTCAAACAATAAAAAAATTTCAAAAAACACCACTTCCTTCTAAAAAAAAAAAGTTAAAAAGAGATTCTCTTGTGCCACTAATTGACAAAAAAAAAAAAAAAAAACTAGGGTTGTAGAAGGGACGGGCTGGGCTGGGGCGAGGAATGTCCATGCCCGGCCCGACTTCTAAATTTGAAGCCTGACCCGGCTCAAGCCCAGGTCAGGCAAGAAGTTGCTTTGCGCAAGACCGGCCCGCCAGTAAATCTTGAAGCCCCAGCATATCCCGAGTTTAACTTATATAATAACAAAAAAAGAAAAAAAATATTATAACGTCCCAGGTTGTAGCTCAACTAGCCTTGTCATATCACCTTATATGAGAGGTCATGGGTTTGAGTCACTCCATTACTACTCCCTCTCTTACAATTATATATGTATATTTGGGCCAGGCAAGGATTTCCAATCGCAGCCACCGAGTGCAAATAAAAAAATTCTAAGCACGGCCCATCAATTATAACCTAAACCCCTTTGCCGAACCAACGCAGGCCAACCCTGTCCACGATCACCCTTACAAAAAAAAACTCTTCTTAAAATAAAAATTCAAAGAGCTACTCTCTCGCCTCTTCATTTTTCCAAACCTTTGTTTTTGTTCTCCCTTTTCATTTAACCATTCATTTTACTTCGACCAAACAAGTGATTTAGTGCGTGATTTGATAGTATTGCGTTTAAACGTTAATTATATATGCCCATCCCCCATTTTGTGGACCAAAGCCCGGACCCGTGACCCAACCAAGATCTAAAAAGAGGCAAAACCTAATAAGAATCCATTTCCACGTTTTCCTCCTCTTAGATGGGAGGAAATCTTGCAAATTACACCTTACCGCTGTATTCATCGGCGGTATAGTTGCAAATTCCAGTTTTCCTCCTCTCAGAGAGGAGGAAATCTGGAAAATGCTACTTTACCATCATACAAACAGCAGTAAAGCTGCGTGAGCACCCAAATCCTTTCCAAGCTAGCCTTTCTATTTCCTTTAACATAACACTAGAAACAAACTTAAATTTAATATCTACTGAAATTTTCATTAATAGATAAAAAATTAATAAAATGATTTTTTATTTTGGAAAATGGCTTGGGCTGCCCCAAAAGTTTGTGCTTATGAAAAAAAAGCAATAGAGAAATAAATAGAGAAAATCTTTTCTTAAAAGGGAAATGTATTGTGCAAGATCAAGAACAAAAAAAAAAATAATAATAATAATAAATAAAAGAATATATATATTTAAAAACAGAGGGTGTCCACATTACTTTGGACCCCACGTTAATTACCCAAAGGACTCGAATCCAAAAAAATCCACGTATAGATCATTTTGGACTCCATATACGTTGACTTTTGGGTGAGAGATTAAATAATAGGTTGCCCCATTGGAACTTTTTTTCCATCCACATGGCTTACAAGTCATACGATCGCGCACTAAGAATATCTATGGGGCCCACTAGGAATACTTTAGATCTTATATCATATTAGGGAGGGGACCTAATATCACTGTTGTAGGATATATACTATATATATTATGAAATAGAAATCCTCACTGCTAAGAAAAATATCTTCTTTTATTATTTCCCTATAATGGAAGGTAAGTAAGTAAATCCAAATCTCTCCTGATTCTCAATGTAGAGGTCTTGCATTGAAGTTCCTCACCCATCCAACCCATATTATAAATGTAGTCATTTTTTGAAATTATTTCATTGTAATCAAGATTTTGTTGGTTTCAAGTATGTTCTCAAACCCAGATATCAGGTTCTCCGGTTTCTATTGGTAATAATTTTTCCCCCTGTATAAAACCGTTTAGGAGTCAAGTATTTCATAGAACCAAAGATATGTTTAGGTTGGAAATTTCATGAATATCTCCATACAAATCAAGTTTAGGACGTGCACAGCTAGGGTTGCAAACGTGACGGTTCCGGATCGGAACCATAGTGGACCTGAACTTGCACCCGTTTTTAAATAACTGTTCTGGTTCCGGATCCGATTTTGAATCAGAACATGTTTTGTTGGTTCAGGACCCGGTTTCGATAAGAAAACCCAGATCCGGTTCCCGAACAGGATCTACCTAAAGGACTCGAATCTAGTTCCAAAATCAATTCTATTTTCTCTTTAATTTTTATTTTTTCTTAAAGTAAGCATATCATTCTTTTTATAACAGTGCATCAAGTCTACAACATCACGTAATATACATAAAAATGCCCAAAAAGAGTTGGTTTTAAAGCACAAATTGCAATATAAAAGACTCATATGCTGGGTCCCGGGTCCACGGGTCGGAACCTATATGGACCAGGAACTGCACTTGTTTATCAATCAGAACCTAAGTTAGATTCCGGACTAGGACCCGTTTACGAATCTAACGAAATCTAAAATAGGTTCCAGACCCGGCTTTTTTAGGGTCAGAACTTCCGGGTAATCGGAGAATCAGATACCCGTTTGCAACCCTATGCACAGCCGTGAGACACTTAAACACTTACTTCTGACTGAGTCATACTAAATCTTCATGGGACTCATTCTTGCTTTTCGACCAGTAAAAACTCGGGGCAATGCATGGGCTAAAATAACAAATACAATTTTAAAGAAAAGGTCAAACAATCAAACCTAAATGAACAATCAAATATATATATATATATATATATATAAGTAGCAGAGGGGCTCTCCTAAGCTGCAAGTTATGTTATCCAACCTGAAATCGCTTGCGAAATCATCACTATCGTAAACTTCATAAAGTCATCGTCTCCAAAATCAAGCTAAATCCAATCAGAACTGGATTGTCCAATTCCATCGTGCCAAAAGGAGAGATTGTCGACTTCGATTTGGGAGTTCAGTTCTGTTGATTCGGCATAGGATAACATAAGCTGCAGCTTAGGAAAACCCCGCTCTATATATTGACACTTAAACACTTACTTCTGACTGAGTTATACTAAATCTTCATGGGTCTCATTCTCGCTTTTGGACCAGTAATATCTCAGGGCAATGCATGGGCTAAAATAACAAATACAATTTTAAAGAAAAGTTCAAACAATATCAAAGCTAAATGAAGAATCAAATATATATATATATAAAAGTAGGAGCGGGGCTCTCCTAAGCTGCAAGTTTTTTTAATTAAGTTGAAATTGCTTGTGAAATCATCACCATCGTAAACTTCCTAAAGTGATCGTCTCCAAAATCAAGATAAATCCAATCAGAACTTAATTTTCCAGTTCCATCGAGCCAAAAACAGCGATTGTCGACTTGGATTTATGAGACCATTACTGTTAATTCAGCATAGGATAATATAAGCTGCAGCTTAGGAAAGCCCCGCTCTATATATAGATATACATATGTTAACTGCAAAGATAATTGATAAATAGCAGTCCAATTTTTTTAATAACAATATCAATCAAAAGACGTCTTCAAAAATTTTGTCTTTTGTTTCCAGATGATTTTAATGGAAAAATCCCCATAGAATTCGTGAAGACGGCCCTCAAACTCCAATATAGATGATAAAGGCCCCCTCTCCGTAGGTAAGACCATGTGCCTAAGTCGGAGCCCGATGTAGTCCAATTCAGGCCAGACACAGGGTTGGGCTCGGGCTGGATAAGACCATGACTAGCCTTTTCGCTAAATGTGACATGCCTATGCTACAGATGGTAAGTGGTCAAGTTCGGACTGGATCAATGAGTTTCGCCCATACTTAACCTAAATTAAGGTACACAGGCACGTACCGTATCAATTCTTCATATTGAGTTCAACTTCTACTTGGTTTTAGAGAGCCCATTCCCCCTACCTATTCGATAATGAAAATCACTTTTCATGTGTAAGGATCCGAACCCAAAAGTCGAGATGATATTGATTTTTTTCAGTAGGATTTAATCAAGTGTGGACCCCACCCTGCGTGTTCACTTCTCACTCACTAATTATTTCCTATTTGGTAAACTTACTTTACCAGTGATGTCAAGCAGAGGGTTAATTCAAGAGACGATAAAAAGAAACGGATCACATCAAATGATACTAAATTACAAAAATCACCTCTTCTTTCCAACAAAAATAAAAGTTAAATAGAGACTCTCTCATGCCACTAATTGACAAAAAAAAAAACTAGGGTTGTACTTAAGACGGGCTGGGCTGGGCCGAGGAATGTCGATGCCCGGCCCGACTTCTAAATTAGATGCCTGACCCCGGCTCAAGCCCTGGTCAGGCAAGAAATTGCTTGCCCGAGACCGGCCAGCTTGTAAGTCATGAAAGCTGTAGCATATCTTGAGTTTAACTTATATAATAACAAAAAAAGAAAAAAAAAATTCTTATAACGTCCTAGGTTGTAGCTCAACTAGCCTTGTCATATCAACCTATATGAGAGGTCATGGGTTTGAGTCCCCCCATTACTACTCCCTCTCTTACAATTATATATGTATACTTTGGCTGAGCAAGGATTTCGAATCGCTACCACCGAGTCCAAATAAAAATATTCTATGCACGGCCCATCAATTATAATCTAAACCCCATTGTCGAACTAAAGCGAGCCGGCCGTGTCCTCGATCACCCTAACAAAAAAAAAAACAACTCTTATGAAAATAAAAATTCATAGAGCTACTCTCTCGCCTTTTGATTTTTCCAAACCTTTGCTTTTGTTCTCTCTTTTCATTTAACCATTCACTTTACTTCGACCAAACAAGTGATACACTGTGTGATTTCGAAGTATTGCGTTTAAACATTAAATATATATGCCCATCCCTCATTGTGTGGACCAAAGCCCAGACCCGTGATCCTACCAAGATCAAAAAAGTGGCAAAACTTAATAAGAATCCGTTTGCAGGTTTTCCTCTGCTTAGATGGGAGGAAATCTTGCAAATTACACCTTAGGGCTGTATGCATCAGCGGTATAGTTGCAACTTCCTGTTTTCCTCCTCAGAGCGAAGGGAATCTGAAAAAAGCTACTTTTCCAACGACAAAAGCAGCGGTAAAGCTACGTGAGCACACAAATCCTTCCCAAGAAGGCCATTCCATTTCCTTTAACATTACACTGGAAACACACTTAAATTTACTATCTTCTTAAATTTAATACTTTCTTAAAATTTCAATATTAGATAAAATAATAAATAAAATAATTTATTATTTTGGAAAACGGATTGGGTCGTCCCAAAAGTTCGTTCTTATGAAAAAAAAAAGCAATTGAGAAATAAGTAGAGAAAATCTTTTCTTAAAAGGGAAATGTATTGTGTAACAACAAGAACAAAAAAAATTAAAAACGATATTTTTTTAATAACGGAGGGTGTCCACATTACTTTGGACCCCACGTTAATTACCCAAAGGACTCAAATCCAAAAAAATCCAAGTATAGACCATTTTGGACTCCATAAACATTGACTTTTCGGTGAGAGATTTAATAACAGGTTGCCCCGTTGGAACTTTTTTTCCATCCACATGGCTTACAAGTCATACGATCGCGCACTGAGAATATCTATGGGGCCCACTAAGACTACTTTAGATCTTATATCATATTAGGGAGTGGACCTAATATCACTATTGTAGGATATATACTACATATATTATGAGATAGAAATCCTCTCTACCAAGAAAAATATTTTTTTTATTATTTTCCTATAATGGAAGGTAAGTAAGTAAATCCAAATCTCTCACGATTCTCAATGTAAAGGTCTTGCATTGAAGTTCCTCACCAATCCAACCCATATTATAAATGTAGTCACTTTTTTGAAATTCTTTCATTGTAATCAAGATTTTGGTGGTTTCAAGTATGTTCTCAAACCCAGATATAAGGTTTTCCGGTTTCTAATGGTTATGATTTTTCCCCCTATATAAACCCGTTTAGGAGTCAAGTATTTCATAGAACCAAAGATATGTTTAGGTTGGAAATTTCATGAATATCTCCATACAAATCAAGTTTAGGGCGTGCACAAGCTCAGGTTGCAAACGGGACGGTTCCGGATCGGAACCATAGTGGACCCGAACCCGGACGTTTTTTTAAATAACGGTTCTGTTTCCAGATCCAGTTTTGAATCAGAATCTATTTTGTTGGTTCTGGACCCGGTTTCAATAAGAAAACCCCAATCCGATTCCGGAACCGGGTCCACCTAGAGGACTCGAATCTAGTTCAAAAAACAATTCTATTTTCTCTTTAGTTTACTTCTGACTGAGTCATACTAAATCTTCATGGGTCTCATTCTCGCTTTCAGTCTAGTAAAAACTCGAGGCAATGCATGGGCTAAAATAACAAATACAATTTTAAAGAAAAGGTCAAACAATCAAATGTAAACGAACAGTCAAATAAATAAATATATAAATATATATATATATATATCAGTAGGAGAGGGGCTCTCCTAAGCTGCAAGTTATGTTATCTAAGCTGAAATCGCTTGCAAAATCATCACCATCGTAAACTTCCTCAAGTCATCATCTCCAAAATCAAGATAAATCCAATCAGAACTGGATTTCCCAGTTCCATCGTGCCAAAAACAGAGATTGTCTACTTTGATTTGTGAGACCATTACTGTTAATTCAGTATAAGATAACATAAGCTTTTGCTTAGGAAAGCCTCGCTCTATATATAGATATACATATGTTAACTGCAAAGATAATAGATAAATAGTTGTCCAATTTTTTTTAATAACAATATCAGTCAAAAGATATCTCCAAAAATTTTGCCTTTTGTTTAAAGTTTAAAGATGATTTTAATGGAAAATTCCCCTTAGACTTTGTGAAAGGCCGCCTAAAAAGCCCTAAAACTCCAATATAGATGATAAAGGTCCCCTCTCCATAGGTAAGACCATGAGCCTAAGTCGGAGCCCAATGTTGTCCAATGCAGGCCAGACACAAGGTTTGGCTTGGGGCCGGATCAGATCATGAGTAGGCTTTTCGCTAAAAGTGATATGCCTATCCTAAAGATGGGTAGTGGTCAAGTCCGGACAGGATCAATGAGGTCAGCCCATACTAAACCCAAATTAAGGTACGCAGGCATGTACCATATCAATTCTTCATATTGAGTTCATCTTCTACTTGGTTTTAGAGAGCCCATTCCCCCTACCTATTCGATAATGAAAATCACTTTTCAAGTGTACGGATCTGAACCCAAAAGTCGAGGTGATATTGATTTTTTACAGTAGGATTTAATCAAGTGTGGACCCACCCTATGTGTTCACTTCTCACTCACTAACTATTTCCTATTTGGTAAACTTACTTTAACAGTGATGTCAAGAAAAGGGCTAATTCAAGAGACAATAAAAACAAACAGATCACATCAAACAATACCAAATTTCAAAAATCAACTCTTCCTTCTAACAAAAAAAAAGTTAAAAAGAGACTCTCTCATGCCACTAATTGACAAAAATAAAACTAGCATTGTACAAGGGACGGGCTTGGCTGGGGCGAAGAATGTCCATGCCCGGTTCGACTTCTAAGTTAGAAGCCTGACCCGGCTCAAGCCCAGGTCGGGCAAGAAATTGCTTGCCCAAGACCGGCCTACCTGTAAATCATGAAGCCCTAGCATATCCTGAGTTTAACTTATATAATAACAAAAAAAAAAAAAAAAATTATTATAACATCCTAGGTTGTAGCTCAACTAGCCTTGTCATATCACCCTATATGAGAGGTCATGGGTTTGAGTCCTCCCATTACTACTCCCTCTCTTACAATTATATATGTATATTTGGGCCGTGCAAGGATTTCAAATCGCAACCACCGAGTCCAAATAAAAAAATTCTAAGCACGGCCCAATAATTATAACCTAAACACCATTGTCGAACTAATGCGGGCCGGCCCTATCCACGATTACCCTTACAAAAAAAAACTCTTCTTAAAATAAAAATTCAAAGAGCTATCTCTCGCCTTTGGATTTTTCCAAACCTTTGTTTTTGTTCTCTCTTTTCATTTAACCATTCACTTTACTTCGACCAAACAAGTGATTTACTTTGTGACTTGATAGTATTGCGTTTAAACGTTAATTATATATGCCCATCCCTCATTTTGTGGACCAAAGCCCAAACCCGTGACCCATCCAAGATTTAAAAAGAGGCAAAACTTAATAAGAATCCATTTCCACGTTTTTCTCCACTTAGATGGGAGGAAATCTTGCAAATTACACCTTTACCGCTGTATACATCGGCGGTACAAATGCAAATTCCAGTTTTCCTCCCCTCAGAGCGGAGGAAATCTGGAAAATGCTACTTTTCCATCCATACAAACAGGGGTAAAGCTACGTGAGCACCCAAATCCTTTCCAAGCAGGCCTTTCCATTTCCTTTAACTTTACACTAGAAACACACTTAAATTTAATGTCTTCTTAAATTTAATATTTTCTTAAATTTTCATCAATAGATAAAAATTTAATAAAATAATTTATTATTTTGGAAAATGCCTTGGGTCGTCCCAAAAGTTCGTGCCTATGAAAAAAAGGCAATATAGAAATAAATAGAGAAAATCTTTTCTTAAAAGGGAAATGTATTGTGTAACAACATGAACAAAAAAAAAAAAAGAATATAGATATTTAATAACAGAGGGTGTCCACATTACTTTGGACCCCACGTTAATTACGCAAAGGACTCAAATCCAAAAAAATCCAAGTATAGACCATTTTGGACTCCATAAACATTATGAAATAGAAAACCTCTCTACCAAGAAAAATATTTTATTTTATCATGTTCCTATAATGGAAGGTAAGTAAGTAAATCCAAATCTCTCATGATTCTCAATGTAGAGGTCTTGCATTGAAGTTCCTCACCAATCCAACCCATATTATAAATGTAGTCATTTTTTAAAATTCTTTCACTGTAATCAAGATTTTGTTGGTTTCGAGTATCTTCTCAAACCCAGATATCAAGTTCTCCAGTTTCTAATGGTAATAATTTTTTCCCCTGTGTAAACTCGTTTAAGAGTCAAGTATTTCATAGAACCAAAGATATGTTTAGGTTGGAAATTTCGTAAATATCTCCATACAAATCAAGTTTAGGATGTGCACAGCTCGGGTTGCAAACGGGACGGTTCCGGATCGGAACCATAGTGGACCCGAATCCGGACCCGTTTTTAAATAACAGTTCTGGTTCCGGATCCGGTTTTGAATCGGAATCTATTTCGTTGGTTCCGGACTCAGTTTCGATAAGAAAACCCAGATTTGGTTCCAAAACCGGGTCCACCTAGAGGACTCGAATCTAGTCCCAAAATCAATTCTATTTTCTCTTTAATTTTATTTTTTTCTTAAAATAAGCATATCATTTAATTTATAACAGTGCATCAAGTCTACAACATCCCGTAATATATATAAGAATGCCCAAAAAGAGTTGGTTTTAAAGTACAAATTACAGTATCAAACACTCATATGCCTTGTCCCAGTTCCATGGGTCGGAACCTGTTTGGACCCGGAACCAGACTCGTTTATCAATCAGAACCTAAATTAGGTTTCGGATCCGAACCCGTTTAAGAATCGAACGGAACCTAAAATAGGTTACAGACCCGGTTTTTTGGGGGTCGGAAGTCCAGGTAATTGAAGAATCGGATTCTCGTTTGCAACCCTATGCACAGCCATGAGATACTTAAACACTTACTTCTGACTGAGTCATACTTAATCGTCATGGGTCTCATTCTCACTTTTAGACCAGTACAAACTCAGGGCATTGCATGGCCTAAAATATCAAATACAATACTAAAGAATAGGTCAAACAATCAAACCTAAATGAACATTCAAATATATATATATATATGAGTAGGAGAGGGGCTCTCCTAAGCTGCAAGTTATGTTATCTAAGCAGAAATCGTCTGCGAAATCATTACTATCGTAAACTGCCTCAAATCATCGTCTCCAAAATCAAGATAAATCCAATTAGAACTGGATTTTCCAGTTCCATCGTGCCAAAAATAGAGATTGTCGACTTTGATTTGTGAGACCATTACTGTTAATTCAGCTTAGGATAACATAAGCTGTAGCTTTGGAAAGCTCCGCTCTATATATAGATATATATATGTTGATTGCAAAGATAATTGATAAATAGCAGTCCAATTTTTTTCTTAATAACAACATCAATCCAAAGACGTCTTCAAAAATTTTGCCTTTTGTTTCCAGATGATTTTTATGGAAAAAATCCCCTTAGAGTTTGTGAAGGGCCGCCTAAACGGCCCTCAAACTCCAATATAGATGATAAAGGCCCCCTCTCTACATGTAAGACCATAAGCCTAATTCGGAGCCCAATGTAGTCCAATGTAGGCTAGACACAGGGTTAGGCTCGGGCTGGATCAGACCATGAGTAGCCTTTTCGCTAAATGTGATATGCCTATGCCACATATGGAAAGTGGTCAAGTCCAGACTAGATCCATGAAGTTAGCCCATACTCAACCTAAATTACGGTACGTAGGCACGTACCGTATCAATTCTTCATATTGAGTTCATCTTCTACTTGGATTTAGAGAGCCTATTCACCCTACCTATTCGATAATGAAAATCACTTTTCATGTGTAAGGATCCGAACCCAAAAGTCGAGATGATATTTATTTTTTACAGTAGGATTTAATCAAGTGTGGACCCCTCCTTATGTGTTCACTTCTCACTTACTAACTATTTCATATTTGGTAAACTTACTTTACCAGTGATGTCAAGTAAAGGGTTAATTCAAGAGACGATAAAAAGAAACGGATCACATCAAACAATACTAAATTCCAAAAATCACCTCTTCCTTCTAACAAAAAAAAAAAAGTTAAAAAGAGACTCTCTCATGCCACTAATTGACCAAAAAAAAAAAAAAACTAGGGTTGTACATGGGTTGGGCTGGGCTGGGCCGAGGAATGTCCATGCCCGGCCCAACTTCTAAATTAGAAGCTTGACCCCGGCTCAAGCCCAGGTAGGGCAAGAAATTGCTTTCCCAAGATCGGCCCACCTGTAAATCATGAAGGCCTAGCATATCCTGAGTTTAACTTATACAATAACAAAAAGAGAAAAAAAAAAACTCTTATAACGTCCTAGGTTGTAGCTCAACAGCCTTGTCATATCACCCTATATGTGAGGTCATGGGTTTGAGTCCCCCCATTACTACTCCCTCCCTTACAATTATATATGTATATTTGGGCCGGGCAAGGATTCCGAATCTCAACCACCGAGTCCAAATAAAAAACTTCTAAGCACGGCCCATCAATTATAACCTAAACCCCATTGCTGAACCAACGTTGTTCGGCCCTGTCCACGATCACCCTTACCAAAAAAACTCTTCTTAAAATAAAAATTCAAAGAGCTACTCTCTCGCCTTTTCATTTTTCCAAACCTTTGCTTTTGTTCTCTCTTTTCATTTAGCCATTCACTTTACTTCGACCAAACAAGTGATTTACTATGCGATTTGATAGTATTGTGTTTAAACGTTAATTATATATGCCCATCTCTCATTGTGTGTACCAAAGCCCGGACCCGTGAGCCAACCAAGATGTAAAAAGAGGCAAAACTTAATAAGAATTCGTTTGCAGGTTTTCCTCCCCTTAGACGGGAGCAAATCTTGCAAATTATTCCTTACTTTTGTATGGATCGGCGGTATAGTTGCAAATTCCAGCTTTCCTCCTCTCAGAGCAAAGGAAATCTGGAAAATGCTACTTTACCGCCGACACTAGTAGCGGTAAAGCTGCGTGAGTACCCAAGTCCTTCCTAAGCAGGCCTTTCCATTTCCTTTAACATTACACTAGAAACACAGTTAAATTTAATATCTTCTTAAATTTAACATTTTATTAAATTTTCATTATTAGATAAAAAAATTAATAAAATAATTAATTATTTTGGAAAATGGCTTCGGTCGTCCCAGAAGAAAAAAAAGCAATAGAGAAATAATTAGAGAAAATCTTTTCTTAAAAGGGAAATGTATTGTGTAACAACTTGAACAAAAAAATAAAATAAAAGAATATATATATATTTAATAACGGAGGGTGTCCACATTACTTTGGACCCCACCTTAATTACCCAAAGGACTTGAATCCAAAAAAATCCAAGTATAGACCATGTTGGACTCTTTAAACATTGACTTTTGGGTGAGAGATTAAATAACAGGTTGCCCATTCGACCTTTGTTTCCATCCACATGTCTTATAAGTTATACTATCGAGCACTAAGAATATCTATGGGGTCCACTCAGAACACTTTAGATCTTATATCAAATTAGGGAGTGGACCTAATAACACTGTTGTAGGATATATACTATATACATTATGAAATAGAAATCGTCTCTACTAAGAATTAAATCCAAAGGGGGTCACGCTTAGGAAGGACTTGGGCGCTCACGCAGCTATATGACACAATTGAAAAACTCAATTATTATTTTTATTGTATTTTCTTCACATTAATAATGACACAAGAAAAAATATATTCGGAAAATAAGGAGAAGAATATGTACTCCTATACTTGAGAATAGTGGAGAAGAATATGAAATGCATCAATATCCTACTCAAGCCCAATAATCATAGAAATGCACACTCCAATATACACTCAATGGTCTAACAAGAATAGTTAGAGCAGAATTTTAGCCTAGAAAATTTTGGTTTAAACAAATATATTCATTTAGTCAAAACCATTTAATTCTCAAATAATCAATTTCCACTAAATAAAATAAAATTTCGAAACGAACAAGTAGACCACTCCAGTTGAATCATTATGCATGGACATAACCATAAAAATACACACATCAATAAAAATTTAAGACACCCTTAGTAATAGTAAAAAAAAAAAATGAGGGTTTTCTGAAAGTCCAGGATCGGGTGAGCTACTACTTAGTGACCAATTACGACCAATTTTTAAACTTTTTTAAAACAACTAGTCACTTGTGATGATAATAAGATTACATGCGGAAGCTAACTAATACAATCACCACAAAGCATGCACCATCACACAAGGATCTATAATGATTCGGCCTCAATGCCTACATCCATTACCGGCTTGTGATCCAACACCCCACCGAATTTCCACTATCTATGCTTTTCAATTTGGCTAAGCAATAACCTTTGCAAGATGCTTTTCAAAGGCTAAGCAATAACCTCTACACTATGCTTTTCTTAGGCTAAGCGATAACCTTTACAAGATGAATATTTTCTCTCAAAGTAGTTTCTACACAAATATTAAAAGAGATACAATTTAAGCTCAATTACAATGCCTCTAAAATAGGCGGATATGAAATTGAAAATCTAACTCACACAAACACTATATGAATGCAAAGGTGTATGGTCATGATGTGTGTGTGTGTGATAACTTCAATTAAGTTAAAAAGTAAGCTCAGTCAATATATGCTCAAAGCATTTAAAATTTTAAAGCACATAAAAAGTTTTGATTGAAGTAAATTGCAAATCACATACATATATGAATACTAACTTGTTGATGACGTGAAAATCAAAGGCTCACAAGTTGTATGAAACTAATTAACTCTAAACATGTGATGCATGTGAAATGTTGTTTTCAAAACCAAACTAATTTAACTAAGGTTCAAATGAATGAAAACAACAAACAAAGATTCAACCAAGTAAATGAATCATGCTATAAAAGAAATCAAAGATTTTGGCTAAGCATGATTAAAGAAGATTTTAAAACAAAATTGGTTTGACATCAAGGTGAAAAATCCAATCCAACTTAGATCAAAGATTAAATGAAGAATGGATTTAACACTTCATAGTTATCATGCTAAAATTCATTTACCAATAATTTAAACAATGCATATAATATATGATTAATAAAAGTAAAGCTTACTTAGATATTTAACTTCATTGATCCAAGCTTTAGCTTTACTAATGACCCCTTGGTCTCTCTTAGTTCATTCCCCTTTCTCTTGTCTATAAACACCCCAAGGATGGCTTAGATGTTCCACACTTTGGTAAAGGAATGGGCTTCATTTTATACCCAAAAAGTGCCCAACGGCTAGTCCCCGGTTGACCTGCACCTTTCCCTGGTCGACCTGGGCTTAACGGTCAAAAATCTGACCGTTTGAAAAAGAGCTCAACAGCTCTATTCCTAGTCGACCTGCAGTGTGCTCGATCGACCGGGTCCATGGGCTCGGTCGACCAAGCACTCTGCAGGTCGACCCAGGCCCAGGGACCAATTTCCCCAAAAAACCATATAAAAAGATAATTTCTTGTGGGGACTTTTAGGCCATTAAATCAAGCTTGGAATTATGATTTAAATCAAACAAAGAGGATTAAAAACATGAAACATAAAAAATCCTAAAATGATTTGAAAGATTTAAAACTCATAGGCTTGCTTGATTCATAAAACTTCTTTTCAAAACTAATTGCATCCAAGTTTAAAATCAAAACATGCATGAATTAACCAAGATTTCTACGAGTCTTAAAAACAATGCATGTGTAAATCAAGATTTCAAGATTTTCTAAGTCAATGCATATATGAAAATTCAAATGATGCTAAAATGATCATGCATCCATCAAATTGCAATATATAAAATCCCTAACATTTTCGTCATTTCATCAATAAAAAACGAGGGAAATGATCTAAGGCACCCTTGGTTAAAAAAAAATATACATATCAATAATTTATCCATTGTCGTGTGTTTTTTTTTAAAATAAAGATTTCATAAATTGAGAGAAATAAAACTAAGAGTTACAAATAGTAAAGTTGTCTCACGCAAAAAGAATATTTCTTTTGGGAATAGAAAATGCTACGACAGTCCATGGTTTTGAAATTTATACTTTCGATTTCAAGGAAGAGTTGGAAGGGATATTTTAGTCACTTTTAATGGGTTATAGAGATGCAAAACCTTACTAAGTAGAAACAAGAGTATTTATTAACTGAGAAAGAGGTCGAGTCAAGTAGGTCTTTTGGAATTAGGGAACGAGAAGGGGGACTTTGGTTTCATTTGAGTGGGGGCTGGGCCATACAGGCCAAAAATGCCCTTATGAATTGGGTGGGGGCTGAAGTTGCCCAGCCCATAACACATGGGGCCACCCCCAGTTGTTAACATTATGTCCATTAGTAGTGTACTCATACATGAAAGTAATATCATTTATCAAATGACTTTCCAAAAAAAAAATCTAAATTAATTATTTAGATATTTTTTGTTGTTGTATTGAATTATAAACATTCAAGGCTTACCCTTCTCATATAAAGTATTTGACAAGTTGTTATATAAATAAATATGTGACAAATTGTGAAAGCCATAGCCTCTTAAACACTGATTGGAGATAAATCATATCTTCTAGAGAATCCTCAAGCAAAGAGAAACAAAACCCTACCCACATTCACAAACCCTAATCATCATCAAAACAAAGCAACCAAAAAATATGAACTTAAAATATTTTGTTTCATAGAAACAACCCTCAAATAAACCATCAAATAGAGAGGAAAAAAAAGCAAATAAATTCACAGGTTTACCCATTCATCTTTTTTTATTTTTCTCAAAATGGCAAATGTCAAATCTCCTATCTTAATTCTCCATGAATTTTGATAAACTTGTAGAAAAAATCAAAACTGTCATATCTAATTTTCTAGAGTTTTGCGAGCTGCCAATTCATGATAAAAATCATTCATCTTCTTTATATGGATAAAATGGCTAAGAAGAAAGTTTTAATGGCTTAATTCTTTATAAATTTTGAGAAATTTATGAAAAATATCTAGAAAGATCCATATGCAATTAGAACAATTAATAGAGGTACTTATGTACTCAAATGAGAACTTTGCAATAAAGTAGTCAATGCCGCAGATTGACTCAGATTGATCTGGATTGCCTCAAGCTTATCCAGACTGAATATTCCTAAATATGGAATTATACCCTTCAATGTGATTTCCATGCATTCACAACAAGAATCCAACAAGTATTTATTGGCTTACATAAGAGAGGTCTGCCATAGTTTGAGATCATTGTAATACATACATATAGCAATCACAACAAAGTCGCTGAACCGGGCAGCAGTAGCAATAAGAGAGAACATGAATAGCAACAATGGCAATATTGCAGAAATAATAAATAAGAAATTGTCTTGCATAAGAGAGGTCTGTCACAGTTTGAGATATTGTAGTAAATACATATAGCAATCACAAGTTGCTGAACCGGGCAGCAGTAGCAATAAGAGAGAACACGAATAGCAACCATTGCAAGATTGCAGAAACAATAAATAAGAACGGGATATATGTGATTTGGTCCCAAGTTTTGTACGTGTGGGCCCTGATTTGGTATCTCTTTTACTCGTGCATCATAAGGGCTGGGCGGTGGAGGATCTGGGTGGGAGGGGCTGGACGGCATGGGTTGGCAGATTGTCTTAGCGGTAAGGGCTGGACTGGCGAAGGGTTTGGGTGGGAGGGGCTGGGCGGGCAGAGGGTCTCGATAGGGGGGTTGCTTGGCGGGCAGAGGGTTTCGACAGGGGGTTGCTTCAAGGACTGAGGGCTGGGCTATTGGGCAGGAGGAGGGCAATTGTGGGTGGTGGGAGAATGTGAAGGCTAGGACAGAATGGGGGAGAGAGGGAAGAAGAAGACATACCTACTGCAGTTGAAGAAGGAGAACCCAAGAGACCTGCCTTGCGTGGGAGAGAACTCAAACGACGTGCGTATAATGAAGAAACTAAACATGAATCGATAGTTAATAAGGGATTTTTAATTAACCATCTTAATTATATTTAGTGGGGGCAATTATGACCCCCACTAAATATGAGTTTTACCGGTGCCCCAACTAATGGCCGCCGCTATAAATACATTTTTACCCTCCATTGAATTAGCCGCTGCTAAGATTTAGATGCTGAAGAGAAAAAAAAATCTCCCGTTAAACAATGGCGCCATTGGAGTGGGGTTTATACCGGCAACCATTGGAACGGACGCCGCTAAAAGTGAATGAAAATTGACTTGCAGCAGGGGCCAAAGTGATCTATAGCGGCGCCTTTGGCCAGTCCCCGCTAAAAGTTTGCCTGCTAAAAGTAGTTTTTCTTGTAGTAGATGCACGACTAGCACCACTACACAAGCCTTAGCAGAGTTACAACCCTATTTTGGGAGCAACTTTTTGGAGAAAGGAGAAGAGAAGCAAGCTGCTGTCCATGCCCTTCTTCACCATCATCTTCTAGATTCTTATGACTTTCTTTTCTATGTTATTTTCCATTACAAACATGAATAGCTAAACTTTATTACACCCTAGCCTAATTTTATGTAGTTCCTTTTGGCATTCTTTACTTGAGAATTCAATTTTATTAGATGAGTTTCTAAACCATGCTTTTGATTTGATGAGTTGTGTATATGCCATGCCAACCATGCCATGTTCAATTGAATTTAAGATTAGCTAACTTGTCTTTGATTGATCTTGATGTTGAGCATCTAGGGTTTTGAAATCATGAATAATCTAGTTATATGCCATGCCTAGACTCATGCATTTATAATTCCCATTATTTTTATGCATCATTCATGTATTGACTAGGACTTATGCCATGCTTAGTTTTTACAACTTGATGAACTATTCATGTAGTATGCCACTCGTGAATTAGATTTAGGGGAATCATAATCTAGATACATATGCCCTGGTCTAGGTTGATAAATGTTACAAATAATTCTAATTTTGATTAAGGGATAATAAAGGACATGCATGGGATGGGGTTAGTGGAGTAGATGAAACCCTAGTTCATTTATTTTCATTGATTTTAATCCTAATAGTATTCTTGTGTGTTAGGTTACTTTCCATTGAGCTTTTGATTTATAGTTTTAATTTGTTGTTTTTTAGTAATTTCATTCAACCAATCAACATTCAACCACTTTTCATTCATTTAATATTGTGAATTTATAGTTATTTTCGACATTGTTTTATCACAAGTCTTTGTGGGATCGACCTCGTACTTATAATTCATTATACTACATAGTGATCTTGTGCGCTTGCGAGTTTAAATTATGAGCATAATAAGTAGCTTATTTCTAAGTTACAAGATGCATACCAAGAAGCCGGGTAAATCTCTTATGTGGAAGCGTAGTTTTGAACCCTCAAGCCCCGAAAGCAAACAGTGGTCACTTAGCTAACCCTGGGGTTTGCCAGTTCCACCTATTAGTAGCCACTTCTGCATTTCATAAACATGGAGTTTGGAACATATTGCAAACAAGGCCCTTTGTGACAACATGAAACTTCTCAAGGGTACATTCCAAAAGCATACAAGTTACAACATCCACATGCTTATGTTACTTCTGCATAAATCATGATTATCAAAAGCTTATGAAAGTACACTCCCAAATGAAAAGGAAGCACGTAAAAGAGACAGAGAGAGAGAGAGAGTCACTGCAAGCACAAATCAAGCATGCATGGAACAAATTACAGTTCAACTAACGATAGGATGAACCAATCATCACTTTTGCATTGCGATAGGAGCAATGTCTCCATGACCGAAAACGGGCAGGGCGCTTGATGCTATCATCTTCTGCATCAGCCAATGTTTCAGTCGATTCTTGAAATGGGGTGGTGAAAACCTTCAATTGCTTCATCTGGAATCATGAAAGGAGCGATTTTGATGAGGCGTATTAGCCCCATGAAACCCACTCTCCAACCCCTCGTGCATTCCGCATTTCTCTCTTCTTCTCTGCAGCATTGCATTGAATCTAATTACCCATCATATGGACAGAGGATCCATGCCTTTATCCTCAAGGCTGGATTCCCCATCAACACTAACATCTCCATTAAACTCCTCATTCTCCACCTCAGATGTGGGTGCCTGTCATATGCCCGCCAAATGTTTGATCAAATGCCTAAACCAACTGTCTCTTCATATAATTCGATGATTGCTGGGTACTTCAAGCATGGTCAAACGGAAGAATCACTTGAATTAATACGAAAGCTTACTTCTTCTGGTGAAAAACCAGATGTGTTTACGTTTTCCATGATTCTAAAATTTTCTACATCGCTCATGTTGCTGAAGCTTGGCAAATCAGCTCACACCCAGATAGTGAAATCGGGTTTTGAGTTGGATGATGTGATCATCACAGCTCTTGTAGATTCATATTCGAAGAATGGAAAGATTGATTATGCGAGGAGAGTGTATGATATGATGTCCGAAAGAAATTTAATATGTTCCACAGCAATGATTTCAGGATACATGCAATCTGGGTCAGTTGAAAGTGCTGAAGAGATATTTCAGGGAATGAATGAGAAAGATGTGGTTGTTTTTAATGCGATGATAGAGGGATACAGCAAGACGATTGAAACTGCCAATAGATCCCTTGAACTTTATATAGATATGCAGCGATTGAACTTCCGGCCAACACTCTCAACCTTTGCAAGTGTCATTGGATCTTGCTCTGTGTTGTCCGCACTTGAAATCTCTCAACAGGTTCATGGTCAACTTATCAAGGCTGATGTTCTTTCCAATGTGAAGTCTGGCAGCGCACTTATAGATATGTACTCAAAGTGTGGGAGAACTGAGGATGCACGGAGAATCTTTGACTACATGCCAGAGAAGAATGTGTTTTCGTGGACTTCGATGATTGATGGGTACGGCAAGAATGGGACTCCTGATAAAGCATTGCTACTCTTTCAACTGATGAGGAAAGAGCACAAAATCAAGCCTAATTATGTCACGTTTCTTAGTGCTCTTTCAGCTTGTGGACATGCTGGTTTAGTTTCTGCTGGCCGGGAGATTTTCGAGAGTATGGAGAAGGACTACTCACTCAAACCAAGGATGGAGCACTATGCTTGTATGGTTGATCTTTTGGGGCGTGCCGGGAGTTTGCATCAGGCATTGGAGTTTATCAGGCAGATGCCTGAGAAGCCAAATTCTGATGTCTGGGGTGCTTTGCTTGGAGCATGTAGTCTTCATGAGGATGTTGAATTGGCAGATTTTGCAGCAAATGAGATTTTAAAGTTGAGTAATGAGGGGAGGCCAGGTGCATATGTTGCTCTTTCTAATACATTTGCAGCTGCAGGGAATTGGGATGGTGTACGTGAAGTGAGGGAACTGATGAAACAGAGGGGGGTTTCTAAAGATGCTGGGTGTAGTTGGGTTGGTACTTGAAGCCGGCTTTTGTGGTTTCCATGTTGGCCAAAAGATGTAACAGAGAAGTTAGCAACTCAGGTTTGAGAAGGGGGGAAGGCAGGAAGCCCTTTCCTTTGCTTGTATTGTATACCTTTTGCATTAGAGGAGTCCCGGATAGACACAGCCTAGTTTATGAAGGCCAAGCTCAGATGACTTTTTTTAGTTGGTTTTACACTTTTTCGTTTTTTTGTTTTTTAGGGGAAAAGATAAGTGTATTGTCACGTTGCCTCTCTTGCATTCTTTCTCAAACTAAGTAGTCTCATATAGAACTTGCATGATCTGTGACAGTAGTGTTAGTATGGTACCCTTGATTTACAATTGCCAAGGTGGAGAGGTGGTCTTCTTCCTGCTGCAGTATCCACTTTCTGTTCGACAGCCAAAAATCTCACCCAGTACAATCATAATGACGACGTACCTTCAAATACCCCCAAATTAAGGTGTGAGGATACATCCAAGTTCCAAATGCCTCCAACTTCTTGAGCATATAGCTCATATCCTAGTTACTAAATTATCTATACCTTCAGGCCTAGTAACCCACATACTTATGGGTTCACAATATGATGATATTTAAAGATAAACCTTGGCTACTGTTAAGACATGCTCAATATCAGTATTTTGTAATTCCATGGCATGAGCTTTTCTGAATTCATAAATAGTCTTCAAATGGAAAAAAAAGTATGCAGTTGGTTGATAGAAAAAAATAATATAGGTTCAATCTTTTAAAAGAGAGTAAACATTATTGATATATTTACTTTACATTATCTTTAAGCTTAGTTTTTAGAAGAAGATACAGTTTCTTTCCATCTGAGTATTGTTTTTTTTTTATTTAAAATTCTTATGTAAAAGGGAAAGAGAAGGCAGTTTTCTTCTAAATTAATTCGCTTTATGCCTATGGTATCTAAGATTTCCATAAAATCTTTTGTTAGAGAGTGATGGTATATTAATTAGAGTAAAAGATACAAGAGGAGCAGGACCTATCCATTACTGGAAAGTATGTCATATCTAACAAGTGCATAGATTTTTAATTCTAGACTAGCTTCATAATCTTTTTATTCACTGTGTGATGTGTCATAAGAAAGAGGAAACAATGAACGACCTTTTTCTTCACCGTGAAGTTGCAGCAGGTATATGGGGTTATTTCTTTGGCAGATGTGGAGTAGCTTGGTGCAGTTTGGAGAATATTGCAGATGTGGTAGAGTCTCAGGCAAGAGGTCCATTTGTTGGATGTGGGCGTACGCTATGGAGGTCGATCCCTTTTGCTATTCTTTTTGTGCATTTGGAAAGAAAGAAATGATAGAATTTTTAGTAATGTCTCCTCTACTTAAGAAGAGTTGGTCGCCTCAATCTCTTTGATGATTGTTAATTGGTCTTTGGTTAGAAAGGAGTTCTTGAATTTTAGTCTCAATGACATATCAGTCAATTGGGAAGCTTGTATGAGGTGTGGTCGTTTTAAGGTGATGAAGTCCGTTCATTGATCTCCTCCCCCTCTTGGTGTTCTTAAGTTTAACGTCGACGGTGCTGCTAGAGGTAAACCGGGGCCAGCAGGAATTGGTGGGGTACTTCAAAATAGTAAGGGAGAGGTTTTATTCATGTTCTCCAAGCATGTAGGGGTTTGTGACTCTAATGAAGCTAAGGTTTTAGTGATTTTGGAAGCTCTTCGTTGCTTCTCTAGAAACTTCCATGGTGTTCTTATTGTGGAGAGTGACTCCTCTAATGCGATCGCTTGGGTGACTAATCAGAAGAGGAACCCATGGAAATTTCTAATTCCTCTTTAATAAAATTTGGGCTGTATCTTCCACAATCAATGTTCACTTCCGCCATGAGCTTAGATCAGCCAACTACTTTGCCGATGCTTTAGCTAAACAGGGGATTGAGAGGATGTCTCCTTGGGAGAGTATTATCTTGTAGTTTGCTTCAGTGGGGTACAACGCGCTTGTACCTAGTTGCTGTTTTCTCTTTTTGTGTTTCCTCTTTCTTTTATGTTCTTTATTATCTATTCCTCTTTGTTTTTCTTTTTTGTAACTTTCTTTTAATTAATTAAGAAGTTTCAGTTACCGTTCAAACAAAAAAAAAATCTTTTTATTGTATTTATGTGTACAGCTATGCTGATTATTGATGGTCCTAACTTCCAATCTGTTGTGTGATACAAGGTTTTTGAACCATCCACCTCATGGTCACAAATAAGAAAGCATCTTGTATCAAATGATTTATGTCCTTTAATTGGTTTCTTGTACGTCTCTTCTTCATTCCTTTGCCCATCTTAGGAGCTAAACTTTTCTTCCATGCATACAGTCAGCCAGGCACCCTCTAAGCTAGTTTTTTTTTTTTTTTTTTCCCTCCGTTGTGTGACTTAAATATCGAGATAGAGGTCAGGAACATGTGAAATGCCCATATCTTTTTGTGTTTTCTAGAAAAATTTTGCTTCTTTTTCTTATTCCTATCTTCTTTTTTCTTATTCCTCTCTTAGAATAGAATTCTTCCTTTCCTTTCGTCTCTTCTTTCTTACAAAATGTAGACCTTTCACAAACATCAAGTTTGGATATGCACAGCATGAGCAAAAGATCATTGTGCAAGAGCGAAGACCGACATAAATGTTAAAGTGGCTTGTGTGATTAGCATGTGCAAGTGACACAGAGGGTTGACTAAAGATCTCTGTCGATATTTCATGGATTTGCATACAGCTCATTGGTGATTTGTAATCTTCTAGTTTAGGCAATTCAATTGTAATGATATGTAATATCACCTCGATTAAGGGGATCATACTGTAATTAGGAAATTTAATATTATAAACAGAGGATTCCTGTCATAAGGAAGGACTGTTTGAGTTTTCAGGTATTCAATGTATCTTCTTCTTCTCAAAATTGATAATAAACAGGTAACCCTCCCTCATTCTCATCGTATTGTAAGCTTCAGATTAAATTATTATAAAAGTATTTTGTCTTTTGGATTCTCTTTCATCTCCATCATTTAATTTTGGCAGACTACTCATGCACCTGCTCAAAGTACTTGTACATTTTCCAATCTCCTAATCACATATCAGCAGCTTGAAAATACTGTCATTCCTAAACGTATGATTTGCACTTTGAGGTTGATTGAACTCTTGAAAAAAAATTCTTTGCGATTGAACTTTGGTTGGGATAGGTTTGGTAAGGATTTTTTGTGTGTGCGTGTGTTTTTTTTATTTTTTCTTGAATTTTTTTGGTGATACCCTGTCCATTGATGGCCGATTACATTATTGGACTAAATGTCTGACAATGCATAAAAGGAATACACTTCCTTATGATCCACCAGAGTGTAGTCAATTTCTTTGCTTAGTAAATGAACCACTTTTGCTCTTAATAAGTTGTCTTAATACATGCTTAAATGTCTTGGGTTGAAGCCTGAATGTACTTACCATCTAATTAGACTGTTGAAACTGCTTTATTTTTCCATGAAGAGCCACCATGGTGGTATTTGAAATATGTATTGTATCTGAAACTTTCTTCACTGTAACTAATGATATATTCAACTTTTATGAATCACTCTGATTGGATTCATACAGGTTCTCTTTCTCAATTTTCTTACTGCCTCTTAATGCATTGGAATGATCCATGGCCCGGCCATTGATCCAGTAGTCTAACTTTGGGTTGAATCCATTTCTTTTGTCACCTGATTGGAATGTTATGCCCAGCCAAGTGGCAATGCATTTAATATTCCCGGTTAATGTAAGTAGGATAATCCAGAATGGAAGATTGCACTGGGCACAATTATTTGCGGACACTGCTTCTAGCTAATCTCTGTTTGTATGAGTGTGTGACTTTGTTTTCAAGCTTCTCAATCTCAAATACATTTGTGAGGAGTAATTCAAATTTCTAAATAGTTTCTTCTGTTTTCTTTTCTTTTTTATTTTAAATTGTGTCTCTTTTGGTGTTACTTTTTCATGCTAATATTCCTTTATCCTTTCCTGGTGTAGCCTTGGGGATTATGCTTGAAAGCGGCAATCAAGTTGAAATCATGTAATGGAGGGCAATGGTCAGTTTAATATAAGACAGAGGTATGTTAACAGACAGAAATTAGTTATCTCTCTCTCTCTCTCTCTCTCTCTCTCTCTCTCTCTTCAAGGATGTAGAATATGCTTTATTAGTGTTAAAATCATGGTTCCAAATCGTGGCCGCAGTGGGCATTGTGATTGGACCTAAAAGCAAATATGTCTCTGTTCATGGCACGTTGCAGCCCATTGTAACATGATTTTTTTTTTTAATCTAAAAAAAAACGATAATGAATATCCAAAAACTTTAGAATATTTGTAAATATTGAATCTAAGTGCACATTATAAAGAAAAATATTATTTCCCCAAAGTCATTAACATTAGATATCATTATTTAATCCTTATATGTTAAATCTAGAGGATTTAACCAAAAAAATCCCCTTAGACTTATGAAAAGCAAAAAACGCCATCAACGTCTTATATAGACCAGTTTGGTCCTCCCGCTAGTTTTAAATTTTTATTTTTATTTTTTTATTTTTATTTTTTTTTTGCGCGCGGGGATATCGCAGTTCATTCTAAGTAAATGAGTGGGAATATTCCTGTTCATCGTTCATTACAACATAAAGAATGTTGAACTTCCTTTTCCCATTTGCCTTTTTTTTTATCCGAACGAATCTCTCTGCAACCACGTTCATAACACTAATTTGGGCGGGGATATCTCCGGCTCAACTGATACAATTTTGAGAGACAGCACCCACAGTACTCTAATAGGCGGTGATATCCCCGCTCACAGTACTAACACAGGCAGGGATGTCCCCATTCACAACACTAATTTGGGCGAGGCCGACGATGGCGAAGGCGAAGGGGACGCCACGGTAGGCACCCATCTGAACGAAGAGGGTGGCGGCATTGCCGTAGTAGGTGGGGAAGATGTGCTTGTTGGGGTCGGATGGGGTGGGAGGAGGGAGCTGGTGGAGGGCAATGACGAGGGTGCGGACAACAAGGTGGTGAAGGCGGCGGTGGAATTGGGACCTGCAACTTCTTTGGGTGGAAAGAAGTTTCGCGAAGTTCGACAGCGGTCGTGGGGAAAATGGGCCGCAGAGATCCGGGACCCGTCCCGGCGGATTCGGTAGAAGAGATTTGTTTCTTCTTTCTCTTCAGTAGAAGAGATTTGAGATTTGGTTCTTATTCCTCTTCAGTAGAAGAGATTGAGAGTCAGATTCGGGAAAAACAGAGAGAAGACGACGCCGATGCCGATGACAACGAGTAGCGATTTGGGCGAGTTTCTCACTGAGGAGACGTCTTTCTTACATGATTTCAGCCATTTTGAGTTTCAGAATCTGGATTTCCTTCTTAACAACAACATTTTGAATGATGGTGGTTTCAATGATCTATTCCTTATGGATCGTCTCAGTCTCCTTGGCAATTAGACGATTCGTTTCAAGAGATTGGAGATGGAAGAAGAACGAAAATGGGGAAAAGGGTTTTGAGACTTTTTAAAGTAAAAGGAGCAGGGATATCCCCACTCAGAGAAGAAAAGAAAGAAAAAAAAAAAAAAACCCAAATAGAGCCCCTGAGACCACTACAGTAAAACATTGATGGCGTTTTTTTGGCTTATAACGAGTCTTAGAGTCTTTGTAAAACATTGATGGCGTTTTTGGCTTAAAACGAGCCCCTAAGACTCATTATAAGCCAAAAATGCCATCAATGTTTTACTGTAGTGGTCTCATGGGCTCTATTTGGTTTTTTTTTTTTTTTTTTCTTCTCTGAGTGCCTTTACTTTAAAAAGTTTCAAAACCCTTTTCCCCATTTTCGTTCTTCTCCCATCTCCAATCTCTTGAAATGAATCGTCTAATTGCCAAGGAGACTGAGACGACCCGTAAGGAATAGATCATCGAAACCACCATCATTCAAAATGTTGTTGTTAAGAAGGAAATCCGGATTCTGAAACTCAAAATGGCCGAAATCATCCAAGAAAGACATCTCCTCAGTGAGAAACTCGCCCAAATCGCTACTCGTTGTCATCGGCGTCATCTTCTCTCTGCTTTTCCCGAATCTGACTCTCAATCTCTTCTACTGAAGAGGAATAATAACCAAATCTCAAATCTCTTCTACAGAAGAAGAAGAAGAAACAAATCTCTTCTACCGAATCCGCCGCGACGGGTCCCGGATCTCTGCGGCCCATTTTCCCCACGACTACTGTCGGACTTTGTGAAACTTCTTTCCACCCAAAGAAGTTGCAGGTCCCGACTCCACCGCCGCCTTCACCAACTTCTTGTCCTCACCCTCGTCATTGCCCTCTACCAGCTCCCTCCTCCCACCCCATCCGACCCCAACAAGCACATCTTCCCCACCTACTACGGCAATGCCGCCACCCTCTTCGTTCAGATGGGTGCCTACCGTGGCGGCCCCTTCGCCATCGTCGGTCTCGCCCAAATTAGTGCTGTGAATGGGAATATCCCTGCTAGTACTATGAGCGGTGATATCCCCGCCCATTAGAGTATTGTGGGTGTTGTCTCTCAGAATTGTATCAGTTAAGCCGGGGATATCCACGCCCAAATTAGTGCTATGAACGTGGTTGCAGAGAGATCTGTCCGGATAAAAAAAAAAGGCAAATGGGAAAAGGAAGATCGACATTCTTTATGTTGTAATGAACGACGAACAAGGATATCCCCACTCATTTACTTAGAATGAACTGCGATATCCCCGCTCAGCGCCAAAAGCAAAAAAAAAATGAAAATTTAAACTAGTGGGAGGACCAAACTGGTCTATATAAGACATTGATGGCGTTTTTTGCTTTTCACAAGTCTAAGGTGATTTTTCTGGTTAAATCCTCTTAAGTTTTAGACTCTCCATTCATTATCAAAGCAAGCCTATCACTTCAAGAATCTGAGTCGTTGGACCACGGTTGATGGGCCATACTTGTACTACTTGACTATCCATTATAGGATCAGCTTAGGTTGATACAAGATTTGTTCTCCCTCTTTTTCAGGCCCACCTAGACACTAATCAAGAAGGATAAGAGATGGAATTATCTCATAATGAATTAGAATGATGGATGCTTTAAAAATCTGGATCCTTTAAGGACTGACCTAACAGAATTCTTGTGCCGCTTCTAATAATATAAGTGTTTTTTTAACTACACGAGAAATTGTAGGCCATCGGATGTTGCCAACCATTTTATCAAAGATCGATAAATTGACTGTTAAAAAATAGAATGTATCACAGATCAAAAAAAAAAAAAAAAAAAAGAAAGAAAAAGAAAAAAGAATGTATCAGTTGATGGGACTGTTAGGGCCATATTTTTGTGAGATTTACATGAACCGGACCAATACTAGTATAACACTAAAGTATCGGTTCAGTCAGAACTGATTCCCATTACCAAACAACTGTTGATGTAACGAGCAATATTTTTTTCCTTTTTTTTTTTTTGCATTTCTTATTTTCTCCTTTTTTGTAGTTTTCCTTTTTTCTTAGAGTCTCAAACTTATTTAAATTTAATTGATGTAAACATTTATTTTCAATGTGGCACAATTTGTATTCATCTAGTTAAGTATAATTTGAAGAGTAATTTGTAAAGTCATCTGTCTTGTTTCTCTTATTTTTGTAGAAAAGCCTTTGCCTTTCTAGAAATTTGTAACAAGGCCCTTGAGAACTGTTATGAGGAAGTATAGGTTTAGTTTTAATTTTCAACATTATGGACTATTATGTAATTTTGAAAAACTTGGTGAGAAGGGGTTTCTTTTAATATTGAAAAGTAGTTATTAATACAAATAATTTTTTCGTTGTGGTTGCCAAGTCATATTGGACTGCAAGCCTTTCCTCGTTCTCTCTAATTTTTCTTTTTCTCGTTAGCCCTAATTTTCTCCTACTTTTACTAGCATCTCTAATTCTGTGTTTTAACCTAATTTTCTTATGCATTAGAAGCTCCAACTTGGTAGCAGGCCTGATCTAGACCAGGAAGACTTATCAAGAAGCACCAGAAGAGAGCTAGTAAGGTTTTCCTAGTGGTGTTACAGGCTCCATGGAGCTGATGTCGGCTGTACAAAACCTGACATCAGCAGCTAAATTGATAGGTTAGGTTTTTTGAGGTGGATTTTTTTTTTTTTTGGTGGATGAGTATCATCATTGAAGTGTAAGTTAAGTTCGTTGAGTGGGTAATCATTCTTGTTTCGGATTGGGAAGTTTGTTGGTGGTTTGAAAGGTGCTGCTTTTTTTTTTTTTTTTTTTTTTTTCATCACATAAATTGGTTAATTATATCTAAGTTTTCAAATGAAATCCAAATCTTGGGGAGAAAGTTCGATGGGTACCCCTCAATTGCTAGGTATTGTGAATCCAAAAAATGGGGTTCCAACTAATGTTTGATAGGAAAAATACATTCAATGGCTGTACCTGGCAGGGATGGCCATTGGAGGTGTTAAAAGGCTTATAGTTATATACATAAATGGGGAATTAAGGCAACTCCTTTGCATGATCCAAACCATATTCCTGCCTGGGAGTCATAAAATATGTTTATAATGAAGTGGATTCCATAGCTGCTTCATATGCCCATGAAAAAAAAGGTCAAAAAATAAAAAGCAGAAAAGATTATCTATGAGAACTGGATGCATTGCAAATCACATGTATAAATTATGATGGAAGAAGATGAGCAACTGGTAACACTTAATGCTAGATTCATGGGGTGGTACGTAACATATTGCGCCTATGTTGTTTCCGATAGTATGATTTTCTATCACAATTATTTCAGATCTAAATTCTTTCACTGTTGATTTATGTATGACTGTACTTTTGCTTGATCCTTGATGTTCCTATTGAGGGGAGATTAAAGAAATTTTTTTTTTCTCTTTCAGGATCATTTTCTGAGTCAACTGCAGAGGACCATCCACAATGTGTGGTTATGGCCATCTACAGTCAGGTTTATATACGAAGGACCATCCGCTGTAGGGCCCTGATGCTGAGGACTATTCATCATTTCAACCCTGTGAAGGATATTCTACGATGGGGCTAGCTGTAGGGAGAGGGAGAGAGAGCGAGAGAGAGAGAGAGAGAGAGAGAGGAGTTGCCGATTTGTAAATCTTCCAAAGGTGAGACGTGAGGCTGTGTGTGTAAATCTTCCAAAGGTGAGATGTGAGGCTCTGTGTGCATGTGTTTTTCGGTTTTATGCCACCTCTGTTTTACAATTATCTGAAGTTGATTATATTTTCTTGAATTTATGGTGACAGTTTACATGTTGAACCAGAGAAAGGCACGACTTCGAAGGGGAAAATTCAATTTTCTTCCTTCTCTCTCCTTTCATCCTTACCAAAAGCACCCTCTTTTTCCAAGGCACCTAACTAATCAATCAACAGCGCGGAAATGTACTTGATGGAGAGAAAAGCACCAAGATTTTAAATTCCAGCAGGAAAACCTGGACATTAGGATCATTGAATCATGATAGCCATATCTTTTGTTCTCTATTGGGTGCCCACAAGTTCGATAAATGTACAGAGAGCTAGTCCAGGAGGCTGAAAGAGTCCAATATGCATATGAACTAATTCCTTATGTGTTGTGGTTTCTTCAGCCATGTTCAGTGAGCTAATTGGGTTAATATGTGTCTTAGATCTTGAAGGTTATGATTTTCACCTGTATCTCTCTCTCTACCTTTTCATTTGTAGGATCATGCTTTAACTAAAAAGCCTTGTCATATGCAATGGTTTGGAAAAGATTAGCAAGTTCCACCAAGAAAAGAATACTCAGAAATGGACAGACGTGAAATACAAGTTCCTGTATATTTTCCAGTCCTGATTACTGAGTTTGTAAACTGGATAACCTGGCAGGCTAAGTTGACTCAACTTGAACACATTTTGAGGGATTGAGCAAACGTTCAATGCAGAATCAATTAGAAATCAGTCAATCAGTTAAAACTCAGATGACTCAGTCAAAACTGGATTAACTCAACTCATCGAGTCGATTAGCTGTTTTATTTATTTTTTTCATGGTACTGATTATGTGATAATTTGCATGGACTGCATGGTATTGGGATGAATACAACAGTGGAGTCTTTTCTGCTTTTTACCTAGAATATCTTGATTGAGGTTTAGCTGAAAGACGATGTTATTGGATGATGATAGCTATTAATTTGAGAGATATCTAATACTCGTATGAGCACTTTTTATTTAGGGTTCACATATGATCAATTCATTTCCCTTGCTACACAAAATGTGTTAAAACACATCCAATATGATCAACTCCACACGATTGACTTCTTTTGGATTGAGTCCCTCAAATGACTTCATTCATCACTTTTTTTTTCTTTGCTGAAAGAGTTCATTCATTACCTAACTATGCATAATCTGTACCTAAAGTCTAATTTCTACAAAAAAAAAAAATAATAATAAAATAAAAATCAAAAAATCAAAACTTAGATACTTTTTAACTTTGTTAAACTTATGGTCTCAGTCAAACATGGATCAATTTTTGGACAGGTTGATATAGTGACAAATTTCGGCCATAATCCAAATATTTCGCGAAGAAAACATTACTTTTCCAACATTAATGTGATGGAATTTCAAAAATACTGCAAAATTGGAGATGATGTGAAAAAAGGGGAAGAAATCATGACTTTACCTGGATTTAATGGTGCAAGCAGTAAAGTTTCTGTAAAGATCAATTTTAGCAGTGAATTATATTAAGTTCGTTTTTTCTTTCGAAACTTAATTCTTAAGACCTAATTTATTTTTCAAGATATTTTTTAAATATAAGAAAAACCACCCAATTTGGACGTATCCTCGCATAGTCATAAGTTTCCTTAGACCACCGCACCCGATTCAAGAAATCCCTTGGATAATCTTGGGTCTGCCTGTAACGCCCCACCTTACATGCATGTATGATATTGTTCGCCCCACCCTATATACATGCATGATATTGTTTGCTTCGATCCACGAGCCTCACAGTTTTGTTTCTAATGGGGTTCCATTCACTTTCCTCTATATAGAGGATGTGGGACTCCTGGGCGTCACAACCCAAAACCCCCCCTTGGGACTCCGGAACGTCATAATCGACTCTGATACCATTTGTAACACCACACCCTACATACATGCATGATTTTGTTTCTAATGGGTCCCATTCACTTTACTCTCTATAGAAGATGTGAGACTCCGAAGCGTGACAATCCGTACATGCATTGTAGGGTGGGGCTTCACCGCGGTGTCCCACATTTTGTTGGGGGGGAGGGTGTGGTTTGGGGGCGGGGCCTACATTATTTGTACAAGAACCACTAATTTGTGAAATTGACCAAAGGTGGGCTCTACATTATTTTCTATATTTACATGTCAAGTTTCTGTTTTTTTACGCTTCATGAGTCATGAGTCATGACTCGTCGGACTCTCTCTCTCTCTCTCTCTCTCTCTCATTAAAGTTCCTCCGTCACTCTCTCATTAAAGTTCCTCTGTCATCCTTGCAACGTGTGGCTCAGTATCTTCAAACATCCTCCATCAAACACTCTTCTTTCCCATCTATCCACCAATCATCTTCTCCCTTCTCATCAATCATTTTCATCTCTCTCTCCCAGTGGCAGCAGCAGAATCCATCTCTCTGTCTGCAACATGGCCACTACTAGCACTCTATTCACAGCAACCCCATCTCATGTACACATAATAAAATCAAAGCATTCATCTTTTTCAAGTTTCTCTCCATATCTATGAAGTACTGACTCTGAAATTATCTGGGGTTGTTTATGTTTTACTGTTTTTGGTTTGTTTCAGCTCTGTTCTAGCAAGAATGGGATTTTCTTACCATCTCAGGCTCTGCTCTTGAAACCCAACAGTAGCAGGAGGTGTGATGGGAAGAACGAGAAGAAGGGAGGGAGGATTGCATGCCAGTCAACAAGCGTCCCTGCTGATGATAGAGTGCCAGATATGGGGAAGAGGGAACTGATGAATTTGCTGCTGTTGGGTGCTCTTTCATTGCCAACGGCTGGGATGTTGGTCCCCTATGCTTCTTTCTTTGTTCCTCCTGGGTCAGTTTTTTTTATGCTCTCTCTTTAAATGTCTCTATTTCTCTCTTGCTTGTTGGCATTTGCTGGTTGATTTAATTATGACTTGGGAGTTTTGCTTTTCTTCATGTGAGGAGTGAAATTTAGTGAATTGGATGAATTATGAAATGGGTTAGCATTGTTCTTTCAGGAACTTTGTATTGTTTTTGGGTTCATCTACTGAAGATATTCTCCTAGTCTTTTTTTTTTGTAATAGTATTTTCCCTAATTAGTTTTAGGAATTGGGTTGAAATCATTTGCTACTGGAAATTTTCTTTTCTTTTTACTGAGGTGAATACTCCCTCTATCTCTCTCTTCATGCCATTGGTTGATAGATTTTTTATTTGCGAAGATTTGTGCAGGAAACTTTCTTTCTTGAAACAGGGAAGTTGAGGAATTACAGTGAAGTTTGGGTTACTTTTAGTTTTGTCTATTTGTTGGATTGATATCTTGCATCTGGTTAAGCGGATTGGACCTGGTTTTGGTTCCAGGAGTATTTTGGTCTAGTCTTTCTTAGGTTTTTTTTTTTTCCCTCTCAAACAGTTGGTTTTGGAAGCCTGTAACTGATTTTTAGCCCTTCCACTTTGTATCATATTCTGAAGTTTTTTTTATGCCTAATGCGTATAAAAACCAGTAAAATAGAAGGCTTCTAACAATTTTATATTTTGAGCATTGTAAAGATTTTTTTTTTTTTTTTTTTTTTTTTTATCAGTCATTGTAAAGATTTAAAAATAAAAAAAGAAAAGAATGGAATAGGACTGGCCCATTATATTGGCCATCATGTACTAGTCTCAGCCCTTGCTATTATAGGGTTCAGACCAAGTTTTAGAATCATATGCATAAAACATCAGCCATCATGTAATGTTTAAAAAAAGGACATACATTCATTTCAGCATTTGTTTTGGATTTGTTGGTTTTTTTATGTTGACTTTTTTCCCCATAATGATACCATGATGCAACGGTGGACCCAAGATTTTCATTTGAGTAGTGCGTGCAATGGTCAAGTTAAGAGATTAAATAATAAAAATAAAAAATTTTAAGCTGTTTTTTAACGAATTTTCCAAACCTCGCGGGTGCGGTCGCACCTATATGGCAACACCTAGGTCCGCCCATGCCTTGATGGGTTCTATTTCTTAAATATTAGAGAGAGAGAGAGACAGAGAGTGTAAAGTCCCACATCGCTCATGTGAGTGTTCAGAGACTGGGCTATATTTGTGGGCTCTCCTTATCTAGTATAATGTGTTTTGAGTTAAGCTAGGCCTCTCACTCAGAAACAAAGCCATGTGGGTTAAGCTAGGGCCTCTGGCTGGATGAGTTGGGTCGTGACAAATGGTATCAGAGCCGAGAAGCTTCACATCGCTCATGTGAGTGTCCAGAGACTAGGCTATATTTGTGGGCTCTCCTTATCTAGTATAACTCATTATGAGTTAAGCTAGGGCCTCTCACTTAGAAACAATGCCATGCAGGTTAAGCTAGGGCCTTTGGCCCAATATTATACTGGATGAGTTGGATCAAGTAGTCAAAATGAGGCTAAGCTTTTGTTTAGCTTGAAAAAACCAAACAAATTTTGCCTAAATGGCAACACATACATATGATTCTACATGTACTATATCAAGAAAAATGATGTACTTAGTAGCAAAGCAAGCAAACAGGTTGTTTAGTGTTATATAGAGTCTATATATAGTGTTATATAGGGTCTATATATATAGATACATAGATATATATAGTCTCTGGACATTTATAGTGTAAAGTCACTATATATATTCTTTCAAGAAATCTGTGACAGTAGGAACTCGTTTTGGAGTATAATAGTGACTACTTTCCCTTTTCAAGTGAACATAAGGTAGTCATGTTTCCATTCCAAAACAAATAGATACTCAAAATTTTCATTAAACTAGTATCATTAGAGAAGTCGGCTTCCTTTTGCAGTATTTGATAGAAAGTTTAAAAGGATTGATGTTACCCTTGGATCAATGATTAATGACAAGTTTTTCTAGGCAGTAGGTACGATGGTTTGATAACTCGCTTTTTCAAATGCAAGTTCAATTAATTGACATGCAGATTAGAAGGCATAGTTGGTGTTCAAAGTGAGTCTCCTATGGAGAATTATTTCATAGAAAAATGGTTTATATTTGTCCTAGGCCCTCTGATTTTTTGTTTCTTCTCTTTGTAACTTCATTAGATGTTGACTTGAAGTAACCATTTTACTAATCACCTTGTTCAAACAAGTATTGGAGTTGGCTTTGCTGCAGATTGCAGAACCATTTTTTGAGATGAGTTTCTCTATGAAAAAAAAATTATTATAGACACTGTGAGGCAGATGAGATGACAAGAGCTTAAATTAGACTGAAAAGATGACATTTATGTATGACTAGTCTACATTGACTGAGAAATTAGGGAAGCAATGCAAAAAATAAAAAAAAATAAAAAAACTGTGCAACACATCTCATATACAATCTTTATGATTGTGCATAACCAAATTGGTGTCACAGATACAAGAAATGAGAAACGAGACATGTGTTTGAGGGTAATCTTAATCTATAGCAATGGCATTGACTGCTTAATTTTCTTAAAGATGAGAAGGCTTTTTACCTTATTTCATTGTTGTTATATTTCTTTGTGTGACTATTTAATATGATTTTGTTCCGAGCACTTCTCCTTTAGCACATGATTATCACTACATTTGATCTTTGAACTTCGTTCTGATGATTCATCATTAAAAACAAAAACAGTTCAGGGGGTGGAAGTGGTGGAATTGTAGCAAAGGATGCCTTTGGAAATGACGTTATTGCATCTGAATGGCTCAAGATTCATGGCCCTGGTGATAGAACCTTGACACAAGGGTTAAAGGTAAGACTAGGCATTCTAATCCTTGGTCTTTACATGGGAAAAGGAGGAAGGCATGTTGTAGTGTTTGGAAGTTGTGATTCCAAAAAGCTCACTCTGTTTCTATTATTCATTGTAAGTGTTTAACATGTGAAATGTCTTGCAGGGAGACCCCACCTATCTTGTTGTGGAGAATGACAAAACACTGGCAACATATGGTATCAATGCAGTTTGCACCCACCTTGGATGTGTTGTTCCATGGAATGCAGCTGAAAACAAGTTCATCTGCCCCTGCCATGGTTCCCAGTACAACAACCAAGGGAAAGTTGTAAGAGGACCTGCACCTCTGGTATGGGAAACATTTACCATGTCTTTTGTGCTCAGTTCATAAATTTTCTCCAAATAGAAATCAATTTGGGCTTTCTTAATAACCATTAAGGCTTTGCATTCGAAGGAGCACAAAAATTGGAAATCACATTAGGTTGGATGTTGTTTACATAAACTTGATGCCCTCAAATCAGTGTTGGATGTTGTTTACATAAATTTTGTGCCCCCAAATCAGTAGCCCAGCTGATGTGATTACTATACCTATGATTAACTTTTTGAATTTGACATGTGAGAAAGGGAAAATCAGTAGCCTAGCTGATGTGATTATGGATTTTTTCCCCCTCCAAGAAAATAATGGGATGATTGTCTCCTTGTCAAGTTGGTTGAGATGATCAGGATTTGGTACATCTAATTGTTCCATTATTTGTTATTGTCCCTAGTAATCTTGTGTTGTTTCAAAAATTTTACTTTACAAAAAGAGCACAACTAATTCAGCAAAGTAGTAATTGGTCAATTCAATTATCCGTCACAGATTAATTTTCATGAAAACCCTAATTATTAAACCTACATTAGTGAACCTTAATCATTGGACTTTATGAAAGTACCAAGCAATTCATAAAAAAGTGGCTCCACTCTTTTCTTTTTTTTTTTGTTATTTTCTGAACTTCAATGCGTATTTTTATTCCTGAAATTCTCATGAGAGAGAGAGAGAGAGAGAGAGAGAGAGAGAGAGGGGTTATATTAACCTAAAACTTTTCTTGAGAGAGAGAGAGAGGGGTTATATTAACCTAAAACTTTTCTTCATTTAGTTTTAAATTAAACTGCATTTGTAACCATTTCTGGCTACAATCTATTCATCATTAGCCATATCTTATGTATCTTCCTTTCGTTTTGCAGTTTTTTATTCCAAGATGACTGACTTGTATTTTTTGCTATTACAGTCCTTGGCCTTGGCTCATGCTGATATTGATGATGGGAAAGTAGTGTTTATTCCGTGGGTTGAAACAGATTTCAGAACAGGTCAAGACCCATGGTGGGCTTAAACCTGCTTTATGGTGTATCCATGGTGAATAATATATTTCATTTGTTTTTATATCCTGTGATCTTGAAGAAATCAACTCCTCTTTCTCCATTAGCTTTGTATTACAATTGTAATCCGACATTCCATTTACAAGCTGTAATAAAAATCCCAATTGAAACTTCCATCCACAAATGATATTGTTTACCTTACTGAATCCTCTAAACAAATGTTGCCAATCAAAACAGGTCTTGGGCAAGCTGTTGGAGACCTTGCGGGGTTAGTCCTGCAGGACATCACCTTGAGTCCACAATGTCGCTCCCTCAGGGGATGGCTCTAAAAGCAGACCTGCGGGTGCGATGTTGAATGTCAGAACCTTAAAACCTTAAGTTGTGACTCTTCTATCACTAATTGGTTTTGGTCGGAATGGTAGTTCAAGCGGTGTAGGGTCCTACACAAGCTACAAAGGAGCGTTGTACTAATTTAGTACTTAAATTTTCTCTTTTCTATTTTTTTCTTCTTCCTTTTTTTTTTTTTCCCCTTTTTTTGCGGGTTTGTCATTCAATAAGACCAAAGACTGGGTACTCTAATATTAGGAAGATTTATGAGATTTTCTTTATGGAAATAATCATCTATGAAAACCCCTCTCTTTCTTAACTAGAGGTTGGGGTGCTCATGGGCTGGGCCTCAATATATAATTGCCAGGTCCAACCCAGCCCATTGACATGGATGGATTTGTGTGTTGGGTGGGGGGTTTAAGCGATTCAAAGCCCAGCCCATTCTCACTGAGCCATAGGAAAGAAGCCTACTCTCCAGGAAGAGAAGCCCAACCATGGCGAAAGAAGATTACCAGTGCAGGAAAAAGGGACCCAGAAATTGAATCCAAGGCAATTACGTGAGAAGCAAGGTATCCAACCAATTGGGCTGCCCCTCATTATACGTGAAAGCAAGTTGGGTCCATGGTCTACTTGGACCAGGAGTGTTACTAACATGATTTGAGTCTAGGTAACAGAAAGTATTGCTACAATTGAATTTAAATCATGAAATTCTTACCGTATATGTGCCCTAGGCCCTTAATTTTGCCTTGTAGACGTTGGCATTCTAAAAGAATTTCTATAGAAAAGATCATAGAACAAAGGATAGTGTAAAACAATTTTACCCTTATATTCTATGCCAATAGGATATATACATATATGAGCCCCCCTATCCTCAACTCAAGTCGAGGATAAGGGTGTCCGCTCTATGGTCTGGGGCCCGCATGGGCCCGCATTTTTTTTTTTTTTTTTTGGGGGTGGGGGGAGATGATTTGAAGGACACACAGGGGCGCCCTCCTCTCTACAAAAAATCAGCCATATCCTTGATTTCTATCATCTTAATCTAGAGTACAAAATTCTAACGGTGTACGGTTTATTCAGATGAGTGTTACTCGATCCAACGGTCCAGTTTAATAGGATGGGGCAAAATTTTGGTGGACATGTGCAATTCAAAGCCCCCTATGTGTTGTGCGTTTGGACAGACCAAACAGTGGGCCTCACTCTAGGTAGTGGACAACTCTCTCCCAGCAGCTAGAGCTGACGAAGATGGTTGATGGATTTATTCAAGTGAGAACTACCATATGAGAACTTTCAGTGGGGCCCAACTGTGGGTCCCATTTGGGGATGAGACCAGGGGGGATGGAAAGATCTGTGTGAGACCATCCCAAGTATCAACTTTGACTCCAACCTTATGCCTTTAACCCCTTCATAAGTGGCTTACAAGTTTAATGACTTTATAATAAAAATAAATAAATAAATAAAAGATTCAACTCTTGATCCAACGGTTCAATCCGTTTGGATGTGTGCCAATCCTTAGGATCAGTGACTATCATGGGAGTCCCTATTTGTCCATGATTTGAATAGGTTTCTAGGTGAGCTCCACCAACAGTTCTCACGGTGGCACGATTCTCACCTTAATATTTCTGAAACTTAATTACATAATAATGATTTTAAGAATTATATAAAAATTATAGTATAAAACAAAAGCAGGACCCTCCGAATGTTGAAAATCATGGGAAAGCTCGTCAAGAAGGATTCGAACCTACGACCAAATCAGTTAACAGCCAACTGCTCTATCACTAACCAGAAATTCGAGCTACTTGTCGGGCGTTGGACCGACCCCGGGACAAACGGGGGATGGATCCCAGCCCGGGGTGAGCCCGGGACAAGTAGCTTTTTCCAAATTCGAATTCAACTCCCTCTCACATATGAGCCCCAAGCCTACTTTGTAACTCCCAGAACTTCTTCTCAGTGGCTGGGCTAAGTAAAACAAATTCAAATTGTGGCATATATCTTTTTCTCCCCAAGAGAGATTTTAGGAAGAGTGAGAACTTTTCAGGAAGTAAAACAACTATTGTACTGCCCGCAGAGGAGTGATCAGGTCCTCACTTCTATGCATTGATTGAATAGACATCCATGCAGAGTGGAGACGTGTAGACAAAAACATGAGTAGCATGGTTGTGTACAGAAAAAGAGAATGTGCACAGAACCTTGCACATATGCATACATAGTAAATGATGTGATCAAAAGCAAATGAACCATAAAGAGGTTAGTCAAAAAACTCAATCCTAAGAACCGAACTCTCTCATACCCAAATATGAGCAGGTGATTGAAAGTTCATACTCTCTCCTCATAGTTAAACATTCAAAATAAATGTGTGAAGAGGAAACTGTATCTCCAAGAGAAGAAGAAAAAAGGGACAAGTCTTTGTCTTGGGTCATGCAGATGGGTATTGTTGATGAAGCAAGAAGGTTCCCACAATCATATGGACTGAGCCGGACTCTCTTTAAGAAGATCAAGAAATTGTGTAGCGATAAAATAAGAAGGTTGTATGATAAGAAGGTTGTATGATACGGACTCTTAAAGAAGATCTAGGAAATGTGTATAGATAAAACAGGAAAGATAGTATAGAATCCCAAGATAACATCCACCTATGATTGGAGGACACCTAGGGGGCGGACCCAAGTACATTCATATGGGGGCGGTTGCACCCACAAATCTCGGTCCGCTTCGAAAACTATGATCAAAGTTCTGGCTCTGGTTCTCAAAATTCACATAAAAATTATACATTTGCCCCCAAAACCAAGATGCAAATCCTGGAATTATTTCTAAAACCAAATTGCTTTTTTGGATACCCACCCTTCAAATGAAAATCCTGAGTCCACCACTGCACATAGGCAATGATATGGACATCCTGAGGAAGCTCTATCTTGAAATCGGGCGCTACTAGCCCCTCTCGAATCCTTATACTATATATGGTTATAAAATAAAATAATAATAGATATAATTTTATCAAAGTTTAGATAATTTTTAAACATAATTAATTGTTCAAATAATATAAAATAATACATAAATCCAAATAAAATTTAGATATTGTTAAACATAATTTTCATAGATGTCCCTAAAAATTTACATTTCTATTCTTATATAAATGCAAGCTGTGACAGTGCAGTTCTGGGGTATATGTAGTCTATTAATTTCAATTAGGAACAGCGACAGTATAAAAAATAAAAAATTTAAAAGTGTAATGGCAATCATTTTTAAAGAAAACTTTGTTTTATAGGCCCAGCTCAGAAGTCATGATCATTAGGACCAAATTGGTCCAGTTATTTCATAAAATTGGTTCAGTGGACCACCACTACTAAAGATAGAGGACCCTTCATTCTCACCTACAAAAGGGTATTGACTTGACTACTCCAACTTGCAAAGATACCTGACTTTTTTCTCTTGTTTTATTCCCATAGACAGATTCTACAGCCATCCAGTTGAGGAAAAGTTGAGTATGATTTGGAAAGTGACTAGAAGGGTCAACCAGATGGACTTTGTGTTGGCCCAGTCTCATGTCCAAGCCCACCTGACTTGGGCCATTCCTAGGTATCACAATGGGTCGGGCTAAACCTGTACAACTACCCTACTTGTCCTTATTGTAGAGGTTTCAATTGGTTCTGGTCAGATTTCTGTTTATATATTTCTACCTGAGTGGGGTTTGGGGTATGTTGCTTTTACCTGTTTGCCCTTTTACATGTTGCTTAAAATAAAATACTATTATAAAAAAAATCAAGCATGAGATTTTCTATGAAAAAAATTTATAGCCAGCTTATTTGCATGGAATTGAATTCCTAAAAATTGACAAAGAAATGAGTTTCAAGGAAGAATTGTTAAAAAGGTGAGGGGCGAAGGATATAATTTGGATCTTTACATTTATGAATCTTTACATTTCTTTCCTTTAATTTTAGCATTTCTAGGAATTCAATTCTTCTCATACAAATGAAAAATAATTGTTGATATTCAAGTGATATATATATATATATATATATATATGTATGTGTATGTGCGCGCGCATCCCTCTGAGGCGGTGGCGAACTCAGGATTTTCATTCGAGGGGGTCTGCCAATGGTTGATTGAAAAAGGTCTTCACGGTTATCTTGACAACCCACCCTGAGAAGGAAAATGTCAATGAAAAATAACCCACCTAAGAAATATGTAATTAAGGGTCACTTAAAGGAAAGAAAACGCACAAACTAAACTTTAACATAGAAACATGAAATACATAAAAGAATAAAAAAAAGTTTAAGAGATGCATTTTACAGAGGAAACCCACAAATTGAAAATCAAACTTTTCAATTTAAAATAAGAGTCTTTTCTGAACTTGACAATAGTGGAGAAGAATCTAAAATGTTATTGAGGAGTGGGCTCCACCGGTCGCGAGTTTGGCGCACATTTCGCGATACACTTTTTTTTCTCCAGCCCCGAGTCGTTCCTCTTGAAATTCAAATTCGCGACCTATTAACTTTGATACCACCTTAAATTTCTTTAGATAGCCTTTAATACCAAAACCTCGAGGTTTTAATAGAGGTAGCAGAAATACTTTTCAATATTCTCCTCCGGTGGAGGCCACTCCTCAATAAAAGAGAATAATATGTGTAGGGGAGAGAGGGACCAAGATAGAATTCCTTTGCAATGGAAAAAGGGGGGAGTAAGGGCTTTTTAAAGTGGGGGCTGGCCCAAATCAGCCTTATAGTCCTCTGGGCTTTTTTTTTTTTTTTTGTTTTTCAGGTTGGTGGGGTCTGGAGCCCCCACACTCATATATGTGAGTCCGCCCCTGCTCCGAGGCAGAACTACAGGTACCTCTATGAAATTTCAAAAATCCCTTATTATTAATGATATTTTAAGTAGGTTTTAATTTTGACACATCCAAGATTTTTTTTATTTGAAGTGATCTCTAGGTATATTTCTTTGTTCCGCCCCTGCATCACGCGCTAAATTAGATCTTTTTTTTTTATCGATTTATATATTCATTTTCTGAAAAACATTAGATGTTCCAAAGCAATATTTGAAAGCTTATCAGGCTTGGTGGTTTGCCCAATCCAATCTAACAAATTAAGATTAGAAATGGGCCTGAGTCGAACTCATTTGAAAAAAGAATTAATGTCTTGTCCTACATTAAATAAATTTTTTTTTTTTTTTTGTTAAAATACATGACTTAGTTGATGGCTTAAGCCAGTTGGAATCTACATTCAAGTTTTAAAACACCTACATTTTATCTTATCCGATCTTTAACTTTGTGGATCTCTCTTTCAACAGCTCTTTTAACTGACTTCTCTTTCAACAGCTCTTTTAACTCACTTCTTTCTTGTGTTTCTATCCCCCACATCTCTCTCCTAAGTTTCATGACAACATCTGTTGCAGGCTAGGCTCTCCGGGTATAGCTTTCATTTATTTTTGGGTATCCACAAGGTATTGCCTCTTTCTCCAGTTATTGATTTCTTTTTAGCCCTTTTGGGTATCCACCTAAAGGTACTCTCTAGCTCTCTTTCTCAAACACAAACATACAGAGAATTTCACACAGATGATGATGTCTTGGCTGAATTGTTACATTTTGGTTTCTCCAAAATGGAATGATTATTATTATTATTTTTTTTTACTTTCTCTTTCCAACATCACTATGGGTATGATGATGTCTTGGCTGAATTATTACATTTTGGTTTCTCCAAAATGGAATGATCATTATTATTATTATTTTTACTTTGTTTTTCCAACATCACTATGGGTTGAAGTAGTTCTGCACATGAAAATATCAGTAATATTAATATTTGTTGGATTTTACTTTGGATTTTGTGGTCTTTTGTGTTGCTCTGAAGTGCTCATCAAGATCTTCAATAGTGAGAGTTTTGATGACTAAGGGATGGGAGATTGAGGTGATATAGACTGTAGAATCTCAAGAAATATATTTCTTCTTTGGTATGTAAAAAGAAACCAGACATGGCACCATCACCAATCCAACTAGATCCTTCATCTTCTTTCATGGTTAAAAGTAGGTGAAAGCATTGAAATTAGAAGTTCTGCTTACTGTTTATTCAGTGACCCCTATCTTCTCTAATTTCAAATAAGGTGGCTGGGTTCCGTCTAAACCAAAGAATCTTAACAGATTATGACAACTAACAATTACAATCTTCTAAAGAAAACAATAAACATCTTTTTTTTTTATTAACACAACAACCTTGATGTGACATCCTAGATAGTGTTTAAGATCCTGGATCAACATCCCTGGTAACCTTAAAATTTGAAACTCGATTTGAATTGAACACTGTTACATAATTAAAAAAGGAAAATTTTTAAGCCCAATGACTTGATGGATTAGGACTTTGTCCAAAGGACTAAAACACATTATGTGGTGGGTTAAGCCCAATGACTAGATGGATTGGCCATCAAGGTGTGCTGAGACCAATGGTTGGTCCCAGCCCCAACCATGGTTTTTAAAATTTTCAAGTTTTTTAGAAAGGCTCCATTCGTCTGAGGCCAATTAGTGATGGCTTAGTGGTGGTGAGGGACCATCCTTCACATGCCCGGATTGTGAGGGAGTGTGTGCATGTGGGTGTGGGAATAAAAAAAGGCTCAAGGCCAAGAGGACACAAAAAGTAACATAGAAAATCCCACACACAGGTGAAAAAAGTAGAGAAAAGCTGACATAAGACAAGAGGGTGATAAGGTCTATCCCTTAAAAAAGAAGGCAAAGGGCTACTTAAAAGAAGAATGGAAAACATGGGTCGGTGTGAACCAATGAGAGTTTTTGTTTTTGGTGAAAACCCATGAGAGTTGTAATTAGAGAAGATGGGGTCACTGAAGAATCACTGAGAGAAGAGTTGGATTGGAATTTGTATCCTTTATAATGAAATTAAGCATAGTTCTTTAGACCTGTTTGTTAAACCCGGGCCTGAATCTTGGGCCTCTTAACTAAACAAGTGAGACTTGAAAAGGCATCAATTTGGCCTAACCCGACCCATGATGCCCCTAAATCTAATTTAATTATACTGGAAAAGGGTTCAAGATATGAAATGGATTTTGGATTATATACATGTACAAAGGTTCTCAGCGAGTTCGGTTCAAATTAAGAAATTTAATTTAATTATACTTGGAAAGGGTTCAAGATATGAAATGGGTTTTGGATTATATACATGTTAATATTGGTATATTATTAAGATCTATTTTAATGGAATTGGGTTCCTCTGTTTTTCTTATTTATGCTTGTATGGTGGAAAAGGAATCAAGATATATCTGAACTGGGGACTTGATTTTTCGTGATTTCTGTTGTTTCTTATTAAAATCGGTTGTCATGGATATGGGTTCCTTTGCTTTTGCTGAATAGACATTCAATTGTTTAACATAATCTGTTGTTCTCAAGGGACCTCTTCACATCGTTACTCTATTTTTTTTTATTAGAGTTACTACTTTTGTAAAGCAATTTTAGGATTATTACACTGTGAACAGTTTAAATGAATGAAATGGGTTCGTGATGATTGATGCTTTCCTTTATTTATTTATGTATTTATATTGAGATGATAAATTTGTTGTCCTTTCTGTTTTTGTGAATGGTGATGGGTGAATAGACTTTTACTTATAAAATATAATATGACTATGATATTTGACTTACTTTAAGATGATGAGTGTGGTTTGGGTGCCTTTTTCCTCGCATGCATGTTGGAAAGAGGAAAAATGTGTTTTGTATGTATGTTGCACAACTTAGCAAAATATATTTTTTGTATAAATTTCAAACGAGCTGGGCAGACCTATTGGTTAGATCCGGGCCTGAATATTGGGAGAAGTAACCAAACAAGTCACACTCGAACAAAATTCATCCTGGCCCAACCTAACCATTGAACCCCCTAACTTTGGGAGAATTAAAGATCAACACTCCTTGAATCATAGGAGAGATTTACAGGTGCAAGTAGGGGATAAAGTGTTCCTAAAAGTTCGGCTCACCAGAAGGACACTAAAGCTTGGATAGGAAGGCAAGTTATCATGTAGATACCTTGGACATTTCAAGGTACGCAGCCAAGATGCAGAAGTGGCCTCCAGACTAGTCGAACTTCCGAAATTTATTAACTACAGCCTTTTTAAAGTACCCCTAACTAAGAGGTCTGGGAACGAAGGGAGAACCCGCAAACACATAGAAAGGTAGCCCATTCAAATGGGAAATAGGCCTGCACAAATGGGAAGAAAGCCCACACGGGTAAGCGGAAAGAGATGACATACCCGAGTTCAAATTTCGGACAGCCAGGTAAGAACTACGCCCCATTCCCCTATGGTAATGTAATTCAGAATCTATGACAATAGTTCAAACAGGCCGTCATAACGTCGTTCCATGAAATCAGGGAATGGACGTTATGATAGCCATCTTGTATCTATATTACTAAGGGAATGTAGTCTCACTTAGTATGCTGACACCTGTCCACCAACATGAATGACACATGTCATCTCCACTCTCCTCCCAACAAACTTCTCATAACTTCCTCAAAGTCCACCAACATGAATGACAAATGTCATCTCCACACTCCTCCCAACAAACTTCCCATAACTTCCTCAAAATAAATCTTCCTCATACAAACAATTTCCTACTTTCACAGGAAATGCTAACCCACCCATCTCCCTCCTAAGTTAAACCCTAGGGTAGTGGTGGCCTGTATTCATATCCACCTTACACCCATCATTCCTCACATAAAACCCCCTCACTATGAATTCCAAGGAGTTCAACGTGGAGAAGCAAATGACCCCAAAAAGAACAATGACATCATAATCCCACTATTAAAAAAAAAAAAATTAATCTTTCAAACAACAGGCAACCATTTCCCAAATTAACAAATAAAAGGCATGTTAAAAAATATATTATCAAGACAAACACCCACATAAATCACTATATATATATATATATATATCTATCTATCTATCTATATTACTAAGGGAATATATCTTCCCTTCGTTTAACCACAGGGCTCCAGGTGTACCAGTATCTCCTCTCCCTCTCCACTCTCCTCTCTCTTCACTCTCACTAACCGACCCACATAATTTCCTAAAAAAAAACCCACTATGTAACTTCTTAACTGTTACCTAAAACAGGTACTCTCCCTCTCTTTGATCAGGATGGTGGGCCAAACAGGGCCCACATCGCACAGGTCCACCACATAATGGGTCACCGGTGGGTTCTCCTTCGGATCCATGAATCGGATGGGCCATCAGGTGGCCCGCTTGGGTTCAGGTATCAACGCAAGAAATTGAATGGACCAAACAATGACTGAAACTTAAAAAAACAAAAACAAAATACCAATTCTTAACTATTTCCTAAAACACGTCCTCTCCTTCTCTCTGATCATATGCAGGATGGTGGGCCAAACAGGGCCCACCTCTCACGGGTCCACCACCTAATTGGTTTTCGGTGGGTCATCCTTCGGATCCACGGATCGGATGGGTCATCGGGTGACCCACTTGGATCTCAGTATCAACATAAGAAACTGAATGACCCAAATAATGACTGAAACTTAAAAAAAAAAAAACCAAATTCCCACTCCTTAACTGCTTCCTAAAATACGTCATCTCCCTCTCTCTGATCAGACGATGGATGGTGGGCCAAACAAGGCCCACCTCGCACGGGTCCACCACCTAATGGGTCATCGGTGCGTCCTCTTTCGGATCCACGGATCGGATGGGTCATCTGGTGGCCGACCTGGGTCACAATATCAACGCAAGAAACTGAATCGCCCAAACAATGACTGAAACTTAAAAATAAAAAATAAAATTACCGCTTCTTAACTGCTTCCTAAAACACGTACTCTCCCTCTCTCTGATCAGACGCTTGGTGGTGGGCCAAACAGGGCCCACCTCACACAGGTCCATTGCCTAATGGGTCGCCGGTGGGTTCTCATTCGGATCTACGGATTGGATGGGTCATCGGGTGACCTACCTGGGTTCTGGTATTAACGCAAGAAACTTAATGGCCCAAACAATGACTGAAACTTAAAAAAAGAAAAAAAAATCCAATTCTTAATTGTTTCCTAAAACACGTACTCTCCCTCTCTCTGATCAGACGCAGGATGGTGGGCCAAATAGGGCCCACATCGCACGGGTCAACCACATAATGGGTCTCCGGTGGGTCCTCCTTCGGATCCAAGGGTCAGATGGGTCATCGGGTGGCCCACCTGGGTTCCGGTATCAACGAAAGAAACTGAATGGCCCAAACTGAAACTTAAAAAAAAATAAAAAGAACAAACAAAAACAAAATCCCAATTCTTAACTGTTTCTTAAAACACGACCTCTCCTCTCTGATCAGACGCTGGATGTTGGGCCAAATAAGAACCAACTCGCACGGGTCCACCACTTAATGGTTCTTTGGTGGGTCCTCCTTCGGATCCACGGATCAGATGGGTCATCGGGTGACACACTTGAGTCCCGATATCAACACAAGAAACTAAATAGCCCAAATAATGACTGAAACTCAAAAAAAAAAAAACCTCACTTCTTAACTCCTTCCTAAAATACGTCATCTCCTTCTCTCTGATCAGACGCGGGATGGTGGGCCAAACAAGGCCCACCTCGCACGGGTCCTCCACCTAATGGGTCGCCGGTCCTCTTTCGGATCTACAGATCGGATGGGTCATCTGGTGGCTGACCTGGGTCACGGTATCAACGCAAAAAACTAAATGGCCCAAACAATGACTAAAACTTTAAAAATAAAATAAAATTCCCGCTTCTTAATTGCTTCCTAAAACACGTACTCTTCCTCTCTCTGATTAGACGCTGGGTGGTGGGCCAAACAGGGCCAACCTCGCACGGGGTCCACCACCTAATGAGTCGTCGGTGGGTCCTCCTTCGGATCCACAGATCAGATGGGTCATCCGGTGGCCCACCTAGGTCCCGGTATCAACGCAAGAAAATCAAGTAAAACAGTTGTATGGCCCAAACAATGACCGAAACTTAAATAATAATAAAAAAAATTTCCACTTCTCAGTTGCTTCCTAAAATAAGTCTTATCCTTCTTTCTGATTAGACACTGGATGGTGGGCCAAACAAGGCCCAACTCGCACGGGTCCACCACATAATGGGTCTCCGGTGGGTCCTCCTTTGGATCCACGGATCGGATGTATCATTCGGTGGCCCACCTATGTCCCGGTATCAACGTAAGAAACTGAATAGACCAACCAATGACTGAAACTTAAAAAAAAAAAAAAAAATGCTTCTTAACTGCTTCCTAAAACACGTGGTCTCCCTCTTTCTGATCAGACGCTGGATGGTGGGCCCTGTTAGCCCACTTCGCAGGGGTCCATCATCTACTAGGTCACCCATGGGTCCTCATTCGGATCTACAGATCAGATGGGTCATTGGGTGGCCCACCTGGGTCCCAATATTAACTCAAGAAAATCAAGGTGGACCGTGCGTAGCACGGGGTGTTGCTAGTATTCTTTATAGGACTGATGCTTTTAAATGATAAAGATTCCAAAAGATTCTCCAGAAAGGATGGAATCTGTTTAACGACCATTTGGTTGTTAGCTACTTTTTATCCACCAAACCCCTCTGTTATCTCTTCCTCTTTTTCATGTAGAGCTCATGATTTCTTACTTGAATCTTTCCATATTTCCAAAGAGCTCTGCTAACTGAGTAAGTTGTAGGCCTGTACACAAGGTGTTGTCTCTAAGGAATCTGTTCGCATTATTTTAGTTATTTATCTTTTCTATCATTAGTGTTGGTACTTGGATTAAGCAAATTAATTTGATTGTATTGAAAGGGGTTCTAGGATATGAAACGGGTTTGGATTATATACATGTTTTTCTTGGTTTCTTATTAAGATCTGTTGTGATGGAGTTGGGTTCCTCTGCTTTTGTTGTTTTTGCTCATTATGGTGGAAAATGATTCAAGATATGAATTGGGGATCCAATTATTTCATGTTTTCGATTGTTACTTATCAAGATCTGTTGTAATTTGATGTGAGTTCCTTCGCTTTTGTTGAACTGTAATTGCTGAAATGTCTTTCAATGTTTAACACATTCGACTGTTTTCGTTGACATACTCTCCTCTCTCTCTCTCTCTCTCTCTCTGTTTTTCTTGTAATATTGTTTTGGGTTCCTTTTGTTAAATGACGATTGGTGAGTAGACTCAGATATTAAATACAGCTATGGTATTATTCGTTTTCTCCTTTACTTCTCATTGTGATTTGCTGTAAGTTTATCAGTCATTTTCCTTTAGTTCATGTCGATTTCTGCTTTGCAAATATACTTTCCCGTCCTCTATTTCTATGGCATTTAATTTTACTTGCTTTAAGATGTGGATTGTGAGATGGGTTCATTTTTTTTATTTATAACTGTTTATGTTGAAATGTGAAAATTAATATTAGACTAAGTGGATTTTGAGTTGATTCTGTGGTCTTTTCTCTACATACCCATGTTATCTATCAATGTTCTTTCTTTATCCATCATTCATTGATGATTCAAAGAAAGACTTCCTCAGTACTTGTTAAACTTACACCAATCATTCATTCATGTCCACAGTATTGAGAAAAAAAAAATATTTTTTGATTTATCATACTTATTTTTTTAATTAGAAAAACTATATATATATATATATATATATTTTTTGAAAATCTTTTCAAAATTCTCTCAAGCTGGAAAAAACTTTTGTTGGATTCTCAGGATAAAGTAGTGTAACATTAAAGCATGATATGGTCTAATTCTATATGCCATAATGGTTGATTATATACATGTGTTAAACTTATAATTTTTTTTTTTTTTTTTTAGGTTAGTGGATTAAATTATCACCATTTGGATTTGAGCTATAATTGCTTCTAAACTCGGAACTATTTTTCTGCTTTCCTTCTTAAGTACTATTGCCATATGTTGATCTTCTCATTGTTGCAGGTTCCATTAATAGGAAGTAGCCATGACTTTTAATGAAGAAAATGCGGCAATCAAGGTTTGAGATTCAGATGTTTTATTCATATATGTTTAGTAGAATTTAAAGAGATTCTTAATGTCTCTTTGTTGTGATCATCAGGGGAAGTACACTGCGTTGTTTGTATGTTGGATTCTAGGAAATGGTAGCCTCTTTGCATGGAACAGCATGTTGACAACCTTGGATTACTATATCACTATATTTCCGGTAATGTGTTCACTTGCTTCCCCTTCTTTCCATTGTTTAATGTTCATTGATTAGTATGGTTTTGGTCTGTGGGGAAACATCATCTATATCAATTCTTAAATCAACTCAAAACGTGATAATTGAAATGGCTTAACAAAAATAAGGTCGAGTTACGTGCTTAATTAATCGAATGAACATAAAAAATTAGGCAAGTTATGTAAACGTTTGAGGAGAATATTCCTAGTGTTTTCCCATCCTACTGCGGAATTTCACATTTGGTTTATCATGGAAAAGCCCAACAAGGAACCCTTATTTTTGCCATTGACCTTTCCCCATCTGACTTCACAAATCCACGTGCACGTGGAAAGGCGGAGCTATAGAGGTTACTAGTTTGGTCTTTGGAAACATATTTTATTGGTCCTTTAATTAAAATCTAAATAATCATGTTTAAAATGATCAAAATGATTAGGAGGTCAAATACTAGCCGCGGATTCATCACGAATTTTAAGATATTTGCAAAAAGTCTAAATTATTATAGCAATATTTCGAAAGGATGATCATTGATAATGAATGTCACTCATATATTCAGATGAATAGTGTCGTATCGGATGATCAATAAATGATGTGGTAAATTAGAGGTTTCAATTTTTTCTTTGGAACCCTATTTTATTCATTCTAGAAACCACAAAGTAAACCGAACATCCATCCTGTTTAAAAGGTCCAAAGCGGCTAGTAGGTCAATTTCCAACCATCAGTTCCTCATGTACTTTGAGAGATATTTTCAAAGAAGTCAATACCGTAAAAAAATATAATTTTTAAAATTTTGTGGGACCCATATTAAAAACCCGGACCGACAATCATTTGTAAATGGCTAAAAGGTTACATATTTAAACTTTAGGCATTATTTAATTTCTTCATGGGTTTCAAGAAAATTGCAAAAAACTTGTGACCGTTTTAGTAAAAAATCGAAGTAAAGGTGCCTTTTGGGGCATTTTGAAAATATTGGGGCTTTTTGTTAAAAAGAAAAAGAAAAAAAAATTCTTTATAAATTATGTTACACGGTTCTTAAAAGATCATAAACAAGTATTATTATTAGGTTTCTTGAGTTGTATTAACACTTGAAGGTTTTCAATCCACATGGGAGAGCCAATTTCTTCCTATTTCTTTCCATATTACTTTCTATGAACTCATCATATCTTTTACCTTATATGACATGCTTATCCATTTCAAAATAATTTTTATTAGATGATATTTAAATGCGTAATAACATCTTTATCAATGTAACTACGTAACTAGTCATTTTACTTTCTCTAAACTACAAAAGTTGGAATGAGTGGATCTAATGCTTTTGTTTATTTTGTTGTGCAGCAATATCACCCCGCAAGAGTACTTACTATTGCATATCAACCTTTCGCACTTGGAACTACTGCAATAATGACATACCATGAAGCCAAGATGAATACAAGACTCCGCAATTTAGTTGGCTTTTCTCTTTTCGCCATAAGTTCAGTAGTAGTTCTTGTTGTAAGTCCTCTTTCTAATAATTTTACTCATTATCTTTTATCATCACTTCAACATTTTGTTCAACAATGTTAATTGTTCTTGATGATATATATTAAGCCATGATTTCATATGGGTTTCATAAGCTATTACCTATTCATGAATGAGCTGAACTAGTAATGCCATTTTATTGTTCAGTCAAGTTTGTTATATTTCCTCTTTCAATACATGTTTCCATCAAATTTAACTTGATTTTGTTACTTTTTCCCATCATAGTTGAACTTGGTATCATCTGGCAAAGGAGGGATTCTCATTTATATTTTGATGTGTGGCACGAGTGCTGCTTTTGGAGTTGCAGATGGTCTAGTTCAAGGGGGAATGGTTGGTGATCTATCTTTCATGAGTCCTAAATGTATTCAGGTAATGTGTTTACTGTTACATGTATATATGGTCTTTGGTATTGTTTGGTGGGATAATCGAGAAAAAAGAATCAAGCCATTTGAATTGATTACTTTAGAAATTTGAAGTAGTGATGGTAAACAACTCCTATTTAAGAGAGGAATCAAGCTTTTTAGATGATCAAAACTAGCAAATGCTACCTTCCTTACGACTTAGAAAAACATCTTTCCTAGATTTTTTTTTTCTGAAAGATTTGAATTATTGTTGCACTATTTTTAAATATGCCTACTCTTGTGGTATTTCAGTCATTTATGGCAGGTTTAGCTGCATCTGGGGCTATAACCTCTGGTCTTAGACTTCTCACAAAGGCGGCGTTTGAAGATTCCAAAGGCGGCCTTCGGAAGGGAGCATGTATGTTCCTATTTCATATGCAATTGATTGTCCATTATCTTTGTTTGTACTATAACTATCTAATTAATAGTTGTTAAAATGACAATTTAGTAAACGAGTATAAATAGAAAATGAGAATAAGTTAAAGAAAAAAATCATTAGCCAACAACCAAAAGAATAAAAGAACTCTCTTTAATATATGAGTGTTTTACCCAAAAAAGCACTTTATTGTAGCCGGTGGACCAAAATTACTTTAGTGAACAATACACCAAACAGGGCATTTCACCCAAAAAACCCTTTTTTTTTTTCCATTTTTTTGAAGGGTCAACATTGACCCTCATTTTTAGTGTTGAGGGTCGATAGTGACACAAATATTGACAACTTTGGTAGAATGTGAAAGTCGACCCTCACTAAAACTAGTAACGATCAACGTGATGTCAATCCTGCCTGTGGATTTCTCGTGCGAAATCTTTTCCATCTTCTTTAAAATTTCTCAATTAGTTCTGATGAGTCTCCATTTAAGAACATATAGGGTCCTTTGAAGGGTTCTCGTTTACAATGTTTTAAGCATCACAGACCAAGATGGTCTCATCTTCCATTCTCTACCACATATTAATACTCATATTTTTCGTCTAATAACTTAATCTATGCGACTCAAGGTGATACCCCGACTTCTTTAAATGCCACAAAAGTTCTCCTCACACTGAACCAAAAAACCTAATCTTCAAGAAATTGAAATGACTCAATGCATTAGATAAGTCCCAAATCTCAGATTCCCCTAATTTAGCAAAGCCACCGATGCTGGCATTAGATAACTCTCAAATCTGAGATTCCCTAAAACTACATTACATTTTATTATGGTATCATCAATTTTGTATTTATTATGATTCTAGTGCATTTAAAAATGAGAATGAATGACAATGTGAATTATTTATTCTTCTTTTTTCATTTCCAAAACAAAACCCTAGAATGGCTAGGACATCTTTTTGTTCCATTTAGGCCAAAATGAAATGGGGACTGGAGCAAATTTGATAACCATTGGACTAGCCCCAAATGTCTTAAGTTGTTTAAAAAATCTTAGAATGGATTCCAATCCATTTGTTATCTTCTTTTAAAACCTCTATTCTCTTGGTGGTGGTTTCTAGTGCCAAACTGCAAAAAGAAGAGAGGGAGGTGAAAGATTTAGGAACTAATACCCCACCTCACATGTTCTCTGGTTTATGTGGCAGACCAACAGTGGATTGTATTACAATCCATTTTGCAAAGTATTCAAGCCAGTTGTGGTCTGTGGGTACTTTAAATGGACTTTAGTGATTCGACGATTCTGTATTTGTAACTTTGAGCGGAACGGTTTTGCTATTTCTGTTTTGTTGTATGTCTTTATTTACTGTAGAAAAATGGACTGCTATTGCATATACATGTTTGCTTTTTCATGAAGGCAAGAATTTGTAGGGTTTGGTAATTATCTTTTGCTTTCCCTTATTTGGTTGAAGTAGAGGATGAAGAAGACAATAAGTAATAATTTCCAATGAAGGTTTTAAGAATGTGGCAGTCACCGTAAAGGCCTCAGACATTCTTATGGGATGGGGTAAATATTCTCTTATGGGATGGAGTCACTAGTTTTAGCGAGGGTCGATGTCGATCCTCTATAAAAATAGTAAAAGAAAAGGTTTTTTGGGCGAAAAGCCCTATTTGGTGCATGCATGGTTTGCTTAAGTGCTTGTTTCGGTCCACTAGCCACATAAAAATACTTTTAACATTTTTTCGGGTAAAATACTTTAAATATTTTGAAAGAATATAAATAAACACACGTTCGTGCAAGCTCAATTTTTGTTGGAAACAAAACGGTAAGGCCTGTTTATATGGTCCTTTTCTGTTGTTCAGTTCAAATGGACTCTCCGATTGATTGCCCAAGTTCAACCTATTTGGTTATTAAGCCCTTTATTCATGCTTAGATCTAGCCTAGGGGACCGAAATTCAAGCCCTGATTTGGCCCATTTGCAAACGACATAAATTTCCTTAGTTTTAAATATGTTGGATTAGGTACGGCCTTTTAATCATATATAAAGATCCAGGTCCTGGCCATTTAACAATTAGGCCAAGAAATAGGGCCTAGGCATGACCTCCAAGCATAAAAACAAAGCACTTTTAATTAGTTCTCTCTATGTTCATTTCTTGAGAAGATTAAAGCTTTCATAGTGAGAAAACTTTATGAATTAATTAGATCTCACCTTTAAATATTTGGAATTCACACTTGGAACTCAATTGAAATTTGGTTATACTCCTATAGTTCAAGGAAAATAACAAGCTTCACCAAATATTATGTCAACACTATTGGCTAGAAACCTTAGCTCATTTTTTTATGTAGGGTTGTAAACAGGTTGGTTCCGGTCTGGGGCCACGGTGGACCCGGAACCGTTAAGGAAAATGTGGAACCGGATCCGAACTCGGACCCATTTTAGAACCGATTTCTCGGCTCCAGAACCGGAATGATAACCATATATGGGATGGGTTCGGATCTAGAGAGAGAATTATATTTTAAAAATATGGTTTTTAGGAGATATTTTCAAATATTTAGGTAATATGTCGGGTCTCGGGTCCACAGGTCAGAACCAATGTGGAACAGGACCTACACCGATTTACTTATTGGGGCCTAAATAAGGACCCAGACCCGGTTTTTCATGGGTCGGAACCTCAAGCAATCGGAGAATCGGGGACCCATTTACATCCCTAATTTTATGCCAAAAAGCCTATAGGGCCTATTTGTTAATATGAGAGGGAGAGTAAAAGGAAAGTGGAATGAAATCCTAAAGATGATGGGGATAAAATAAAAGGTACTAGAAGAAAAAATTATATTTCCAATGGCAAATAAAAAGTGGGGTAAAAAAACCTTATGTGATATCCAAGTTAACTCACTCTCTCCCTCTCTCTCTCTCTCTCTCTCTCTCTCTCTCTCTTTCTTTTGTGCTAAAGAAACAGACCAATAAGGGCCCAATACTGGGATGTAAATAATATGAATCAAATTGCAAGTGTGAGTTTTGGTAGCTAGATCTGATTGACAATTACCTTTTGGTATTAAAGAACAAAATACACACACACAAACCTCTGCCAAACACTGTCCCTCGATATCTAATAAGAACCCCTCTAATAATTGCAGATCCTAGGTTTGGCACCTATCCAAATGGGCTGCACCATTATATGTTCCAATAAGAGGCAAAAATACCCCTTTTAAAGGGGGCGGTTCACACCTCATACTTTTTTATACCTCATAGTGGGATCCAATTGCTGACCTATTCGAATAAATCACACACATAGGTTCCCATTGAATTATAATAGTCCCCCTTTTTTTTTAACACCCATCCGAATGGATTAAACCCTTTGATTGATGGTCGAATCTTGCGGGGTGGAACTTTTTTGTTGTTGATGAAGGGGTTAGGATGATCATATTAGACTCATATTTTGTACACTAGTTGGCCCTGACTCGCCACTATCCCATCCAAAGGTGAGGCCCCAAGTGGAACCCATACTGAGGTGCACATGGAAGCTTCCATGCACACCGTGTGCACATTGCTATAGAAAAATTATCTAATGCACACGGAACATCTCATACGCAACTCATAGTGGGGTCCACTTGATCACCCATCTAAATGGACCACACATTGAACAAACCCCACCACCCCCCAACCTCGAGCATCGGTACTCATAATAAGTACTGAGTACACTTTCTATATGGGACCCACCTAGGGAAGTGGACATCAAAAGATCTCCTCCCCACTTTCTCATGTAAGGTGACAGAGGCTCGAGTCATCATCCTAACCACTTGATCTAACAGTTAAAGAATTTTCACCATCCAAACACAATAGATCTAACGCCTTTGATTTTAAATCATTCTTGTGAAATTTCTGAATGTTGCAAAATGGGCCGTCAATGATATGGACATTGGAAACTGTGCATAGGGTGCCAAAATGAGGTGTCTACAATGAGTCAAAGAATTACCTTGATAGTGATTTGATGAAGAAAATTCTCAACAAAAATGTATTACCTGATTTTCAAGTACTACCCTACCCTAAAAATGCAATAGGATGGAATTCCATCCCTTCTTGTTCATCCAAGCCAAATAACCATACTATTTTTGCTTCTACAGAATGCTTTTGTTTTCATATAAAGTTCTGCAGACTCAGCACAATATTTTTCAATCTTTTATGTCATACAAGATTTCTTATATGCCTTAATGTTTATAATGTTTCTAATGACCATTCCATCTAATTGCCAATTGCAGTGTTATTTCTGGCAATCTCAGCAGCTTTTGAACTGGCATGCGTTTTCATTTACAAATATCTATTCCCCAAACTACCAATGATTAAGTATTATCGTTCAAAGGCAGCTGCTGAAGGTTCTAAAACAGTTTCAGCTGACCTTGCTGCTGCTGGCATCCAAGTGCAGAGTAACCCAAGTGTATGTATCAAAACTTCAATTTTCCATTTTTTGCAAGTATTACTACTTTTTATTTTTTTTTGTTAAGAGTTGTTGGTTTCTAATTTGAAATTGAATTTATTGTAGGATGAAGAAGACCCTAAACGATTAGAACGCTTGAGCACCAAGCAATTGTTATCTCAAAATGTAGATTATGCAATTGGCATCTTTTTGATATATACTCTAACATTATCAATATTCCCTGGATTTCTAAATGAGGATACTGGATCCCATAGTTTAGGTTCTTGGTAAGTGTCCATTTCCTTTATCTTTTTATTTGATATTCAATAGTATAGTACCATGTAGTCCATTTCCTTTTATCTTTTAATTTGATATTCAATAGTATAGTACCATGTAGTCAGCGGCGGCCCTACACATAGGGGATTGGAGGCTTCAGCCCCCACCCACTTGGAAAAAAGCTGATGGGCTCTCCAAAGCCCATTGAGCCCAAACCCCATTAAAAAAATTTGCCCAGCCCCCATTAAGAAATTTGTCCAACTCCCATCTGTTTTCCTAAACTCTCTCTCTCTCTCTCTCTCTCTCTCTCACACACACACACAACACCAAATTGGACGAGACCTTCAAATCACACTCTGTATCTGGTATTGGCGCGCCATTGTTGTCCCTCTCTAAGTAGGCGGTATTCCTTGTAGAGCACCACCGCCACCGCCTCCCATTCCTCATTTTTTTTCTTAAAAATTCATCTCTAGGTATGTATCCTTATTTGTTCAGTTTCTTTGCTTTCGTGTATTGATTGACAATTTGCTTATCTTTTGTTAGATTATTATCTTCTTAACACCATCTCCCGTCACCATATTGACATGGAGTCTTTGGGGGAACAATATTTGCCCAACATGAGAAAAATCATACGGATTTTCTATGTGGCTCATTTTCCAATGATCAAAACAATAACTTTTTGCACAGAAAAAATAAATTTTTTTTTAATAATTTTCTACAATAGAAAGCAAATAATTGCAGATGAGCACAAACTGGGTGGCTCACTTCGAGATCTGCAAAAGATCTCTCTGATTCACTACAAGACCTAACTGAAGTAGGGCTTTTTTTCCATTTTCTTTTTTTAAAACCAAAATTGTAATTAGGAATTTGAGATCATTCAACACTTTATCGTCTTTATCAAAATTATTAGTTTCACTTTTCAAATGAGTAAAGTATATTAAGCGGTTTAAATGTATTTAGATTTTTCTGGATGTATTTCACAAAATTCTCAAATTAAAATGTAAAAGTTATGAGTTTTTTTCCATTTTCTTTCTTTTTATTGACTTATATACCATGGCTAAGAAGAACGAGCCAATGGTTAAATTGCGTTCATTCATTGCAAGAAGAGAGCTTCCATTTAGAAAGATAGGAGAAGGATAATAGAGAATTTGATATAGTGTTGGCTCTTTATCTCATATAGTGTTATAAAAAAAATATTATGCTTTGTTAATAGATCTTAAAACTCAACCGACAAATATCAGTTTGGCCGTCGCTAAAACTCATAAACTCATCTTTCAAGTTATCATTTTAAATAAAATAAATATTTTTCAAGCCCGCCTCAATCGAAAATCCTGGGTCCGCCACTGCACGTAGTTGATATTTTTTTGATATGTTCTAACATAATTAATCTTTATAATGTTTCTATCATTGTTGTAAAATTTTGAGGTACCGTGATGCAAATATGCAATGGTAGTGTTTTCCCATATACTGGGGTATATTATTCATGAGCACACCTTCATAAAATACATAAAGGAAATCCTCTGAATTGGTTTCTTCTCTAATGCCCTATCTTAGGGTTTTAGAGAGGTGTACTTACTGATCAATTCAATCCCTTCACACAAACCTACCGCGCTTAAATTGAAGTTGATTCTACTTTGAGAGTAGTCTGTCTCATGTGCTCATCCAGATGTGATGAACTATAGTATTTTGTGCTTTAATGGAATCTAAGCAGCCATGTCT